>CANXME010001156.1:3335000-3757500 GCA_948144175.1 Closterium sp. NIES-65
CCGCTCCTGGACCTGGTGCAGCCGTGGGGGGGTGGGTATGGGGGTGGCGGGTGTGGGGGTGATGAGTGTGGGAGGTATGGGGGTGGCGGGTGTGGGGGTGATGAGTGTGGGACAGGTGGGGGAGGTTGAGTGGAGGTGGCCGCCGTGAAGCCAGCAGCTCCAATCGCCCGTGAGACCGTTGCGCCAGTCGCCTGTGAGCCCGTCGCTCCAGTCGCCCATGAGCCCGTCGCTCCAGTCGCCCATGAGCCCGTTGCTCCAGTCGCCCGTGGGTCAGTTGCTCCTGCCGCTCGTCTAGCCGCGGAGCCAGTTACTCCAGTTGCCCGTGTGCCAGTTGCTCCAGTTGCCATTGTGCATGTTGCTCCAGTTGCCCGTGTGCCAGTTGCTCCAGTTGCGCCGTGTGTCTGCAGCTTTCGCCGTCGCCTCCCATCTCCTCTCCTCTCACAGTCCCTCCTCCTCCTCACTTCCCCTCTCCTTCTCCTGCGCTTGGTGTACCCCTTCAGGGGGCGTTGACTGCACATTCTTCCCTACAGTCACTTATGGGGGCGTGTCAGAATAATATATATAATTCTATATATTGTTCTATAACTGCCTGTAGTGTAGGATACTGTAGTCATATAACTTTCTTGTTGGTGGTGCACCTTGCATGCTCTGTTTGCTATATGTACTCTTGTGCTATAGTGAACAACACATTCTCCTTCACAACTTTCTCAACACTTCTCCTTATCCTCGACCTCTCAAATACTAAGCTCCTAAACTATGGCTCCTAAGCCTACTTAGTATCTTAACAGTGCGTCAACAAGGGCGTAAAGAAATGCCGTAGAAACATCGATTTGGCTAAGCTTAAGACCCAATGCGGTTGCGAAGGCGAGTAGAATTCGGAGCGAAGTGTGACGACTGATAGGAGTGTAAGTCGCGCCGTAATCCACGCCTTGCCGCTCATCAAACCTGCGAACGACCCAGCCACCCTTGAAGCGCTCGATCGTTCTGTCAGCGTTGGTCTTAATGCGGAAGACCCACTTCCAAGAGAGAATGTTCTTGGCAGGAACTGTTGATCCTAGGTCTCTGGTCTCCCCAGGTCACTACCTCCCCTGCCACCGTCCCCTGCCCCTCACTGCCTTCCCTGTGTCGAGGGGCGGCAGCGTGCCACCCCTCTCTCCTATGAGTTCCCCCCGACAGAGGCTCCTCTACAGACCCTTCACATGGACGTGTGGGGCCCAGCCCGCGTCCGTGGACAGGGCGGAGAGCGCTACTTCCTGCTGGTAGTTGACGACTAAACGCGTTACACCACGGTCTTCCCCTTGCGCACCAAGGGAGAGGTCCCTGCTGTCTTAATCCCTAGGATCCGCGCTACCCGTCTCCAGGTGGAGAGGCGCTTTCACACGGACCTTCTCGTCCTACGACTGCACTCTAACAGAGGTGGTGAGTTTTCCTCCGGCCTCTTGGAGGCCTTCTGTCAGGGGGAGGGCATTGAGCAGACGTTCACGCTTCCGGCCTCTCCTCAGCAGAATGGGGTTGCTGAGCGCCGCATTGGCTTGGTCATGGAGGTCGCTCCTACCTCCTTGGTCCATGCGGCTGCCCCCCATTTTATGTGGCCGTTGGCGGTCCGGTACGCCGCGCATCAGCCCAACCTCTGGCCCCGCGTCTCCGTTCCAGAGACCTCGCCGACACTGCGTTGGACGGGAGAGGTTGGCGATGCGTCTCTGTTCTGGGTCTGGGGATCTCGTGCCTTTGTCCGCGATACGTCCGCGGTCAAGCTCTCCTCCCGCGCCGCTCCTTGTGTCTTCCTGGGCTTTGTCTCTGACGCGCCTGGCTGGCAGTTTTACCACCCCACCTCGCGCCGTGTCTTCCCCTCTCAGGACGTCACATTTGACGAGTCTGTCCCCTTTAACCGTCTCTTCCCCTACCGAACTGCCCCGCTCCCCCCTCCGCCGCTCTTCCTCACGCCAGATGCTGCTTCAGTAGACCCCCCGCCTCCCCAGGGTCCAGCTCCCTCAGGTGTTTCCCAAGTAGACCGGTCGAGCCTGTCGAGGTAGCTGTCGACGCTGGTCCAGCGCGAGGTGCTGAGCGTGCTGAGCCTGGTGGTGCTGGGTCTGGGGGTACGGAGACTGGGGGTGCTGAGTCTAGGGGTGCGGAGATTGGGGGTGCTGAGCCTGGGGGTGCGGAGACTGGGGGTGCTGGGCCTGGGGGTGCGGAGACTACAGGTGCTGAGCCTGGGGGTGCGCAGCCTGGGGGTGCTGTGCCTGGGGGTGCTGAGCATGGAGGTCTTGAGCCTGGGGGTGCTGCGCCTGGGGGCGCTCTCTCTTCCCAGCAGCTGCGTGAGTGGTACTCTCGGTACTGTCGCCGCCGCCGTGGTGCTGTGGGCGCTGGAGGTGCTACTGGAGCTGGAGCTGAGGGCGCTGGGCCTACTGGAGTTGGTGTAGCTGCTGACCTTGGGGTTGGCGCTGGAGGTGCTAGAGCCACTGGTCCTAGAGGTGCTCGTACTGGCGGTACTAGAGCTGCTGGGACTGAAGGTGCTATTGGAGCTGCTGGAGGTGCTACTGGTACTAGGGCTGGTGGTGCTGCCTGGGCTGGAGCTGGAGGCGCTGACGCTCGTCCTCCTGCAGGTGCTGGAGCCGACGGTGAGGATGGAGCTGGTGCTACTGGAGGTACTGGAGTTGGCACTACTAGAGCTGCTGGTGGTGCTGTAGGAGTTGGAGCTGCTGCTGGGGGTTCTGGTGCTGTCTCTGCTGAATCTGAGGGCACTCCACGACCGCGGCCGTACTTCGTTCCGCTCCTTCAGCAGGTTCTTGGTCAGCCGCCTCCTCCTTGTCCTGCTCCCTCCTTAGAGTGTCCTCCGCCTGTCCAGTCGCAGTCACAGTTACAGCCTGCCTCGCCACTTCCTCGTCCTTCTCCCTACACTGGTTCAACAGGAGGTCTTACGGAGCGTCGTGAGCCTGAGTCTCGTCCTGTGTCGTCTGCGTCTCGTTCTGCGTCACCAGTTCATGCTGCTCGCACTAGTCGTCGTGTCCCACGTCAGCGTCCTCCTTCTGTCCCAGGCACTCACCAGATGACGCTTCGTCTTTCCACTGCTACGCAGCGTGTCCCTCTACCTTCTCCTCGTGCGTCCTCTCTTCCTGTCCTTGCGGACCCGGAGTCTGACTCTCTTCATGCTGCTAGTCCTACTGTCACGCGTCTACTGGCCACGGCTGTCACTGACCCTTCCTTTGAGTCTGCTGGTGCGTCTGCCTTAGTTGCTGAGCTTGTCGACATTGCTGCTCACTGTCGGCTAGACTACGCTGCCAGACTTGTTGCTGAGTCTGAGTATGTCTGTCCTCCGTCCGTCGGAGGTGAGTGTGCTCTTGGCACGGACGTTCTTGTGGACAGGCAGGAGGAGTTTGAGTGCTTTGCCACTGCTATACCTCATCTCGTGTCCATGCTGATTGCATCTGAGGGAGACCCGGATGCACCAGACATCGCGACCCCGCGCTCTTACGCTGAGGCAATCGCGGGTGAGTACTCCTCTTAGTGGCAGACATCCATGGACGTAGAGATGTCATCCTGGAAGTCCACAAACACTTACGTCGACGAGGTTCCCCCTCCTTGGGCGAACATCGTCAGTGGCATGTGGATTTTCAGGTTGAAGCGGCCGCCAGGTTCTCCGCCTGTCTTCAAGGCTCGTTACGTGGCTCGAGGCTTCAGTCAGCGAGAGGGAGTAGACTTCTTCCAGACCTTCTCCCCCACCCTGAAGATGACCACTCTTCGAGTGCTACTGCACGTTGCCGCTCAGCGTGACTACCAGCTTTACTCTCTTGACTTCAGCACAGCTTTCTAGCAGGGCAGCCTGCACGAGGAGATCTGGCTGCGCCGCCCTCCTGGCTTCACTAGGTCGTTCCCTCCTAGTACCCAGTGGAGCCTCCGGCGGCCGGTCTACGGTCTTCGCCAGGCACCACATGAGTGGCATGACACACTGAGGATTACACTTGCGGCTCTTGGGTTCGCGCCTTCTACTGCTGACCCGTCGCTGTTTCTGCGCACCGACACTTCACTGCCGCCGTTCTACATCCTCATGTACGTCGACGACTTGGTCTTTGCCACTGCTGACACAGAGGCTCTCGCCCTGGTGAAGTCGGAGTTGTAGAAGAGACACACGTGCACAGACCTGGGTGAGCTGCGCAGTTACCTTGGCTTGCAGATCACCCGGGACAGAGCACGCCGCACCATCACACTGACTCAGTCACACATAGTGCAGCAAGTCCTTCAGGGCTATGGCTTCACCTGGTCCTCGGCACAGGCCACTCCTCTGGCTACAAGTCACTCGCTCTCAGCTCCACCTTCGGACGAGTCCGTAGAGCCGAGTGGTCCTTACCCAGAGCTAGTTGGCTGCCTCATGTACCTGATGACTTGCACTCGTCCTGACCTCGCGTACCCTCTTGGCCTTCTGGCTCGCTACGTGGCTCCTGGTCGGCACCGAAAGGTGCACATGGATGCTGCTAAGAGGGTACTGCGCTACTTGTGCAGTACATCAGGCATGGGGCTCGTGCTTGGAGGGAGGAGCTCAGTTGTTCTTACTAGGCACTCAGACGCTTCTTGGGTTGACGACCAGGCTACGCAGCGGTCGTTATAGGGTTACACCTTCAGCCTTGGCTCTGGTTCAGTTTCTTGGCGCTCTACACGCTCGTCTTGAGTTCTCAGCTCCAGTTGTGAGGCTGAGATCTACGCCACAGCCATGGCTGCACAGGAGTTACGCTGGCTCACCTACCTGCTGACTGACTTGGGAGAGCGGCATCGTTTTCCTCCAGTGCTGTACGTCGACAACAAGGCTACCATTGCCTTGTGTGAGGAGCACAGAATGGAGCACAGAACGAAGCACATCGCTCTGCGTTACTTCCTTGCTCGAGAGCTGCAGCAGCGTGGTCAGCTTCGTCTGCATTACGTGGCCACTCGGGCCAACACTGCTGATATATTCACCAAGGCACTTCAGTCTGGTGATCTTCAGCGTTTCTGCACTATGCTAGGGCTTGTGCCCACTTTTCCTCACTTGCTATAGGCTTAGCTTGTACTAAGATCTATATATATACCTGCATGCTTGCTTTTCTAGGTAGAGATCACTGTGCTGTTTGTGTTGCATATATGCCTCTGCATGTGAACTGGCCTTGTGGCCCTTTGCGTGTGCTCAGAGTGTGTGGTGACGTTGTGATCCACACTGAGCTTGCTTTGCCTCTCTTGACTGGTCTTGTGACCCCTTGCTCTCCCCCACTTTGCCTATGGGGGTGTGTCAAATGTTACATCTGCTACAGTTTGTTTAGGCTGTAGTGGGGTAGTTACTATGGGGTACACTTTCCCTACTTGTACCCAACTCTTTCCTAGTTCAATAACTCTTGTTCATTCTGATAGTCAGAAGCAAAGTAAAGTGTATCGAAGCACCGGCGAGTTAACCCTCGGAGGTTGAGCAATTTCTAGAGGTTACGCGAAAGTCAAAGGTCAGCGACCTTTGACCTGACATGTACAGCGCGACTGCAAGGACAGACAACTGACTCGCTACAGAGCAGTTGCCCGAGTCGTCACTGTATCGAACCGCAACAGCAACAGTAAAGCAGTAGCGACCAGGGCTAATTTTATCAGGGTAAATCACCCTGATACCCTGATAATCAGGGTGGTTTTTGGCTGTCACACTGATGCCTTATGGTAATTTTTTCGGGAGCTTGTATTTTCCTGATAGGCCAGGGTTTACGTTTGAGGTACACTGACGGCCCAGGGTTACCGATCTTCGTAACGAGTTTTACCCTGAATCGAGTACATACCCTCCCCGAGCCGCCCCACCCCCCGCCCCCTCTCTACCCACCCCCCCTTTCCCATATCGAGGTTCTCGCATGCCAACTGTCGAAACTGAAATTTGGCAAAGGCGACATCTCTGAGCTGGCACGAGGGGGGCCTCCATTGGCCAGAAATACATTTTCGTTATTGCCTGCCAACGATAATATCAATACACCAGGGTTTGCAAAACTGGTACACTGATCCTACAGGGTATAATTTTAAAAAACTAGGAAAACCCTGGTGGATCAGGGTTTGAACAAGGTGTCACACTGATAATCAGGTTTTTGGACTTGTGCAACACTGATCACAAGGGTTGCTGGAAACCAAAAATTAGCCCTGGTTGCGACCGTATCTCTTCGTATTCCTTGTACTTTTATATAATCTTGTATCTCTTTGCCTTAATCAATTCACTTTGCCCTCACATACTAGCTCAAGGTGGTTCAACTACTCCATTAAAACACTTCCGCTAATTACAACAAGTCCTACCCAGAGTTCAGCCCTGCAAAGATCCTAAGGGCTTTTCTCAGCCCATTAGTACTCACTATAGAGTACCCCACTGAAGACTATAACATTATGACAGCACTGCATCGAGTGCAGCAGAATCAACCACAGCAGCAAAATTAACTGCAGCAGCGGCATCGCCACTGCCTCAGCCATCATTTGCTTCCGCCCTGACCCCTCCTGCCCCAGCCCCACCTCCTCCCAAGCCTGCTTATCGCCTTTCCACGCCCACGGCTGCTGTTTTCAGCCTCGTTGCTGCTGCTGCCCTCTCTCTCCTTGCATTTTCCGTGTAAGAGAAGCTTCTGCGCATGCTCTTTATCTCTCTTTATGTTTTAGCTTTGAGTGGCCTGGTGGTGGATACGGTACGAGCATTACAACATCCAGGCATCAACTACCGTCATCACCCGGATATAAGACAGTGTTGAATAGTAGACAGGGGTTGTCTATTATACGGGTGTCTCTTATAAACGGGGTAGCCTCATTATAAGACACCTATTTGTGTGTAGGGGCAAATGGCAAATGTATAACGAGGAAGTATCTTCTAAACGGATTTTTGTCCATTCATAAGACTGGTTTTTTTAATGTATGAGATGAGACATACATGTCTTATATCCGGGCGATTACGGTAGATTAGCCATTTAGAAATAGTGCAAGCAAACTACGATCTATCGCATAAATTCACCCACATTCTTCTTGTTCCCTACCAATTTATTTTCAGTTTCCGACACACCCACGATTGTACTACATTGATGTACGACACAAGCATGATAACTGGAATTCACCCATCACTTGAGTGTTGTTGCATATCACAGCCCTTGCACCATATGGTTGTGCAATGGGCTCCTCGGATTGTTTTGATTGTTTAAGAGACATTGCATTAACTTTATAACTGATCATTTCGCAATAAGATCATCAAAGCTGAACATACTGGTACCCTATCACCGTACCATATCTAGGACTATCTCTAACCAATGCAACATCATCCCCCACAGCCACACACCAGCCTCCATCCTTGAACAAGGGGACAGATTAGAACAAACAAGAGGCAATGCAGCAAGGTGGCGTGCACCCATCCCCTTCCATCATCCACCGAATCCAGCCAGCATCCCAAACACCCTGAGGCAGGGTGCAAAAAGTGGTGCTCCTCCGTTTCGTCCCACTCTCCTTGCCTCACCCCACGTCACGCCACACTAGCTGCATTTCCCCCTGGTGCTGGCCCCTCCCCTCCACAATACCCCTCGCCTCCCCCTCCCTCCACCCATCACGCTCACCACCATCTGCCACACCTGCTCTTCCCCGCGCTGCTCCCCCCGCTGCCCCCGAAGGCGCGGATCATGGCGGGGTGGTTGCACACGTGCACCATGCTCAGCCTCTCCTCCACGCGCACTCTCAGCATGCCGCTCACCAGCGCGCGACATTCCTCAGACACGCCCTCCCACGCAGCCCCCTCCACTGGCGCCCGCCACTCGGCCTGCTGAGGCGCCTCCCCTGAGTACGGTCGCTCGCCCGCAATCATCTCGTACAGCGTCACCCCCCAGCGACCACACGTCAGCTGCGCGCCCATACCCCGCTGCCTCTGCGCTTCCTGCCGCTGCTCTCCCCGCTGCTTTTCTGGCATGCTTGGCGGCGCCCGGGGCGGGCGGGCAGCGAGGGCGGCAGAGAGCCTCCACCTCAGGCGCCACGTACCCGGGCGTGCCTGCGGGAATGGTGCACCCGCGCTGCCCTTCCGCCACCACCTGCGCCAACCCAAAGTCCGCCAGCCGCACTGCCCCCGCGGCCAGGCGGGGGGAGATGCGCGCTGAGGCGACGGGCGCGGACAGGCCGAGGGCAGCAGGAGAGCCGCGCGCAGGCGCAGCGGCAGGAGCAGCGGCGGCGGAGAAAGGTGTGGGCGCGGCGAAGAGGATGTTATCGGGCTTGATGTCGCAGTGCATCACGCCTCGCTCGTGGCAGAACGCCACGGCGTCGCCCACGTGCTTCACCACTTCCAGCGCCTCCGCCTCCGCCATTCCCCCTCCCCGCCCGCCTTCCCCGCTCGCCTTCCCCCACCACCGCCTCCCCTTGCCTCTCCCCGCGTCCCCCGTGTTGCTGCTTGCGGCAGCCTTGAGTCGCTGCAGCAGGGCGCGGAGGTCGCCGCCGTAGCACACATCGGAGAGCAAGTATGCGTGCTGGTCGCCCAGCACGCCCGGGCACTCGCTCAGCGACGCCGACACCATCGCCTCGTTCGACGCCGCCACCAGCTACTTGCGCTCCACGCGCTTCACCGCCACCACCTCGCCGCTCTCCACTCGCCGCATCGCCACGACTGTGCCGAACCCGCCGCGCCCCAACTCGCCGGCTGCCTCGAACAGGTCGGGGTCGAGCACGCCGTTGTACGCGCTCAGCACGAGCGGCCGAGGGCACGCGCACGGGGCAACGGGCTTAGCAGCGGTGCGGGGAGCGAGAGGCGCTTGGACTGCAGCCGGCACCGGTTTCGCGGATTTAGCGACAGCAGCGGCAGAGTCGCCGGAGCTGGAAAGCGTCGAAGCGACGGACGACGACGCGGCGATGTCAACGTTGACCGGCGTGGGTCCCGTCGAAGAGGTCGACGCCTCGGACGGCGAGTACCAGGATGCCGTGACGAGACCTGCCAGCACAAACGCGGAGGAGAAACGGTTGGCACTCGCGTGCTAACCTAACTCTCTCTCGCGTCTACCTGAAAAGACAGAGGGGTTTTCTGGTAAGAGGGATAAGGCTCGCGTTATTTCAGGTAGAGAATGTCAATTAGAAAAGGGCGGTTGAGAAAAGATCGGTTGCTTACAGGCCTCTTGATATTAGGGTAAATCACCCTTATGGCCCTTACTATAAGGGTGGGTTTAGGTGTTCACTCTGATTTTACAGAGTTGTATTTTAGGGCGCCCTTACAATAAAAAGTGAATTTTTGTGTAACACTGATATTTCAGACCGACCTGGTGTACTCGCCCTGATGACAACGAGTAGTGTTGGGTACCACCCTGATGCGATTTTTTATGGGGGAGGGGGGGTGGGGGGGGGGGGGGGGGGGGGGGGGGGGGGGGGAGGGGGGGGTGGGTTGATTCACCGACGTGATTTCTGCCGCGATTAGCGGCGATTTGGCCGAGTCACCAGAATTGCGCGTCGCCAAGACCGCTCGCGTCGCCACAGCCACAGTTCCGCAACCTGTACCCGTACCACATGCATTTTGCCTGCCTGGCGGTGACACACAACGCCACACAGGTGTGCATCGTCCAGGAGAGTCCTGCTTGGTCCCTTCCTCCCTCCCCACCAGACCCCCACCCACCGACCATCCGCTCTCACCCAACCCCAACCCAGTCAGTTCATTTTATTCATCCAGTTTTCCTCCTCGTGATCTTGTCTAGGGTTTGCAGACCACGCCTTCCTCCTGCTATTATAAGCATAGCTCCAGCATCTATCTCCAAGTCCCTCGTCATGGCTGTTGTCACCAGCGGTGAGGATGACGACGAGGCTCGTCGTCAGGTCCTGCACTCACCCTCATGAAAGGGCCTTCGCTTTTTAACAGTGCCTTCTAAGCGACTGCTTGAACCAGAGCCCGTCGTTGCCTCTACTGAGGCTGAGACCACGCTGGCTGAAGCGGGGCGTGACGTGCACCACGACGCCTGAACTGACACCACGAAAAGCACAACACATGTAATGGAGAATACCGCTGCTGCTCACAACTGTGCTGCCAAGAAGCTGAAATCTGGTTCGTGTGCGGCACGACAGAAGTGGCGGCAGCAACCTAAGTCGAGTTTCACTCGCGGGGCTCATGCATACGGTAGCAATGTTCAATGCTGGCAAGAAGCACCGCCCTGCTCAAGAGTTCCTATACCGTATTAACTTGTGCTCACTGCTAAGCTTATTCTATTAGAACCAAGCACTGGTGCTTTAGTTGCTCTGTTAGTTAGTGCCATCTTTAATATGTAATCCACGCTTAAGTCTAAACATGAAAGGGTGAAAACAATGTGCACACTGATGAGCAAGAGTACCTTTCCAGCTGACACTGATAAAAAAGACTGACATGGCTGACCCACCCTGTCAAGAATGAGAAGTGTTGAACTATGAAAAGTTGGAGTACAAGTAGTAAACCCTAGCTTTGTGTACCCCTTAAAGGCTAACCCACCATAGCCTACACAACAATAACACATATAGTGTTTGACACACCCCCATAGGCAAAGTGGGGGAGAGCAAGGGGTCACAAGACCAGTCAAGAGAGGCAAGCAAGCTCAGGGTGGATCACAACGTCACCACACATTCCGAGCACAAGCAAAGGGCCACATGGCCAGTTCACATGCAGAAGTATATATGCAACACAAACAACAAGGGTGATCTCAACCTAGTAGAGCAGACAGGCAGGAGTATATATATAGAGATCACAGTACAGGTAAAGCCTGCAACAAGTGAGGAAAAGTGGGCACCAGCCCCAGCAAAGTGCAGAAGCGCTGATGATCACCAGGCTGAAGTGCCTTGGTGAATATATCAGCGGTATTGGCCTGAGAGGCCACGTAACGCAGACGAAGCTGACCGCGCTGCTGCAGCTCTCGAGCAAGAAAGTAACGGAGAGCGATGTGCTTCGTTCTGTGCTCTAGTCTGTGCTCCTCACACAAGGCAATGGCAGCCTTGTTGTCGATGTACATCACAGGAGGAGAACTAGGCCGCTCTCCCAGGTCGGTCAGCAGGTAGGTGAGCCAGCGTAACTCTTGTGCAGCCATGGCTGTGGCGTAGATCTCAGCCTCACAACTGGAGCTGAGAACTGAAGACGAACGCGTAGAGCGCCACGAAACTGAGCCAAGAGCCAAGGCTGAAGGTGTAACCCTGTGACGACCGCTGAGTAGCCTGGTCGTCAACCCAAGAAGCGTCTGAGTGCCCAGTGAGAACAACTGAGCTCCCTCCTCCAATCACGAGCCCCATGCCCGATGTACTGCACAAGTAGCGCAAGACCCTCTTTGCAGCATCGCAGTGCACGTTTCGGTGCCTGCCAGGAGCCACGTAGCGGGCCAGAAGGCCAAGAGGGTATGCTAGGTCAGGACGAGTGCAAGTCATCAGGTACATGAGGCAACCAACTAGCTCTGGGTAAGGACCACTCGACTCTACGGACTAATCCGAAGGTAGAGCTGAGAGCGAGTGACCTACAGCCAGAGGAGTGGCCTGTGCTGAGGACCAGGTGAAGCCGAAGCGCTGAAGGACCTGCTGCACCATCTGTGACTAAGTCAGGGTAACGGTGCGGCGTGCTCTGTCCCGGGTGATCTGCAAGCCAAGGTAGCTCCGCAGTTCACCCAGGTCTGTGCACGTGTGTCTCTTCTGCAGCTCCGACTTCACGTGGGCGAGAGCCTCAGTGTCAGCAGTGGCAAAGGTCAAGTCTTCGACATACACGAGGATGTAGAGCGGCGGAAGCGAAGTGTCGGTGCGTAGAAACAGCGACGGGTCAGCAGTGTGAGAGTACGACGACTCATGCTATTTCTAGCATAGGATAATCATATGCATGCATGAATTGCTTGATTTCCTAGGCTAGGTGCTTTCCTATATTTTATTATAGTTATAGCACCGAGCTAGGTTGCGTGCACCGAATTCTGGCTTTTCGGTTGCCACCGAATTGCCTTCTACCGAATTCGGTAAGGATCCGTTCGGGACGCTACACGGCCCGCGGAACCTTCGCGTAACACCTGGTTACGGGGCCTTGTGTCGAGCCTATATATAGCCTCGTGTTGTACCCAGGTGATCATTCAATTCGACTCAATTCTCATTCTCTTTTCTGAACTCGATCCTAGATCCTCACACTTGGTAATCAGAGCGGGTTTACACGCGAGGTCTTCAACCGCTTAGTTCCGGCCTTTAAAAACCGCGGGGGCGACGACGAAAGCGCCGATACGGGTATGTAAAACCAGTTCCGCGCAATTTTTCTAAGTCCTCCTCGATTCGGTTTTCGAACACCCCTCAGATTGACTGGTGGAAAGGTTGGAGTTTCGACCGTTCGATCGAGTTTCATCTCAACGGCCCAGAGAATTTCGCCCAAAAAAGTTGGAATTTGGAGCGTCGGATCGATTTTCTCCTCAACGGCCAAGATCGGACGCGAATTTCGCCTAAGGGAGATTTACGCAACCTACAGAATTCGCGCTCGTCGATTCTACAAACAATTTGACTCGCAGTAAGTCGACCAGCACCTAGAATTCGATTATTTTCGTCGCGCATCTTCCTGTAAATCACCAAATGGAGGGCCAAGACGACAACTACGCGACTACGAGCGACATCGCGAGCCTCCGCACCGACATGGAGCAGACGCAGGCGACGCTTCGTCGACTCGAGGCTTTTCTGACAAGCCAACCAGGGTTCGCCACCGCAGCAGCAGCGACCACAGCAACTACAGCACCGACAACTCCAGCAGTAGTGGCGACACCGACATTTCACGGACCAATGGCACCACTTGTCAGAATCCCAACCACTAGACCATTGGGATAAAAGGGCTTGTTTCAGTAGCGGGTCAGTGCGCCCATAACCCCCCAGGAAAACGCGCGTGTAACACCCCCTAGGATCGATCGGGGATCTCACAGTGTAGCTCTACTGACACCCCCCAACACTGGGAGGCCCAGGACTGAGCACAATGGCAACGACCAACATGTGCATACACCGGGATTCGAACCCGAGACCTTCGCTCTGATAACATGTCAGAATCCCAACCACTAGACCATTGGGATAAAAGGGCTTGTTTCAGTAGCGGGTCAGTGCGCCCATAACCCCCCAGGCAAACGCGCCTGTAACCCCCCCTAGGATCGATCGGGGATCTCACAGTGTAGCTCTACTGACACCACTGTCGCCGAACCTCGAAGCAGCACGACCGAGGCTCACGGAGGCGTTCGATCCAAGCGCGAAGGGATCCGACGTCCGGCGATTCGTGGCCACCCTCGAAATTTACTTCGAGGCCATTGGCTGTTCGACCCCGCAACACGACGCAGCAAGGATTCGGCTCGCAGCGACACTGTTACGTGGACCGGCTCTCGAATGGATTTACTACACCGACGTAGCCCGCGGGGAGAAAACGTGGCAGCAGTTTCGGGCAGATTTAATCGAGCGTTTCGAACCAATTAATACAACCTACATGGCGCGGCAGCAGATACACCGACACAAGCAATACAGTAGTGTAACACAGTACACGCAGCAGATGGAGTTACTGTTCAACCGCATCACCGACCTCACCGAAGGCGAAAAAATCCAGGCGTACTCCGAAGGATTAAAAATGGAGATTCGGCGGCAGGTGATTGCGGCGAATTACAACAGCTACAGAGACATCGTGCTGTGGAAAATAGAACGAGAATGAATGAACTATGAGTGAAGTGAGTACAAATAGCAAAACCCTAATTGGGTTGTACCCCCTATGGTATACCCCACTGTAGCCTACACAACAGCATAAGCTACATATATGTTCTGATACACCCCCATAGGCAAAGTGGGGGAGAACAAGGGGTCACAAGACCAGTCAAGCAAAGCAAAGCAAAGCTCAGGGTGGATCACAAAGTCACCACACAGTCCGAGCACAAGAGCAAGGCCACAAGGCCAGTTCACATGCACGAGTACACACATATATATATAAAGCTAGACAAGCAAGAGCAGGTATATATATGTGACAGTACAAGTAAAGTGAAGAGGAGAGCAAGTGAGGCAAGACAGGCACAAGACCCAGCTGGGTGCAGAAGCGCTGATGGTCACAAGGCGCGAGTGCCTTGGTGAACACATCAGCAGTGTTGGCCTCAGAGGCCACGTACGCAAGCCGCAACTGTCCACGCTGCTGTAGCTCATGAGCAAGGAAGTAGCGAAGAGCAATGTGCTTCGTTCTGTGCTCCAGACGCTGCTCTCGACACAAGGCCAGCATGGCCTTGTTGTCTACGTACAGCACTGGAGGAGAACGAGGCGGCTCTCCAAGGTCAGTCAGCAGGTAGGTGAGCCAGCGAAGCTCCTGTGCAGCCATGGCCCCTGCGTAGATCTCAGCCTCACAACTCGAGCTGAGAACCGAAGACGAGCGAGTAGCCCGCCACGAGACAGAGCCGGAGCCAAGGCTGAAGGTGTAACCCTGTGACGACCGCTGCGTAGCCTGGTCGTCAGCCCAAGAAGCGTCCGCGTGACCTGTAAGTACCACTGGACTCCGCCCTCCAAGCACTAGCCCCATGCCCGACGTACTGCACATGTAGCGCAATACCCTCTTCGCTGCAGCCATGTGCTCTGGTCGGTGTCTCCCAGGAGCAACATAGCGTGCAAGAATGCTAAGAGGGTATGCAAGGTCAGGTCGTGTGCAGGTCATCAGGTACATGAGGCAGCCAACAAGCTCTGGGTACGGGCCACTCGACTCTACGGACTCATCCGAAGGCAGAGCTGAGAGCGAGTGGCGAGTAGACAGAGGAGTGGCCTGAGGCGAGGAGTACGTGAAGCCGAAGCGCTGAAGGACCTGCTGCACCATGTGTGACTGAGTCAAGGTAATGGTGCGGCGTGCTCTGTCCCGAGTGATCTGCAAGCCAAGGTAGCTGCGCAGTTCACCCAGGTCTGTGCACGTGTGTCTCTTCAGCAGCTCGGACTTCACGTAGGCGAGTCCAGCAGTGTCCGCTGTGGCAAAGACCAAGTCGTCGACGTACACGAGGATGTAGAACGGCGGCAGTGAAGTGTCGGTGCGCAGAAACAGCGACGGGTCAGCAATAGAAGGAGCAAACCCAAGGGCCGCAAGTGTAGTCCTCAGTGTGTCCTGCCACTCACGTGGTGCCTGGCGGAGACCGTAGACTGGCCGTCGGAGGCTCCACTGGGTGCCAGGAGGGAAAGTCCCAGTGAAGCCAGGTGGACGGCGCAGCCAGATCTCCTCGTGCAGGCTCCCCTGCAAGAACGCAGTACTGAAGTCGAGAGAGTGAAGCTCGTAGTCGCGCTGAGCGGCTATGTGCAGCAGCACCCGAAGAGTGGTCATCTTCGGGGTGGGAGAGAAGGTCTGAAAGTAGTCAACTCCCTGCCGCTGACTGAAGCCACGAGCCACGTACCGCGCATTGAAGACAGGTGGAGAGCCCGGCGGCCGCTTCACCCTGAAGATCCACATGCCACTGACGATGTTCGCCCCAGGAGGGGGAACCGCGTCAACGTAGGTGCCTGTGGACTTCCAGGAAGCCATCTCTGCATCCATAGCTGCCTGCCACTGAGAGGAGTAGGGACCCTCTACGGCCTCCGCGTAAGAGCGCGGAGTCGGGATGTCTAGTGCATCCGGGTCTCCCTCAGGAGCAAGCAGTACAGACGCGAGATGAGGTGAAGCAGCAGCCAGACACTGGAACTCCTCCTGCCTGTCCTCTAGGACGTCCGTGCCAAGAGCACACTCACCCCCGACGGACGGAGGACAGACAGACGCAGACTCAGCAACAAGACTAGCAGCGTAGTCTAGACGACAGCGAGCAGCAAAGTCGACGAGCTCAGCGACAAGAGCAGACGCAGCAGCGGACTCAAAAGAGGGGTCAGTGACGACAGTAGCAAGCAGACGCGTGACAGTAGGACTGGCAGCACGAAGGGAGTCCGACTCTGGGTCGGTAAGCACAGGAAGGGAGGACTCAGGAGGAGAAGGCAAACGGGCACGCAGAGGAGCAGTGGACGGACGCAGAGACATCCGGTGCGTGCCAGGGACAGGAGGAGGACGCGGACGCGAACCACGACCACTAGCGCGGGCAGCACGAACAGGCGACGCGGGACGAGACGCAGGCTCACGACGCTCAGCAAGACCTCCAGTAGGACCAGTGTAAGGAGAGGGAGCAGGCAGTGGGGAGGCAGGCTCCAACAGTGACTGCGACTGGACAGGCTGTGGACACTCTACCGGAGGAGAAAGACCAAGAACCTGCTGCAGAAGCGGAACGAAGTACGGCCGAGGCCGCGCGGCAGCTCCAGACTCAGCAGGGACAGCACCAGCACCCTCAGCGGCAGCACCAGCGCCACCAACACCTCCAGTGGCAGGACCTCCAGCAGCACCAGCAGCAGAACCACCGTCAGGACAGACAGCAGCAGACTCAGCACCAACGCCCTCAACAGCCCCAGCTCCAGTAGGACCCGCAGGCGTAGCACCTCCGGGACCGGCGGCACCAGTACCCTCAACGGTCGAAGAAGCTCCAGCTCCAGCAATACGCCTCCAGCGGCGAGCAAACCACTCGCGCAGCTCCTGTGGAGAGAGGGGCTCCCGCCGAGACGCAGCACCAGGAGAAACCCCAGGCTCAGCGGCTCCAGACGTAGCACCCCCAGGCTCAGCAGCTCCAGACTCAGCACCCCCAGGCTCAGCAGCTCCAGACTCAGCACCCCCAGGCTCAGCAGCTCCAGCTCCAGTAGGACCCGCAGGCCCAGCAGCTCCGGGACCGGCAGCACCAGCACCCTCAGCAGTCGAAGGAGCTCCAGCTCCAGCAGCACGCCTCCAGCGGCGAGCAAACCACTCGCGTAGCTCCTGTGGAGAGAGCGGCTCCCGCCGAGACGGAGCAACCGGAGAGCCCCCAGGTCCAGCAGTCGCAGGCTCCGCACCTCCAGGCTCAGCACCCCCAGGCTCTGCAGCTCCTGACGTAGCACCTCCCGGCTCAGCACCCCCAGCAGCAGCACCCCCAAGCTCAGCACCCCCCGGCCTCGCACCCCCAGGCTCAGCACCCCCAGCAGCAGCACCCCCAAGCTCAGCACCGCAGGCGTAGCACCCCCAGACTCTGCACCCGCAGCAGGACCAGACTCAGCAGCAACCTCGACTGGCTCGACTGTGTCTACCTGGGACACACCTGAAGGGGCAGGAACCTGAGGGGGGAGGGGGTCTACCGGGAGGGGAACTGGCACCAGGAAGTCCGGTGGGGGGGGGAGGGAAGGAGTACGGTAGGGGAAGAGGCGGTAGAAGGGGACTGACTCGTCGAACGTGACATCCTGGGAGGACAGAACACGACGAGAGGAGGGGTGGTAGAACTGCCACCCTGGAGCGTCAGGGGGGAAGCCAAGGAAGACACAGGGAGCAGCACGGGGGGACAGCTTGTCCGCAGACAAGTCGCGGACAAACGCCCGAGATCCCCAGACACGGAACGCAGACGCATCGCCGACCTTCCCCGTCCACAGTAACACTGGGGACATATCGGGTCGAGAGACCCTGGGGTGAAGGTTGAGCTGATGCGCCGCGTACCGAACCGCAAACGGCCACAGAAAATGGGGGGCAGCCGCATGCATCATGGACGTACGAGCGACATCCATGACCATGCCAATGCGGCGCTCAGCAATCCCATTTTGCTGTGGAGAGTCCGGAAGCGTAAAGGTCTGGCGGATCCCCTGTGCACGACAGTAGTCTCGCAGAAGGCGAGAGGAGAACTCCCCACCTCGGTCAGAGTGCAGACGCAGAACAGGAAAGTCCGAGCCGAAGCTCCTCCTGAGCTGGAGACGAGCCTCGCGGATCCAGTCGATCAGCACCTCAGTGACAGCACCCTTGCTGCGCAAGGGGAAGACTGTGGTGTAACGCGAGTAGTCGTCAACCACCAACAGGAAGTAGCGCTCGTGACCCTGCCCACGGACGGGGGCCGGGCCCCACACGTCCATGTGAAGTGTCTGCAGAGGAGCCTCTGTCGGGGGAAACTGGGAGGAGTGAGGAGCAGCCCCGAGGCGCCCCTCGACACAGGGGACACAGGAAGGTCCCGGTCCCGAAGGAAGGGGAGGGAGAGACTGGGGAAGACCAGAGACAAGGACACGGGAAGCCATGCCCCGAAGACGGGGCAAGGAGGGGTGGCCAAGACGGTGGTGCCACAGGAGAGTCTCGTGAGACAGGAGGCGACACGAACAGGGGGCAGACTCAGGACCAGACCTGGACGCAGCAGCAAACACCTGACCTGACGCTGCTACCTGACTGGACGCAGGGACAGGAGGAGACTCAGTGGTCAGGGTGTAGAGGCTCGACCCCGGCCGACGCGAGAACGTGGCCAGGTGCCGGCCTGTGCGTGCGTCCGTGCAGTGGGTCACCCGCTGACTCGCAGGAGTGAACTGGTGAACCCCCGCATCCTGCAGGTCTGCACCACTCACCAAGTTCGTCGAGAACGAGGGGAGGTACAGGCCAGACAGGGTGCCCGAGGGGGCAGCCGGACACGGGAGGACAGTGGAGAAGTGAGCGAGGACAGGACCCCCAGAGGGGTCAGCCAGGGAGACTGCAACCGGCCGACCAAGCGGCGTGAGTGTGGTGCGGTCCCGAAAGAAGGAGCGAGAAGCCCTAGAGTCAAGTGTAAAGGTGAGGGAGGCCGAAGCCAACGTGGTACCTGAGAGCGCAGCCTCACCCGCACCTGAGGAAGCAGACTCAATAGCACCTAGAGCAGCAGCCGCACCTGTACCTGGAGCAGGAGACTCACTAGCACCCAGAGCAGCAGCAGCCTCACCAGTAGCTAGAGCAGCAGGTCCTATACCCGGGTCAGGCGGTACGCACAGGTGACCGGTACGGTCAGCACTAGTAGGCAATGCATACATGGCAGTGAGAATAGCATCATAGTCAAGAGCAAATATATCTACCCTCTGCCTAAGCAACTCCACCCAGTCGGGGAGCTCAGCCTCGTCGCCAAACACGGTACGCCAGGCGTCGCTCAGACGGGCGAAGCAGCGGGACTGTGTATGACCAGGTGTTCCACAAGGCTGACCAGTCCGAGCACCAGTGAGAATCACGTAAGAGCAGCGAACAGAACTGAGAGACCCTCCACTTTGAGCGTACCACTCACGAAGCTGCTGAGGCGTGAGAGACGCGCGGGGGGGTCGCGGGAGCTGCATCTGGCCGCCACCAGTAGTAGAAGCAGCAGGAGTGGTAGCAGTAGTAGCGCCACCACCCCTACAGCCCCAACCAGCGTACCACTCACGCAGCTGCTGGGGCGTGAGGGACTCACGCAGACGTCGATGGGGCCGCATCTGGCTCCACCAGTAGAGGCAGGAGCAGGAGTAGCAGAAGTAAGGCAGGCAGCCAAGCAAGCCAAAAAGGGAGGCAGGCAGGCAAGCAGGCGACGCGCAGCGTGCTAGCAGGGCAGGGGCTCACCAGTGGTGGGTAGAGTAGGCTCGGCGACTCAGCGGCTCGGCAGCACGGCGGCTCTGCGGCTCGGGCGACTCGGGCGGCTCGGCGGCAGGGCGGCTCGGCAGCAACTGCAGCTCGGCAGCTCGGCGACCCGGCGGCGCGGCTGTAGGGCGGCTCGGCTGCTGGGAGGCTCGGGTGTAGAGCGGCTCGGCTGCAGGGCGGCTTGGCTGCTGGGAGGCTCGGGTGTAAAGCGGCTCGGCGGCGAGGCGGCTCGGCTGCAGGGCGGCTCGAGACGAAGGAGGAGGAGAAGCAGGGGAGACCACACACCTGCCACCCCTCAGCTGGCCTCTCAGGTCGCCTCGACAGGCGACGGGAAAAGGGGGGGGGGGGGGGGGGGGGGGGGGGGGGGAGGCGGCTCGGGCGGCTCGGGCGGCTCAGGCGGCTCGGGCAGCTCGGGCAGTCAGCGGCACAGGCGGCTCGGGCGGCTCGGCTCCTCAGCTGCGCAGACGGCTCGGGCGGCTCAGGCTGCACGGCTGCTAACGGGCGGCGTGGGGGGGGCCGGGACGGCGACGTGCAGCAGGGACGGGCGGCGGGCGGTGTGAGGCCGGGACGGGCGCGCGCGGGCGGCTAGGGGCCGGGACGGGCGCGCGCGGGTGGCTAGGGGCCGGGACGGGCGCGCGCGGGTGGCTAGGGGCCGGGACGGGCGCGCGCGGGTGGCTAGGGGCCGGGACGGGCGGCGCGCGGGCGGCTAGGGGCCTGAACGGGCGGCGCGCGAGCGGGTAGGGGCCGGGACGGGCGGCGCGCGGGCGGCTAGGGGCCTGAACGGGCGGCGCTGCGAGCGGCTAGGGGCCGGGACGGGCGGCGCGCCGGCGGCTAGGGGCCTGAACGGGCGGAGCGCGAGTGGCTAGGGGCCGGGACGGGCGGCGCGCGGGTGGCTAAGGGCCGGGACAGGCGGCGCGCGGGCGGCTAGGGGCCTGAACGGGCGGCTCGCGAGCGGCTAGGGGCCGGGACAGGCGGCGCGCGGGCGGCTAGGGGCCTGCAGGGCAGGCCGAAAGAGTGAGAGCGAGGGCCCGGAGCGCGCTCCGGGCAGAAAAAAAAGTTTAAAAGTGGTGGGCCCTAAGCACAGTTCCCACGGGGGAACCTGCTCGATACCATGTGGAAAATAGAACGAGAATGAATGAACTATGAGTGAAGTGAGTACAAATAGCAAAACCCTAATTGGGTTGTACCCCCTATGGTATACCCCACTGTAGCCTACACAACAGCATAAGCTACATATATGTTCTGATACGTGCGTGCTGCCGAGCGATACGACGCGCTGACTCGAAGTCAACCCGAAACACGACGCTTCACGCCGAACCGTACATTCGGCACGGAGCGATCGGCACCCCCCACGTTCACCGAACCGATGGATATCGACAAATACGACGTGAAGCAGCAGCCGACAAAGTGCGAATTTTGCGGTGCAGCAGGACATCAGTTTTTGTCGTGCTACAAAATTAAGAAAGCACGTGCGGCACTCCGGGACGGAAACAGTGGAGCACCCCCGAAGTCAAATAACGGGAATCGCCAGTAGCCGCGGATCAACCTGGCGATCGCGTAAAGATCCGAAAAGAAGGAAAAGGCGACGACGTGGCGACTTCGGAGCGGGTGAAAAAAGGAGAAAATGATGGCGCGAATTTAAAACGTCACGACCGGCCGGCATCAGGGGAAATCGCCGAGGCGAATGGAGGCTCCGCGAAAAAAGACTCTGCACCGACCGGGAAACTCCAGCCGAACACCCACGAAAGTAAGAATTCGTTAAAAGTATCCTATAAAGATGCTCTAATGAAGAATATTGCTTCTCGTGGTTTACAAGCCTTCAAAAAATCCAGGGGAGGTCTAGAGGCCAAGGAAAAGCCTTTAGAAATTATTCAGGTACCTGAGAAGTTGGGCAAAGTACTACGGAGCGTAGAAAAGGGTCGTGCGTTCCGTGGAGTTAATATTCTCTCCCCGCAACACAGTGTTAAGGCTCCCCGTCGCCCACAGGTGAAGCCTACACAGCTACCAAGGCTTAGAGGAGACATCCAGGCTCAGGAAAAATTATTCAAGCCTCGGAAAAATCCTCCTACCCCCCAGGTGAAGTTGGAAAGCGCTGAGTCAGGTATAGGAAAAAGGGATGGTATTAAGTTTGATGTACCCTATGATCCTGTTAACGAGACCCTCTTTGGCTACTTAGCACAGCAGAAACCACTACTCCTCGAGGTGTTAGCAATGGGCGACGCCTCCAGGCACTGGTGGACAGCGGTGCATCTCACTCGGTGTGTGACCGCGGAGCATTGGAGAAAATTGGAGAGAAGGCGGAAGAGACCCAGTTTTCAGCAACCATGGTGGACGGTACGAAGCTTCCTATCCACGGCGAAGCATCACTGCAGCTGCAAATAGGTGCGTTGAGGTGGAAGCCGAAGCTACCAGTCACCAACATCAAAGGATTAGATTTTATATTAGGGCGAGATTTCCTGAAGCAGTTCAACCCCGAGATCGATTGGGTCAACAGCAAGGTGTGCATCTACAACAATGGGAAGCGGATAGCACTGCGAAGCTGGACGGATACAGGGGACGTACCTGAAACGACACTTGCATGGTTCGAACAGACGGTGAACGAGAGTTACACGGGTTACCTAGCACTGGTTATGGCAGCAGCAGAGGAGGAGAAGCCGAGTTCCGAGCTACCTGCAGCAGTGAAAGAGGTCTTGGAGCAGTACAAGGATATAATGCCCGACGACCTACCTGCAGGCGTACCTCCAGCACGCACCCACGAGCACGAGATCGTGGAGGAACCAGGTGCGAAACCCGTCTCACGTGCACCATACCGACTGAGTCCGACTGAACTGACAGACACGAAAAAACAGATAGAGTATCTACTGGACAGACAACTGATCCGCCCATCCACCTCTCCCTACGGCGCACCAGTTCTCTTCACTCCAAAACCAGACGGCAGTCTACGGATGTGCATCGACTACCGCGCACTGAACAAACAGACAGTCAAAAACAAATATCCCATACCGCGCATAGACGACCTACTCGATCAACTGCGTGGAGCAACAGTATTTTCGAAACTGGACCTACGATCGGGCTACTGGCAGATCAAGATGGCAGACAACTCCGTCCACAAGACAGCGTTCCGTACCAGATACGGCTCCTACGAATACTTGGTGATGCCGTTCGGACTCTGCAACGCACCAGCAACGTTTCAGGCGGAGGTGAATCACATGTTACGACCCCTGCTGGACGAGTGTGTGGTGGTGTACCTGGACGACATTCTCATCTACTCCAAGAACATGAAGGAGCACGTGGAGCATCTGCGGAAGGTGTTCGAGATCCTGCGGAAAAACAAGTTCTACGTGAAGCTGTCAAAGAGCGACTTCGCCCTGAAGAAGGTGCAGTTTCTCGGGCACATGGTGAGTGCCGAGGGCGTACACGTGGACCCACGGAAGATCGAAGCCGTCAAGAAGTGGAAAGTACCAGAGAACGTGAAGGAGTTACAGCAGTTCCTAGGCTTCGCCAACTACTACAACAGGTTCGTGCCGCAATACGCTAAGATAGCAGCGCCACTGACCGACCTACTGAAAAAGGATACGCCCTACAAATGGGATACCCTTCATCAGCAAGCCATGGAGCAGCTACAGACAGCACTGACTACAGCGCCAGTACTCATCTTGCCGGATCCAGACAAGGACTACGTGGTGGAAGCAGACGCTAGTGACCAAGCAGTCGGAGTAGTACTGATGCAGGATCACGGACGCGGTTTGCAGCCCATCGCCTACCTCAGTAAGAAGCTACACGGAGCAGAACTAAACTGGGAAGCCTTAGCGATAGTCATAGCCTTCAAGGCGTGGAGGTGTTACCTAGAGGGAACCAAGACTACAGTCTATACTGACCACTGCAGTCTCAAATACTTGAAGTCACAGCCGACACTCTCACGACGACAGGTGCGGTGGGTGGATTTCCTGGAAACTCACTTCCACTACGACATTGTCTACAAGCCCGGGCTACACAACAAGGCAGACGCGTTGAGCCGCCCCGGACATGTAGCAGGCATCCAGCTCGACGGGATGAACCCTCTACTCAAGGGTCTATTCCAACATGGGTACTCCGTGGATGCAGAGATTGCTATAGCACAGACCAAGAAACTATTACAGTGGGAGAAAGACTTAGCTGTAAGGAAGGGTTCAGGAAAGATTTGGGTACCGAATTACGCCCCGCTACGACAGATCCTTTTGAAGGAGTTTCCTATAGCAAAGTATTACTACTGGCCTGGGATGGCAGCAGACGTGCAGCAGTTCGTCACCTCTTGCGACACGTGCCAGCGGATGAAGAGCAGCAAGCAGAAAAAAGCAGGGTTACTTCAGCCTCTACACGTACCGGAGCAGCCATGGCAGGTCGTTAGCCTCGACTTCATCACAGGGCTTCCTTCGACCTCACGCGGACATGATTCCATCCTCGTGGTGATCGATAAGTTCTTCAAAATGGGTCACTTCATACCGACCAACGCCACAGCTACAGCTGAAGCAACAGCTCGACTCTTCTTCGACCGCATCATCACCATCCACGGCATCCCCGCTACACTCATCTCAGACAGAGACCCAAAATTCACTTGAAAGTTCTGGAAGGAGCTCATGGGACTGTTGGGGACAAAGCTTGCAATGTCTTCAGCATACCACCCCCAGACTGACGGACAGACAGAGCGACTCAATCAAGTGGTTGAACAGTTACTGCGCACAGCTTGCAAGGACGACGTCAGCCACTGGGACACACAGTTACCGACCCTAGAGTTCGCTTACAACAACGCATCACATGCGGCCACAGGGAAAACTCCTTTCTTCCTGTGTTACGGACGGGAACCACTCACACCACAGCAGCCAACTACACCGGCACACGTCCAAGCCGCACATGACTTCGTCACCACCATGCAGCAGCTATGGGAGAAGACTCAGCGACGTCTCACCACGATGCGAACTCCTAGAAGCAGTATGCCGATCGTCAGCGACGTGATCACTCACTAGCAGTCGGAGATCAGGTGCTTCTTGACACGCGCAACTTGAACCTGTCTCACCTCCCATCCAAACTCCGGCCTCGCTTCTGTGGTCCTTTTCTCGTTGAGGCACAGGTGACACCAGTTACATTCCGCTTGCGCTTACCAGATACATTGAGGCTTCACAATGCTTTCCATGTATCGTGCCACTCACGTGGTGCCTGGCGGAGACCGTAGACCGGCCGTCGGAGGCTCCACTGGGTACCAGGAGGAAACGACCCAGTGAAGCCAGGAGGGCGGCGCAGCCAGATCTCCTCGTGCAGATTGCCCTGCAAGAAAGCTGTGCTGAAGTCAAGAGAGCGAAGCTCGTAGTCACGCTGAGCGGCTACGTGCAGTAGTACCCGAAGAGTGGTCATCTTCGGGGTGGGGGAGAAGGTTTGAAAGAAGTCTACTCCCTCTCGCTGACTGAAGCCTTGAGCAACGTAACGAGCCTTGAAGACAGGCGGAGAACCCGGCGGCCGCTTCACCCTGAAAATCCACATGCCACTAACGATGTTCGCCCCAGGTGGGGGAACCTCGTCGACGTAGGTGCCTGTGGACTTCCAGGAAGCCATCTCTGCGTCCATGGCTGACTGCCACTGTAAGGAGTAGGGACCCTCGATCGCCTCAGCGTACGATCGAGGAGTCGGGATGTCTGGTGCATCCGGGTCTCCCTCAGGGGCAATCAGCATGGACACGAGATGGGGCGTAGCGGCTTCAAGACACTCAAGGTCCTCTTGTCTGTCCTCAAGGACGTCCGTGCCTAGAGCACACTCACTCCCGACGGACGGAGGACAAACAGACTCAGACGCAGCAACAAGACTGGCTGGGTAGTCTAGACGACAGCGAGCAGCAAAGTCGACAAGCTCAGCAACTAGGGCTGACGCAGCAGTCGACTCAAAGGAAGGGTCAGTGACAGCAGTGGCTAAGAGACGCATGATAGTAGGACTGGCAGCACGAGCGGAGTCAGACTCCGGGTGAGCAAGGGCAGGAAGAGAGGACGGAGGAGGAGACAGCAGAGGGACACGCTGTGGAGCAGTGGAAGGACGTAGTGACATCCGGTGTGTGCCAGGGACAGGTGGTGGACGCTCACGTGGTACACGGCGACTAGCGCAAGTAGTACAAACAGGTGACACCGGACGGGACACAGGCGACACAGGACAAGACTCAGGCTCACGACGCTCTGTAAGACTGCCTGTCGGACCAGTGTAGGGAGGAGGACCAAGAAGCGGCGAGGCAGGCGGTAGCTGTGACTGCGACTGGACACGCGGAGGACACTCTACGGAGGGGGGAGGACTAGGAGGAGGCGGCTGACCAAGAACCTGCTGAAGGAGTGGAACGGAGTACGGCCGCGGCCGTGAAGTGCCCCCAGCAACATCAAAGACAGCACCAGAACCTCCAGCAGCTCCAGCAGAACCTCTAGCAGCTCCAGTAGCACCTCCAGCACCTCTAGTGCCTCCAGCAGCTCCAGCAGAACCTCCAGCAGCTCGAGCAGCACCTCCAGCACCTCCAGTACCTCCTGCAGCTCCAGCAGAACCTCCAACAGCTCCAGTAGAACCTCCAGCAGCTCCAGCAGCTCCAGTAGCGGTAGGGTCTCCAGCGGGCGGTACCTCAACACCAGGAGCTCCACTCCGGAGGCAGCAGCGCCGAGCGTACCACTCACGCAGCCACCGAGGGGAGGGAGGCTCCGGCTGCGACACGGCACCTGTAGGACGACTAGCCCCAACTCCAGCAGACCCCCCAGCTCCAGGAGCCCCACGACGGAGGCTGCAACGCTGGGAGTACCACTCACGCAGCTGCTGTGAAGAAGGAGCGCCAGCAGGCGCAGTACGGTCAGTCTCAAAGCCCCCAGCCTAAGTGCCTCTAGGCGCAACACCCCCAGTCGCAGCACCTCCAGGCTCAGCACCCACTGTCTCCGCACCCCCAGTCGCAGCACCCCCAGGCCCAGCACCCGCAGTCTCAGCACCCCCAGGCTCAGCGCCCCCAGACCCAGCACCCCCAGGCTCAACGCCCCCAAGCCTAGCACTACCAGGCTCAGCACCTCGCACAGGACCAGAGTCAACAGCTTCCTCGACAGGCTCGATCGGGTCTACCTGGGAAACACCTGAGGGAGCAGCACCCTGGGGAGGCAGGGGGTCTACCGAAGCAGCACTTGGCGTGAGGAAGAGCGGCGGAGGGGGGAGCGGGGCAGTGCGGTAGGGGAAGAGACGGTAAAAGGGTACCGACTCGTCAAAGGTGACGTCCTGAGAGGCGAAGACCCGGCGCGAGGTGGGGTGGTAAAACTGCCAGCCAGGCGTGTCAGGGACAAAGCCAAGGAAGACACAGGGAACGGCACGGGAGGAGAGCTTGACCGCGGACGTATCGCGGACAAAGGCTCGACATCCCCAGACGCGGAACACCGACGCATCGCCAACCTCCCCCGTCCAACGAAGGGTAGGCGAGGTCTCTGGAGCAGAGACTCGGGGCCAGATGTTGAGCTGACGCGCGGCGTACTGCACTGCAAACGGCCACAGGAAATGGGGGGCAGCCGCATGGATCATGGAGGTACGAGCGACCTCCATGACAAGACCAATGCGGCGCTCAGCAACCCCATTCTGCTGCGGAGAGGCCGGGAGTGTGAACGACTGGGTGATGCCGTGCTCCGCACAGTAGGCTGCCAAGAGGTCAGAGGAAAACTCGCCACCTCTGTCAGAGTGCAGACGCAGGACAGGAAAGTCCGACTGGAACCGCTGGCGGAGCTGGAGACGAGCAGCGCGGATCCAAGGGATCAAGACATCAGGGACCTCACCCTTGGTACGCAAGGGGAAGACCGTGGTGTAGCGCGTGTAGTCGTCGACGACCAGCAGAAAGTACCGTCGCTGCCCCCACCTCCACCTCCACCACCCCTGCCCCCTTTGCCCCTGCCGCCCTTGCGTCTCCCACTAGGAGCAGACGCGGCCCCGACCCCCTCAGCTCCGAGGTAGTCGACAGCAGCAGCAGATGCAATGGAGGGGAGGAGGGGGGAGGGGGAGCACCCCTCAAAGAAGGGGGTGCGGGGGTCACCACGAGAGGCTCCTACAGCTACAATGCTCTTCTCAGCTGCTAGGAGCTCCTTCTCGAGGAGGTCAAGAGTGAGGTCAGTGGGAGAGAGGGCGAGGAACTGGTCCCTGACTGTGCGAAGGGAGTCAGGGAGGCGGGTGACAAGGTGGTACAGTGTGAGGTACATCGGGGGGGGGGGGGGGGTTCTTGGCGAGGAAATCGGGGGGGAGTGCGGCACGGTAGCGGAGGTCACTGGTACGGAGGTGGGTGATGAGGTCAGCTACAGTGGCAAAGGCGGACAGGTCGGGGAAGAGGTAGGGCAGTGAGAGACGGCCTATAGTAGCTGTGGCAGGGGAGGAGTAGCGCTCGACTACTGCGTCGTACAACTCCTTGGCGGTCTTATGCTGTCCGGAGTGCTTGCACTCATCTATTGGTAGGTGACTGCGAACGGCTAGGCGAGCGTGTGCATCACGGGTCTGCCACTGGGAGCGAGCGTGTGCATCACGGGTCTACTGCTAGAGGCGCGGGAGCAGCGCTTGACGTGTGGTCATACAGGGAGACATCGTCCTTGGAAGTGATCTGGAGGAACAGATGAAGGTCATCTAACCACACCTCAAACTTAATCGGGCGACCCTCAGTGTCAAAGGTGAGAATGGATGGGGTGGCCATAGTGGCAGTAGGAACAGTAGCAGTAGTAGCAGTAGTACAGTAGGAACAGGAACAGGAGTTGCTGCAGGTGGGGCACAGTAGGGCGGCGCGGCTCGGCTAGGGCGGCGTGGCTCGGTTCGGGCGGCGAAGCTCGGTTCGGGCGGCGCGGCTTGGCTAGGGCGGCGTGGCTCGGTTCGGGCGGCGAAGCTCGGTTCGGGCGGCGCGGCTTGGCTAGGGCGTCGTGGCTCTGTTCGGGCGGCGAAGCTCGGTTCGGGCGGCGCGGCTCGGTTCGGGCTGTGCGGCTCGGCACGGTCTAGGCTACGCGGCCGTGCGTGCCTGGGGGCGTGCGCGTGGGCGGCTGTAGCGGGTGGGCCGTGGCCGCTCGTGGGCCTTACTAGCGCGCGGGCGGCCTAGAGAGGGAGTCGCAGCAGCCTACGGGCGGGGCTGCCGATCGCTAGCGGGCTACCCGCGGCCAGGAGGGCCGGTCGACGAGCTGCTTGTGGCGGCGTTGGCGGCTAACGGGCGGCGCGCGCTCAGAAACGGCCGCGCGCGGGCTGCTAGGGAGCGACGCGCGGGAAAAAAAAAGGCCGCGCGCGGCACTAGCAAGCCGCGCATAGGCAGCAGGAGAAGACAAGGCGCACGAGGGCGCACTAGGAGAACGGCGCTCGAAGGCGCTAGGACGATAAGGCGCTCAAGGGCGCTTCTTGTCAGAACATATAGCTTACTTGTTTCTGTAGGCTATAGTGGGGTATCCCATAGGGGGTACAACACAATTAGGGTTTCCTATTTGTATTCACTTCACTTCATAGTCATTCATTCTCGTTCTTTGATTTCACATGGAATCAGAGCAGGTTCCCTCCTAGGGACTGCTTCTAGGGCCCACCGAACCGCGCCCCGAGGCGCGTTTTTTTTTTTTTAGCGACCCGTCGTGTCGCCCCTAGCGGCCCGTTGCGCCGCCCTTCCCCTAGCGGCTCCGCCGCCCTTCCCTAGCGGCCCCGCCGCCCTTCGATCGCGGCCCCGCCGCCCTCTGCTACGCGGCCCCGCCGCCCCCCCCCCCCCCCCCCTTCGATCGCGCCCCCCCCCCCCCGCCCTTCGATCGCGGCCCCGCCGCCCTCTGCTACGCGGCCCCGCCGCCCTCTGCTACGCGGCCCCGCCGCCCTCTGCTACGCGGCCCCGCCGCCCTCTGCTACGCGGCCCCGCCGCCCTCTGCTACGCGGCTCCGCCGCCCTCTGCTTCGCGGCCCCGCCGCCCTCTGCTACGCGGCCCCGCCGCCCTTCGATCGCGGCCCCGCCGCCCTCTGCTACGCGGCCCCGCCGCCCTCTGCTACGCGGCCCCGCCGCCCTCTTCGGTCGCGGCCCCGCCGCCCTTCGATCGCGGCCCCGCCGCCCTCTGCTACGCGGCCCCGCCACCCTCTGCTACGCGGCACCGCCGCCCTCTGCTACGCGGACCCGCCGAGCCGCCCACCAGCAGCCGGGCCGCCGCCGCCACCGCCGAGCCGCCGCCACCTGAGCCGCCGCCAAGCCGCCGCCGCCTGAGCCGCCGCCCGGGCCACCTGAGCCGCCGCCCGAGCCGTCGCCGAGCCGCCGCTGAGCTGCAGCCGAGCCGCCGCCCGAGCAGCCCGAGCCGCCCGAACCGCCCGAGCCGCCCGAGCCGCCCGAGCCGCCCGAGCCGCCCGAGCCGCCCGAGCCGCCCGAGCCGCCCGAGCCGCCCGAGCCGCCTGAGGAGCCGTGCTGCTGTTCCTGAGCTGTGTTCCTCTGCTGCTGACCTACCCGACTCTCCCAGCCCGGTGAGACTTTCAGCTGCTGCCATGGCCACCCCCAATGTTCTTACTTTTGACGCTGAGGGGAGGGCCATTGACTTTGCCGTCTGGATTGAAGACCTGCAGCTGTACTTACTGTGTGATGCGATAGATGAGGTCTCTCTCTTTGACTTTGTCTCTGGCGCTGTCCCTGCCCCACCTGCTGATGCTGACTCTGCCGTTCGCTCCAAGTGGGCGACCCGCGATGCTGCTGCACGTCTTGCTGTGCGTCGCCACCTCCCTTCCTCTGAGCGTGCCCACTTTAGTCAGTGCAAGACCGCTCAGGCCTTGTACGACGCTGTAGTTGCACGCTACTCCTCCCCTTCCTCCGCTACCCTTAGCCGCCTCATGCTACCGTTTCTCTTCCCTGACCTCGCTTCCTTTCCCACTGTCGCTGACCTCGTTACCCACCTCCGTGCTAGTGACACCCGCTACCGCGCTGCCCTTCCTGCTCAGTTCCGCGCTGCGAACCCTCCTCCCATGTACATCACTCTCTACTTTCTCGTCACCCGTCTCCCTGAGTCCCTTCGTGTAGTTAGGGACCAGTTTCTCTCAATCTGTCCCACCACTCTCACTGTCGACCTCCTTGAGGAGTCCCTGCTAGCGGCTAAAAAGAGTATTGTCGCTGTAGGGGCCTCTCGGGGTGACCCTCGCACCCCCATCTTTGAGGGGTGTGGTCCTTCCCCCCTGCTGCCCTCTGTCGCCTCTGCCGCTGCGGCCGACCTCACTGGTTTTGAGTCGGTCGGCGCGGCGTCTGCCCCCAGCGGCAGACGCCGCTCTGGCAAGGGCAAAGGGGGCAAGGGAGCGGGTGGAGCTAGAGGGGGCGGTGGAGGAGGCGGTGGGGGTGGCGGGGGGAGTGGGGGTGGCGGTGGGGGTGGTGGCGGGAGTGGAGGTACTGGTGGCGGCGGTGGAGGCGGAGGTGGCGGCGGAGGTGGTAGCGGAGGAGGCGGTGGGAGCGGTGGGAGCGACGGTCCTGGTGGGGGAGGTGGCGGTGGAGACGGTGGTGGCGGTGGAGGCGGGGGTGGCGGTGGAGGCGGGGGTCGGAGTGGCTCGTCCCAGCGGAGCAGCTCTGGGGGTGGTCAGCGTCAGCAGCAGCAGCAGCAGCAGCCGCAGCAACAGCCACAGCAGCAGCAGCGCTCTCGCACCGTCCTCGCCCCTCAGCAGCTCCGTGAGTGGTACTTGCAGCGTCAGCGTGGTGGTGCGCTTCGTCCCTGCCCCTACGTTCTTCGCACCGGTGACCGTGCAGGGGAGAGGTGTGGAGGCGCCCACACAGCCCGCCGCTGCTTTGGCCGCCTGACCGACGCCTGGCGTCAGCAGTTTCCGGAGGCCACTGAGATCCCCCGCTGGGGAGAGCTGTCTAGGGCTGGTGTAGCTATTTATGATCTTGATTTTGATGCTATTCTCTCTGCTATGTATGCTGTGACTGGTAGTGATGAGGATGACTGTTACCGGTGTTTCCCGCCCGACCCGGGCATTGGTACTACCGCGTCAGGTACTAGTGAGGCTGCTGCTCTAGGTGCCAGTGCGTCTGTGCTCTCAGGTGCTGGTGAGTCTGCCCTCTCAGGTACTGTGTCGGCTTCGGCCTCTCACACCTTCACCTTTGACTCTGGAGCGTCTCGCTCCTTCTTTAGGGACCGCACCACTCTCACGCCGCTGAGTCGGCCGGTTGCGGTGTCCCTGGCTGACCCCTCTGGGGGGCCTGTCCTGTCTCGCTTCTCCACTGTCCTCCCGTGTCCGGCGGCCCCCTCTGGCACCCTGACTGGTCTCTACCTCCCCTCGTTCTCGACGAACTTGGTGAGTGGTGCTGACCTCCAGGATGCGGGTGTCCACCAGTTCACCCCTGCTCGTCAGCGGGTGACCCACTGCACGGAGGCGGATACAGGTCGCCACCTGGCTACGTTTACACGTCGACCAGGGTCGAGCCTGTACACACTGACCACTGCTTCTCCTCCAGGTGCTACGTCTGGTAGGGTCCCTTCGTCTGGTCAGGTGTTTGCTGCAGCGTCCAGGTCTGGTCCTGAGTCTGCCCCCTGCTCGTGTCGTCGTCTGTCTCACGAGACCCTCCTCTGGCACCACCGCCTTGGCCACCCCTCTCTGCTTCAGCTCAGAGGCATGGCCTCGCGAGTCCTTGTGTCTGGTCTTCCCAGGTCTCTCCCTCCCCTTCCTCCGGGCCCTGGCCCTACCTGTGTCCCCTGTGTCGAGGGGCGCCAGCGTGCTGCCCCTCACTCCTCCCAGTTTCCTCCGACAGAGGCCCCGTTGCAGACGCTTCACATGGACGTGTGGGGCCCAGCCCGCGTCCGTGGACAGGGTCAGGAGCGCTACTTCCTGCTGGTGGTTGACGACTACTCGCGTTACACCACAGTCTTCCCCTTGCGCAGCAAGGGTGAGGTCACTGAGGTGTTGATCGACTGGATCCGCGCAGCTCGTCTCCAGCTTCGGAGGAGCTTTGGCTCTGACTTCCCTGTTTTGTGGACAGAGGCGGAGAGTTCTCCTCTGGCCTCCTGAGTGCCTACTGTCGTGCGCGAGGCATCCGTCAGACCTTCACGCTTCCGGACTCACCACAGCAGAATGGGATTGCTGAGCGCCGCATTGGCATGGTCATGGACGTCGCTCGTACGTCCATGATGCATGCGGCTGCTCCCCATTTTCTGTGGCCGTTTGCGGTCAGGTACGCTGCGCACCAGATCAACCTCCACCCAAGGGTCTCTCGACCGGAGACCTCCCCAGCCCTGCTGTGGACGGGGAAGGTTGGCGATGCGTCGGCGTTCCGGGTCTGGGGATCTCGGGCGTTTGTTCGCGACCTGTCTGCGGACAAGCTGTCCCCTCGTGCTTCTCCCTGCGTCTTCCTGGGGTTCCCCCCCGACGCCCCTGGGTGGCAGTTTTACCACCCCACCTCTCGACGTGTTCTGTCCTCCCAGGACGTCACGTTCGACGAGTCGGTACCCTACTACCGCCTCTTCCCCTACCGCACTCCGTCCCTCCCCCCACCCCCGCTCTTCTTGGTACCAGGTCCCCCCCCGGTAGTCCCCCTCCCCCCTCAGGGTCCTGCCCCTTCAGGTGTGTCCCAGGTAGACGCGGTCGAGCCTGTCGAGGTCACTGGTGACTCTGGTGCTGCTGCGGGAGCTGAGCCTGGGGGTGCGGAGTCTGGGGGTGCTGAGCCTGGGGGTGCTGAGCCTGGGGGTGCTGAGCCTGGAGGTGCCGAGCCTGGGGGTGCTGTGCCTGGGGGTGCTGTGCCTAGGGGTGCTGAGCCTGGGGGTGCTGCGCCTGGGGGTGCTGTGCCTGGGGGTGCTGAGCCTGGAGGTGCCGAGCCTGGGGGTGCTGTGCCTGGGGGTGCTGTGCCTAGGGGTGCTGAGCCTGGGGGTGCTGAGCCTGGGGGTGCTGTGCCTGGGGGTGCTGAGTCTCGCCGGGAGCCACTCTCCCCACAGGAGCTGCGTGAGTGGTTTGCCAGGCGCTGGAGGCGTGCTGCTGGTGCTGGTGGTTCTTCGGCTACAGAGGGTACTGCTGCCGCGCGTCCCGCCGGTGCTCGTACTGTGGGTGCTGGAGCTGCTGGGTCTGAGAGTTCTCCTGGAGCTGGTACTGCTGAGGGTGTTGGCGCTGAGCCTGCCGTTGGCGGTCCGACTGACAGTGCTCCTGGTGCTGCTGCTGGAGGTTCTGGAGCTTCTGGTGGTGCTGCTGGAGGTGCTGCTGGAGTGGGTGCTCCTGCCGGGGCTGCTGGTGCTGTTCCTGCTGTTTCTAGTGTCGCCGCGCGGCCCCGACCGTACTTCGTTCCGCTCCTGCAGCAGGTTCTTGGTCTTACACCTCCTCCTCCTCCTCCCTTAGAGGGTCTGCAGCCTGTCCGGTCACAGCCACAGCTACAGCCTGCCTCCCCTTTGCCTGCTCCTTCTCCCTACGCTGGTCCGACTGGAGGTCTTACTGAGCGTCGTGAGCCTGCGTCTCGTCCTGTGTCGCCTGTTCGTACTGAGCGCGCTAGTGGTCGCGGGTCGCGTCAGCGTCCTCCTCCTGTCCCTGGCACGCACCGGATGTCACTGCGTCCGTCCACCGCTCCTCTGCGTGCCCCTTTGCCTTCTCCTCCTGCTTCCTCTCTTCCTGCTCTTGCCGACCCGGAGTCGGACTCTCTTCGTGCTGCCAGTCCTACTGTCACGCGTCTCCTTGCTACTGCTGTCACTGACCCTTCCTTCGAGTCGTCTGCTGCGTCTGCCCTTGTCACTGAGCTTGTCGACTTTGCTGCGCGCTGTCGCCTAGACTACGCTGCTCGTCTTGTCACTGAGTCTGAGTCCGCCTGTCCTCCGTCCGTCGGGGGTGAGTGTGCCCTTGGCACGGACGTCCTTGAGGACAGGCAGGAGGAGTTCCAGTGTCTGGCCGCCGCTTCACCTCGTCTCGCGTCTGTACTGCTAGCCCCTGAGGGAGACCCGGATGCACCAGACATCCCGACTCCGCGCTCTTACGCGGAGGCGATAGAGGGTCCCTACTCCTCTCAGTGGCAGGCAGCTATGGATGCAGAGATGGCTTCCTGGAAGTCCATAGGCACCTACGTTGACGCTGTTCCCCCTCCTGGGGCAAACATCGTCAGTGGCATGTGGATCTTCAGGGTGAAGCGGCCGCCGGGTTCTCCGCCTGTCTTCAAGGCGCGTTACGTGGCTCGTGGCTTCAGTCAGCGGCAGGGGGTTGACTACTTTCAGACCTTCTCCCCCACCCTGAAGATGACCACTCTTCGGGTCCTGCTGCACGTTGCTGCTCACCGTGACTACGAGCTGCACTCTCTCGACTTCAGCACAGCTTTCTGGCAGGGCAGCCTGCACGAGGAGATCTGGCTGCGTCGCCCGCCTGGCTTCACTGGGTCTTTCCCTCCTGGTACCCAGTGGAGTCTCCGGCGTCCAGTCTACGGTCTCCGCCAGGCGCCACGTGAGTGGCACGACACACTGAGGACTACGCTCGCGGCACTTGGGTTTGCTCCTTCTACTGCCGACCCGTCGCTGTTTCTGCGCACCGACACCTCTCTGCCGCCGTTCTACATCCTCGTGTACGTCGACGACTTGGTCTTTGCCACAGCTGACACTGCTGGACTCGCCTACGTGAAGTCCGAGCTGCAGAAGAGACACACGTGCACTGACCTGGGTGAACTGCGCAGCTACCTTGGCTTGCAGATCACCCGGGACAGAGCACGCCGCACCATTACCCTGACTCAGTCACACATGGTGCAGCAGGTCCTTCAGCGCTTCGGCTTCACGTACTCCTCGCCTCAGGCCACTCCTCTGCCTACTCGCCACTCGCTCTCAGCTCTGCCTTCGGATGAGTCCGTAGAGTCGAGTGGCCCGTTTGCAGAGCTTGTTGGCTGCCTCATGTACCTGATGACCTGCACACGACCTGACCTCGCATACCCTCTTAGCATTCTCGCACGCTTTGTTGCTCCTGGGAGACACCGACCAGAGCACATGGCTGCAGCGAAGAGGGTGTTGCGCTACTTGTGCAGTACGTCGGGCATGGGGCTGGTGCTTGGAGGGCGCAGTCCAGTGGTCCTCACTGGGCACGCAGACGCTTCTTGGGCTGACGACCAGGCTACGCAGCGGTCGTCACAGGGTTACACCTTCAGCCTTGGTTCCGGCTCTGTCTCGTGGCGGGCTACCCGCTCGTCTTCTGTTCTCGGCTCCAGTTGTGAGGCTGAGATCTACGCTGGGGCTATGGCTGCACAGGAGTTACGCTGGCTCACCTACCTGCTGACCGACCTTGGAGAGCAGCCTCGTTCTCCTCCAGTCCTGTACGTAGACAACAAGGCCATGCTGGCCTTGTGTCGAGAGCAGCGACTGGAGCACAGAACGAAGCACATTGCTCTCCGCTACTTTCTTGCTCGTGAGCTACAGCAGCGTGGACAGTTGCGACTTGCGTACGTGGCCTCTGAGGCCAACACTGCTGATGTCTTCACCAAGGCACTTGCGCCTTGTGATCATCAGCGTTGTTGCACGCAGTTGGGTCTTGTGCCTGTCTTGCCTCACTTGCTCTCCTCTTGACCTTGCTTGTACCTTCGCCTATATATACTCTTGCTCTTGCTTGCTTGACTCTTGTATATCTCTATAGATGATCTTGCATGTGAACTGGCCTTTTGGCCTTTGAACTTGTGCTCGGAATGCGTGGTGACTTTGTGATCCACCCTGAGCTTTGCTTTGCTTTGCTTGACTGGTCTTGTGACCCCTTGTTCTCCCCCACTTTGCCTATGGGGGTGTGTCAGAACATATAGCTTACTTGTTTCTGTAGGCTATAGTGGGGTATCCCATAGGGGGTACAACACAATTAGGGTTTCCTATTTGTATTCACTTCACTTCATAGTCATTCATTCTCGTTCTTTGATTTCACACTTCTAACGGTGGGCCCTTAGGTGAGTCCTAGGTCTAGAACCTAAGCTCTAATGCCATGTCAAGAATGAGAAGTGTTGAACTATGAAAAGTTGGAGTACAAGTAGTAAACGCTAGCTTTGTGTACCCCCTAAAGGCTAACCCACTATAGCCTACACAACAATAACACATATAGTGTTTGACACACCCTGACTGAAAGACCAACTTCAGCGAACTGGCCTTGCGAGTAAGAGTGCCCCAAATCCTATCTAGAAGCCTGGTTGCTTACCTTCCAACTTAATCTCGGGCTCGTGCGCTTCGGTTCGGCCTTCGCTGACCGATTTCGCCAGCAACATGCATAAGAAAGCGGTACTATCAACCGACGGTTGGGCCATCCAGATGTCCATGGCGAGGAGCGTACGTAAGCGATTAATATCTATTCGTAACGGATCTCGTACTTGTTTAGAGAATGAGACGTGTAATGCTCTGAGAGTCTATTTGAGAGTTATGTGAGATGGTCACAATACTTGGAGGAAGTTCTGTTGTGTGCATTTTTTGGGTTGCGAAGCAACCTATTACGATACGATCGATTTGGGCAGTATTTTTTTTCACAATTTATTTATTTTAAATGAATTGTGAAATCAAAAATCTGGATGCACTAGTTGCTAGCTAAATGACCTGTAGTAAGAATTGTCTAAATCCATTGTGATGCGATGGTACCGATTTATCTGTTTGCACTACGGCATATTTTTGTATGTTGGATGATATAGTGGTGATTATGTGACTGTCATGAAATGCATATATTGTGGAGAAATGAGGAATGAATGAACTAGCACAAATTTGGGTACAAGTAGGAAACCCTAGAAGTGTTGTACCCCATATTGTCTACCCCAATACAGCCTACACAGACTATAGCATAAGAGCTTGACACACCCCCATGAGAAGAAGTAAACGAGAGAATGAGTGAACTATGAACAAGGTGAGTACAAATAGGAAACCCTAATTGGATTGTACCCCCTATGGGATACCCCACTATAGCCTACACAAATAAGTAAGCTATAATGTTCTGACACACCCCCATAGGCAAAGTGGGGGAGAACAAGGGGTCACAAGACCAGTCAAGCAAAGCAAAGCAAAGCTCAGGGTGGATCACAAAGTCACCACACATTCCGAGCACAAGTTCAAAGGCCAGAAGGCCAGTTCACATGCAAGATCATATATAGAGATATACAAGAGGCAAGCAAGCAAGAGCAAGAGTATATATAGGTAAAAGTACAAGCAAGGTCAAGAAGTGAGCAAGTGAGGCAAGGCAGGCACAAGGCCCAGCTGCGTGCAGCAGCGCTGATGATCACAAGGCGCAAGTGCCTTGGTGAAGACATCAGCAGTGTTGGCCTCAGAGGCCACGTACGCAAGTCGCAGCTGTCCACGCTGCTGTAGCTCACGAGCAAGAAAGTAGCGGAGAGCAATGTGCTTTGTCCTGTGGTCTAGTCGCTGCTCTCGACACAAGGCCAGCATGGCCTTGTTGTCTACGTACAGGACTGGAGGAGAACGAGGCGGCTCTCCAAGGTCGGTCAGTAGGTAGGTGAGCCAGCGTAACTCCTGTGCAGCCATGGCCCCGACGTAGATCTCAGCCTCACAACTGGAGCCGAGAACAGAAGACGAGCGGGTAGCCCGCCACGAAACAGAGCCGGAACCAAGACTGAAGGTGTAACCCTGTGACGACCGCTGCGTAGCCTGGTCATCAGCCCAAGAAGCGTCTGCGTGCCCAGTGAGGACCACTGGACTGCGCCCTCCAAGCACTAGCCCCATGCCCGACATACTGCACAAGTAGCGCAACACCCTCTTCGCTGCAGCCATGTGCTCTGGTCGGTGTCTCCCAGGAGCAACAAAGCGTGCAAGAATGCTCAGAGGGTATGCAAGGTCAGGTCGTGTGCAGGTCATCTTGTACATGAGGCAGCCAACAAGCTCTGCATACGGGCCACTCGACTCTACGGACTCATCCGAAGGCAGAGCTGAGAGCGAGTGGCGAGTAGGTAGAGGAGTGGCCTGAGGCGAGGAGAACGTGAAGCCGAAGCGCTGAAGGACCTGGTGCACCATGTGTGACTGAGTCAGGGTAATGGTGCGGCGTGCTCTTTCCCGGGTGATCTGCAAGCCAAGGTAGCTGCGCAGTTCACCCAGGTCAGTGCACGTGTGTCTCTTCTGTAGCTCGGACTTCACGTAGGCGAGTCCAGCAGTGTCAGCTGTGGCAAAGACCAAGTCGTCGACGTACACGAGGATGTAGAACGACGGCAGAGAGGTGTCGGTGCGCAGAAACAGCGACGGGTCTGCATTGGTGGGAGCAAACCCAAGTGCCGCGAGCGTAGTCCTCAGTGTGTCGTGCCACTCACGCGGCGCCTGCCGGAGACCGTAGACTGGACGCCGGAGACTCCACTGGGTACCAGGAGGGAAAGACCCAGTGAAGCCAGGTGGGCGACGCAGTCAGATCTCCTCGTGCAGGCTGCCCTGCAAGAAAGCAGTGCTGAAGTCGAGAGAGTGCAGCTCGTAGTCACGGTGAGCAGCAACGTGTAGCAGTACCCGAAGAGTGGTCATCTTCGGGGTGGGGGAGAAGGTCTGAAAGTAGTCAACTCCCTGCCGCTGACTGAAACCACGAGCCACGTACCGCGCCTTGAAGACAGGCGGAGAACCCGGCGGCCGCTTCACCCTGAAGATCCACATGCCACTGACGATGTTCGCCCCAGGAGGGGGAACAGCGTTAACGTAGGTGCCTGTGGACTTCCAGGAAGCCATCTCTGCATCCATAGCTGCCTGCCACTGAGAGGAGTAGGGACCCTCTATCGCCTCCGCGTAAGAGCGCGGAGTCGGGATGTCTAGTGCATCCGGGTCTCCCTCAGGGGCTAGCAGTACAGACGCGAGATGAGGTGAAGCGGCGGCCAGACACTGGAACTCCTCCTGCCTGTCCTCAAGGACGTCCGTGCCAAGGGCACACTCACCCTCGACGGACAGGTAGAGTCAGACTCAGCGACAAGACCAGCAGCGTAGTCTAGACGACAGCGCGCAGCAAAGTCGACGAGCTGAGTGAGAAGGGCAGACACAGCAGAAGACTCAAAAGAAGGGTCAGTGACAGCAGTAGCAAGGAGACGCGTGACAGTAGGACTGGCAGCACGAAGAGAGTCCGACTCCGGGTCGGCAAGAGCAGGAAGAGAGGAAGAAGGAGGAGAAGGCAAAGGGGCACGTAGAGGAGCAGTGGACGGATGCAGAGACATCCGGTGCGTGCCAGGGACAGGAGGCGGACGCTGACGCGAACCGCGACCACTAGTGCGCGCAGTACGAACAGGCGACGCAGGACGAGACGCAGGCTCACGACGCTCAGTAATACCTCCAGTCAGACCAGCGTAGGGAGAAGGAGCAGGCAAAGGGGAGGCTGGCTGTAGCTGTGACTGGACAGGCTGTGGACCCTCTAAGGGAGGAGGAGGAGGACCAGGAGAAGGTGGAAGACCAAGAACCTGCTGCAGGAGTGGTACGAAGTACGGTCGGGGCCGCGTGGCGACGCCAGAAACAGCAGGGACAGCACCAGTACCCCCACCAGGAGTACCCACTCCAGCAGCACCTCCAGCAGTACCTCCAGTAGCTCCAGAACCCCCAGCAGCTCCTCCAGTAGCCCCATAACCTCCAGCAGCACCAGGATCACCGCCAGTCGAACCACCAGTGGTAGTCTCAGCGCCAACACCCTCAGCAGCACCAGCTCCAGGCGAACCTGCAGGCCCAGCAGCTCCAGTACTCCCAGTACGAGCACCTCCGGGACCCGCAGCAGCAGCACCCTCAGCAGCAGAAGAACCTCCAGCACCAGCAGCACGCCTCCATTGCCGAGCAAACCACTCACGCAGCTCCTGTGAGGAGAGTGGCTCTCGGCGAGACGAAGCACCCGGAGAACCTCCAGGCAAAGAACTCCAGGCTCAGCACCCCCAGGCAAAGCACCTCCAGGCGTAGCACCCCCAGGCTCAGCACCCCCAGGCTCAGCACCCCCAGGCTCTGCACCCCCAGGCTCAGCACCCCCAGACTCAGCACCCCCAGACCCCGCACCCCCAGGCTCAGCACCCCCAGGCACAGCACCCCCAGGCTCAGCACCCACAGCAGCACTAGAGTCACCAGTGACCTCGACAGGCTCGACCGCTTCTACCTGGGACACACCTGAAGGGGCAGGACCCTGAGGGGGGAGGGGGTCTACCGGGGGGGGACCTGGTACCAAGAAGAGCGGGGGTGGGGGGAGGGACGGAGTGCGGTAGGGGAAGAGGCGGTAGTAGGGTACTGACTTGTCGAACGTGACGTCCTAGGAGGACAGAACACGGCGAGAGGTGGGGTGGTAGAATTGCCACCCAGGGGCGTCGGGGGGGAACCCCAGGAAGACGCAGGGAGCAGCGCGAGGGGACAGCTTGTCCGCAGACAAGTCGCGGACAAACGCCCGAGATCCCCAGACCCAGAACGCCAACGCATCGCCAACCTTCCCCGTCCACAGCAGAGCTGGGGAGGTCTCCGGCCAAGAGACCCTGGGGTGGAGGTTGATCTGATGCGCCGCGTACCTGACAGCAAACGGCCATAGAAAATGGGGGGCAGGCGCATGCATCATAGACGTACGAGCGACGTCCATGACCATGCCAATGCGGCGCTCTGCAATCCCATTTTGTTGCGGTGAGTCCGGAAGCGTGAAGGTCTGGCGGATGCCTCGCGCACTACAGTAGGCACGCAGAAGGCCAGAGGAGAACTCTCCGCCTCTGTCCGAGTGCAGACGCAACACAGGAAAGTCCGAGCCAAAGCTCTGCCTGAGCTGGAGACGAGCTGCGCGGATCCAGTCAATCAGCACCTCAGTGACATCACCCTTGCTGCGCAAGGGGAAGACTGTGGTGTAACGCGAGTAGTCGTCAACCACCAACAGGAAGTAGCGCTCGTGACCGAGTCCACGGACGCGGGCAGGGCCCCACACGTCCATGTGAAGTCCGCAACGGAGCCTCTGTCGGAGGAAACTGGGAGGAGTGAGGGGCAGCCCGCTGGCGCCCCTCGACACAGGGGACACAGGCAGGGCCAGGGCCCTGAGGAAGGGGAGGGAGGGACCGGGGGAGACCAGACACAAGAAGACGGGAGGCCATGCCTCTGAGCCGAAGCAGAGAGGGGTGGCCAAGGCGGTGGTGCCAGAGGAGGGTCTCGTGGGACAGACGGCGACACGAACAGGGGGCAGACTCACGACCAGACCTGGACGCTGCAGCAAACACCTGACTAGACGAAGAGACCCTACCAGACTCAGCACCTGGAGGAGAAGCAGTGGTCAGTGTGTACAGGCTCGACCCTGGCTGACGTGTAAACGTAACCAGGTGGCGACCTGTGCTAGCCTCTGTGCAGTGTGTCACCCGCTGACGAGCAGGAGTGAACTAGTGGACACCCGCATCCTGTAGGTCAGCACCACTCACCAGGTTCGTAGAGAACGAGGGGAGGTAGAGACCAGTCAGGGTGCTAGAGGGAGCCGCCGGACACGGGAGGACTGTGGAGAAACGAGACAGGACAGGACCCCTAGAGGGGTCAGCCAGGGACACCGCAACCGGCCTGTCAGAATATTATCTTATTGTTCTAGCCTGTAGTGGGGTGCTCTATAGCGAGTACAACCCTTCTAGGGTTTGCTATTTGTATCCTCATTCTTGCTAGTTCAATCCTCTTTCTTCTTCTAACTTTTGACATGGTATCAGAGCAGGTCGATCCCCTTGGATCGATCCTGTGGGTGTGTCCCCACCTTGCTTCCGCTGCTACTTTTTCATCCCGCCGTGCGCCCCGAGGCGCGCGGCGGTTTTCTGCCCGCCGTGCGCCCCGAGGCGCGCGGCGGTTCATTGCCCGCTGTGCGCCCCGGGGCGCGCGGCGGGCTTCTCCTCTACGTCGCGGCCCCGCCCCGGCCCGTCGCCGCCCGTGCGCCTGCCCGGCTCGGCCCCGCCCTTCGTCGCGGCCCCGCCCCGGCCCGTCGCCGCCCGTGCGCCTGCCCGGCTTGGCCCCGCCCTACCTGTCGCGGTCCCGCCCCTCCGTCGCGGCCCCGCCCCGACCATCGCGGCCCCGGGGCGAGCTGTGGGGTGGCGGGTATGGGGGTGGCCGGTGTGCCTTCCTCCCTTGCTCCTCCTCCTCCTTCGTCTCCCACTGCTGCAGCTGTCGCTGAGGGGGGTGGTTGTGTGGGAGACTGGGGTTTAGGGTTTTAGGGGGGTGCGTGGGAGTAGAGCTAGTGGTGTAGCAGTGGGTGTGTATCAGGGGGGTGGGACTGTGTGCGGGAGGATGAGCGGAGGTTGCCAGTTTGTCGTCAGCAGCACCTGTAGTCCGGGGCGCTGTCCCGGTAGCCCAGTCGTAGCCAGCTGTGCCAGCCGCCCGTGGGTCCGTTGCCCGTCCGCCGCTATTTGAGCCGCGGGGCCTGTTACTCCTGTAGTCCGGGCGCTGTCCGGTAGCCGCTGTGCCAGTCTGCCTCCTGTTGCCCGTGTGTCTGCAGCTTCAGCCGTCGCCTCCTGTCTCCTCTCCCCTCACTCTCCCTCCTCCTCCTCACTTGCCCGTTGTGACTACCACTAGCTTTGCTTATAATTGTGAACTCTAAACTATTTCTTCTTGAACTTGTGCTCAGAATGTGTGGTGACATTGTGATCCACCCTGAGCTTGTTTTGCTTTGCCTGCTCTGCTGATTACACCCCACTTTGGCTATGGGGGTGTGTCAGAATATTATCTTATTGTTCTAGCCTGTAGTGGGGTGCTCTATAGCGAGTACAACCCTTCTAGGGTTTGCTATTTGTATCCTCATTCTTGCTAGTTCAATCCTCTTTCTTCTTCTAACTTTTGACACGGCCGACTAAGCGGCGTGAGAGTAGTGCGGTCCCGAAAGAAGGAGCGAGACGCTCCAGAGTCAAGGGTGAAGGTGTGAGAGGCCGAAGCCGACACAGTACCTGAGAGTGCAGACTCACTAGTACCTGCGAGCACAGACGCACTGGCACCTAGAGCAGCAGCCTCACTGGCACCTGACACAGCAGTACCAATGCCCGGGTCGGGCGGGAAACACCGGGAACAGTCACCCTCATCACTAACAGTCACTGCATACATGGCAGCAAGGATAGCATCATAGTCAAGATCAACGATAGCTACACCAGCCCTAGACAGCTCTCCCCAGCGGGGAATCTCAGAGGCCTCCGGAAACTGCTGGCGCCAAGCGTCGGTCAAGCGGGCAAAGCAGCGGCGGGCGGTGTGGGTGCCCCCACACTACTCACCCGCGCGGTCGCCGGTGCGAAGGACGTAGGTGCAGGGGCCGAACGCCCCACCACGCTGACGCTGCGAGTACCACTCACGGAGCTGATGAGGGGCGGGGATGTCGCGAGAGCGCTACTGCTGCTGCTGCTGGCGCTGACCACCCGCAGTGCTGCTCCGCTGCGACGTGCCACTCCGACCACCTCCACCACCGCCACCCCCGCCTCCGCCGCCACCGCCGCCACCGCCACCCTCACCCCCGCCGCTCCCACCGCCACCTCCGCCACCACCACTGCCTCCATTGCCGCTACTAGTACCTCCACTCCCGCCACCACCTCCACCGCCACCCCCACTCCCCCCGCCGCCCCCACCTCCTCCGCCAACGCCCCCGCTAGCTCCACCCGCTCCCTTGCCCCCCTTGCCTCTGCCAGAGCGGCGCCTACCGCTGGGGGCAGACGCAGCACCGACTGACTCCAAACCAACGAGGTCGGCCGCAGCAGCAGAGGCGACAGAGGGTAACAGGGGGGAGGGAGAACACCCCTCAAAGATGGGGGTGCGAGGGTCACCACGAGAGGCCCCTACAGCGACTATACTCTTCTCAGCCGCTAGCAGGGACTTCTCAAGGAGGTCGACAGTGAGGGTGGTGGGACAGACAGAGAGAAACCGGTCCCTAACGGCACGTAGGGACTCAGGGAGACGGGTGACTAGAAAGTAGAGAGTGATGTACATGGGAGGAGGGTTTGCGGCGCGGAAGTCAGCAGGAAGCGCAGCGCGGTAGCGAGTGTCACTAGCGCGGAGGTGCGTAAAGAGGTCAGCGACTGTGGGAAAGGCAGCGAGGTCAGGGAAGAGGTACGGTAGCATGAGGCGGCTCAGCGTAGCGGAGGAAGGGGAGGAGTAGCGCGCAACTACAGCGTCGTACAAGGCCTGAGCGGTCTTGCACTGACTAAAGTGCGCACGCTCGGAGGAAGGGAGGTGTCGACGCACAGCAAGACGTGCAGCAGCATCGCGTGTGGCCCACTTGGAGCGAACAGTGGGGTCAGCATCAGCAGGAGGGGCAGGGACAGCGCCAGAGACAAAGTCAAAGAGAGAAACCTCATCTATCGCATCGCACAGTAAGTAGAGCTGCAGGTCCTCGACCCAGACTGCAAAGTCAATGGCGCGACCCTCAGCATCAAAAGCCAGGACACTGGGGGTGGCCATTATAGCAGCTGACAGTCTCATCGGGCAGGAAGAGTCGGGTAGCTCAGTAGTACAGTAACACGGCAGTACAGCGGCTGCGCCGGTCCAGGAGCAGCAGCAGCCCCACAGGAGCAGGAGCTCGGCACCTCAGGTTGCTCGGGCGGCTCAGGCGGCTCGGGCGGTTCAGGCGACTCGGGCGGCTCGGGCGGCTCGGGCGGCTCGGGCGGCTCGGGCGGCTCGGGCGGCTCGGGCGGCTCGGGCGGCTCGGGCAGCTCGGGCAGCTCGGGCGGCGCGGGCGTCTCGCTGGCGGCGCACGGGTGACGCGCGGGCGGCTCACGGGTGGCTGGGGCGGCTCACGGGTGGCTGCACGGGCGGCTGGGGCGGCTCGCGGGCTGCTCGCGGGCGGCTCGCGGACTGTGCACGGGCGGCGCGGGCGGCTCACGGGCGGGCGGGTGGCTCGCGGACGGGATGCGCACGGGCGGGCGGCGCACGGGCGGGCGGCTCACGGACGGGCGGCGCACGGGCGGCGCCAGCGGCTCACGGGCGGGCTGGTGGCGCACGGGCGGGCGGCTTATGGGCGGCGGCTTCGCAGACAGCGGCGGCGCACGGGCGGCATCTGACGGGCGGCTGCTTATGGGCGGCGGCTGACGGGCGGCGCTCACGGGCGGCGACTGACGAGCAGCGCACGGGCGGCGGCTGACGGGCGGCGCTCACGGGCGGTGCTCACGGGCGGTAGCTCACGGGCGGCGGCTCACGGGCGGCGGCTCACAGGCAGGCCGCGGGCGGCTCACGAGCGCTAGGGCGGGCGCCGGGCGCTAGGGCGCTAGGGCTGACGCTACGGCGGGCGCTAGGGCGGGCGCTAGGGCGGGCGCTAGGGCGCTAGGGCGCTAGGGCGGGCGCTAGGGTGGGCGCTAGGGCGCTAGGGCAGGAAAAAAAAAATTTTCGAAGTGGTGGGCCCTAAGCAAAGTCCTCACAGGGGAACCTGCTCGATACCATGAGAAGAAGTAAACGAGAGAATGAGTGAACTATGAACGAGGTGAGTACAAATAGGAAACCCTAATTGGGTTGTACCCCCTATGGGATACCCCACTATAGCCTACACAAATAAGTAAGCTATAATGTTCTGACACCCCATAAGCAAAGTGGGGGAGAACAAGAGGTCACAAGATCAGTCAAGCAAAGCAAAGCAAGCTCAGGGTAGATCACAACATCACCACACAATTTGAGCACAAGATCAAGGCAACAAAGCCAGTTCACATGCAAGATCATATATAAAAGTAAACAGGCAAGTGCAGGCATAGAAAGATCACAGTACAAGCTAGGTCAAGAAGAGAGCAAGTGAGGCCAAGTAGGCACAAGACCTAGCATAGTACAGAAGCGCTGATGATCACCAGGCGGAACTGCCTTGGTAAAGATATCAGCAATGTTGGCCTCAGAGGCCACGTAAGCAAGGCGCAGCTGACCACGCTGCTGCAGCTCACGTAAGCAAGGAAGTAGCGGAGAGCAATGTGCTTCGTTCTGTGCTCCCGACACAAGGCCAGCATGGCCTTGTTGTCTACGTACAGAACTGGAGGAGAACGAGGCGGCTCTCCTAGGTCAGTCAGCAGGTAGGTGAGCCAGCGTAGCTCCTGTGCAGCCATGGCCCCTGCGTAGATCTCAGCCTCACAGCTGGAGCTGAGAACAGAAGACGAGCGGGTAGACCGCCACGAAACAGAGCCGGAGCCAAGGTTGAAGGTGTAACCCTGTGACAACCGCTGCGTAGCCTGGTCGTCCGCCCAAGAAGCGTCTGTGTGCCCTGTGAGGACCACTGGACGTCGCCCTCCAAGCACTAGCCCCATGATTGACGTACTGCACAAGTAGCGCAACACCCTCTTCGCTGCAGCCATGTGCTCTGGTCGGTGTCTCCCAGGAGCAACATAGCATGCCAAGATGCTAAGAGGGTATGCAAAGTCAGGTCGTGTGCAAGTCATCAGGTACATGAGGCAGCCAACAAGCTCTGGGTACGGGCCACTCGGCTCTACGGACTCATCCGAAGGCAGAGCTGAGAGCGAGTGGCGAGTAGACAGCGGAGTGGCCTGAGGCGAGGAGTACGTGAAGCCGAAGCGCTGAAGGACCTGCTGCACCATGTGTGACTGAGTCAGGGTAATGGTGCGGCGTGCTCTGTCCCGGGTGATCTGCAAGCTAAGGTAGCTACGTAGTTCACCTAGGTTTGTGCACGTGTGTCTCTTCTACAGCTCTGACTTCACGTGGGCGAGTCCAACAGTGTCAGCAGTGGCAAAGACCAAGTCGTTGACGTACACGAGGATGTAGAACGGTGGCAAAGAGGTGTCGGTGCGCAAAAACAGCGACAGGTGGGCTGTAGAAGGAGCAAACCCAAGAGCCGCAAGTATAGTCCTCAGTGTGTCGTGCCACTCACGGGGCGCCTGGTGGAGACCGTAGACTGGCCGCCGGAGGCTCCACTGGGTACCAAGAGGAAAGACCCAGTGAAGCCAGGTGGGCGGCGCAGCCAGATCTCCTCGTGCAGGCTGCCCTGCGGGAAAGCTGTGCTGAAGTCAAGAGTGTGAAGCTCATAGTCGCGCTGAGCGGCTATGTGCAGCAGCACCCGAAGAGTGGTCATCTTCGGGGTGGGAGAGAAGGTCTGAAAGTAGTCAACTCCCTGCCGCTGACTGAAGCCTCGAGCCACGTAACGCGCCTTGAAGAAAGGCGGAGAACCCGGCGGACGCTTCACCCTGAAAATCCACATGCCACTGACGATGTTCGCCCCAGGTGGGGGAACCTCGTCGACGTAGGTGCCTGTGGACTTCCAGGAAGCCATCTCTGCGTCCATGGCTGACTGCCACTGTGAGGAGTAGGGACCCTTGATCACCTCAGCGTACGATCGAGGAGTCGGGATGTCTGGTGCATCCGGGTATCCCACAGGGGCAATCAGCGTGGACACGAGATGAGGCAAAACAGCAGCAAAACACTGGAACTCCTCCTGCCTATCCTCAAGAACGTCCGTGCTAAGAGCACACTCACCCCCGACGGACGGAGGACAGACAGACCCCGACTCAGCGACAAGACTAGCATCGTAGTCTAGACGACAGCAAGCAGCAAAGTCGACAAGCTCAGCAACTAAGGCAGACGCAGCAGTGGACTCAAAGGAAGGGTCAGTGACAACAATGGCCAGGAGACGCGTGACAGTAGGACTGGCAGCACGAAGAGAGTCAGACTTCGGGTCAGCAAGAAAAGGAAGAGAGGACCTGGAGGAGACGGCAACGGGACACGCAGAGGAGCAGTGGAAGGACGCAGTGCCATCTGGTATGTGCCTGGGACCGTAGGAGGACGCGGACGCGGAGCACGACCACTAGTGCGAGCAGCACGAACAGGCGATGCAGGACGAGACGCAGGCTCACGACGCTCAGCAAGACCTCCAGTAGGACCAGTGTAGGGAGAAGGAGCAGGTAGGGGGGAGGCGGGCTATAACTGTGACCGCGTTTGGACAGGCTGTGGACCCTCTAAGGGAGGAGCAGGACGAGTAGAGGGCGGGAGACCAAGAACCTGCTCAAGGAGCGGAACGCAGTACGGCCGCGGCCGCGCAGCGCCTCCTGAGCCAGCAGGGACAGCACCAATACTCCCAGCGGCAGCACCAGCGCAAGCAGCTCCTCCAACTCAACAGCGCCAACTCTAGCACCCCGAGACGCACCAGCGACAGTAGAAACACCAGCGCCAACACCCCCAGCAGCTCCAGCCCCGGCACCCGCAGGCTCAGCACCTCGACAGGCTCGACTGCGTCTACCTGAGACACACCTGACGGGGCAGGACCCTGAGGGGGGAGGGGGTCTACCGGGGGAGGACCTGGCGCAAGGAAGAGCGGCGGCGGAGTGAGGGGCGTAGTGCGGTAGGGGAAGAGACGGTAGTAAGGCACCGACTCGTCAAAGGTGACGTCCTGGAAGGACAGAAAACGACGCGAGGCGGGCTGGTAAAACTCCCACCCAGGCGCGTCGGGGGGGAAGCCAAGGAAGACGCAGGGAACAGCACGGGGGGACAGCTTGTCCGCAGACAAGTCGCGGACAAACGCCTGAGATCCCTAGACTCGAAACGCAGACGCATCGCCAACCTTCTCCGTCCAGCGCAAGGTGGGGGGGGTCTCCGGCAAGGAGATTCGGGGCTGAAGGTTGATCTAATGCGCCGCGTACTGGACCGCGAGCAGCCACAGAAAATGGGGAGCAGCCGCATGGATCATGGACGTACGAGCGACGTCCATGACCATGCCAATGCGGCGCTCAGCAATCCCATTTTGCTGTGGAGAGGCCGGAAGCGTGTACGTCTAACGAATGCCCTGTGCACGACAGAAGGCTCCCAGAAGGCCAGAGGAAAACTCCCCGCCTATGTCAGAGTGCAGACGCAGAACAGGATAGTCCGAGCCGAAACTCCTCCTGAGCTGGAGACGAGCTGCGCGGATCCAGTCGATCAACACCTCAGTGACGTCACCCTTGCTGCGCAAGGGGATCACCGTGGTGTAACGCGAGTAGTCGTCAACCACCAACAGGAAGTAACGGTCGTGACCCTGGCCACGAACGCAGGCGGGGCCCCACACGTCCATGTGAAGAGGGTGCAGTGGAGCCTCTGTCGGAGGAAACTCGGAGGAGTGAGGGGCGGCGCGCTGTCGCCCCTCGACGCAGGGGACGCAGGTGGGGGCAGGACCCGAAGGTAGGGGAGGGAGAGACCGGGGGAGACCAGAGACAAGGACACGGGAGGCCATGCCTCGGAGACGAGGCAGGGAGGGGTGACCAAGGCGGTGGTGCCAAAGGAGAGTCTGGTGGGACAGGAGACGACACGAGCAGGGAGCAGACTCAGGACCAGACCTGGACGCTGCAGCAAACACCTGACTCGACGCAGCCACCTGACCAGACTCAGCAGCCGGAGGAGACTCAGTAGTAAGTGTGTACAGGCTCGACCCCGGCCGACGGGTGAACGTGGCCAAGTGTCGGCCCGTCCGAGCACACGTGCAGTGAGTCACCTGCTGACTCGTAGGGGTGAACTTGTCAACCCCCCTAACATGTATGTCAACACCACTCACCAAGTTCGTAGAGAACGAGGGGAGGTAGAGACCTGACAGGGTGCCAGAGGGGGCTGCCGGGCACGGTAAGACAGTGGAGAAGCTAGCAAGGACAGGACCCCTAGAGGGGTCCGCCAGGAAGACCGCAACCGGCCGACTAAGCGGCGTAAGCGTGGTGCGGTCTCGAAAGAAGGAGCGGGAAGCCCGAGTCAAGGGTGAAGGTGTGTAAGGCCTGAGCCAAGGGGTACCTGAGAGAGCAGACCCACCAGCACCTGGAGCAGTAGACGCACTAGCACCTAGAGCAGCAGCCTCACCAGCACCTAGAGCAGCAGCCTCAATGCGCGGGTCAGGCGGAACACACAGGTAACAGTCACCCTCATCACTAGTAGACACAGCATACATGGCAGCAAGAATAGCATCATAATCAAGATCAAAGATAGCAACCCCTGCCCTAGACAGCTCTCCCGAGCGAGGGATCTCAGTGGCGTCAAGGAACTGGTGACGCCACGCGTCCGTCAGGCGGCCGAAGCAGCGCTGGGTGGAGTGCGGGCCCCCGCACTGCTCACCAGCGCGGTCGCCGGTACGGAGGACGTAGGTGCAGGGACCACTACCCCCACCTCGCTGACGCCCAGCGTACCACTCACGAAGCTGCTGGGGGGACGGGGTCTCACGACTGCGCTGCTGCTGCTGGCGCGGACCACCACTGGAGCCACTCCTCTGCGCAGAGCCGCGACCAGCTCCACCGCTGCCTCCCCCGCCTCCGCCACCTCCGCCGCCTCCGCCACCTCCGCCGCCTCCGCTCCCTCCGCTACTACCGCTGCCTCCTCCGCCTCCACTGGTGCCACCGACACCTCCACCCCCGCCACCACTCCCACCACCACCCCCACCCCCTCCACTGCCTCCACCACCACCTCCACCGCCCCCGCCAGCCCCTCCAGCGCCCTTGCCCCCCTTGCCCTTGTCGCTGCGGCGTCTCCCACTAGGGGCAGACGCCGCGCCTAGCGACTCGAAACCAACGAGGTCGGCCGCAGCAGCAGAAGCAACAGAGGGCAAGAGGGGGGAAGGGGAACACCCCTCAACGACGGGGGTGCGAGGGTCACCACGAGAGGCTCCTACAGCGACTATGCTCTTCTCTACTACTAGGAGGCGCTCCTCGAGGAGGTCAACGGTGAGTGTGGTGGGGCAAACAGAGAGGAAGTGGTCCCTGACTAAGCGAAGGGAGTCAGGGAGCCGGGTGACTATGTAGTAGAGGGTGATGTACATTGGGGGGGGGGGTTCTTGGCACAGAACTCAGCAGGAAGCGCAGCGCGGTAGCGAGTGTCACTAGTGCGAAGGTGCGTAATGAGGTCAGCGACTGTGGGAAAGGAAGCAAGGTCAGGGAACACGTACGGCAGCATGAGGCAGCCAACAAGCTCTGGGTACAGGCCACTCGGCTCTACGGACTCATCCGAAGGCAGAGCTGAGAGCGAGTGGCGAGTAGACAGAGGAGTGGCCTGAGGCGAGGAGTACGTGAAGTTGAAGCGCTGAAGGACCTGCTGCACCATGTGTGACTGAGTCAGGGAAATGGTGCGCTGTGCTCTGTCCCGGGTGATCTGCAAGCCAAGGTAGCTGCGCAGTTCACCCAGGTCTGTGCACGTGTGTCTCTTCTGCAGCTCCAACTTCACGTGGGCGAGTCCAGCAGTGTCAGCAGTGGCAAAGACCAAGTCGTCGACGTACACGAGGATGTAGAACGGCGGCAAAGAGGTGTCGGTGCGCAGAAACAGCGACGGGTTGGCAGTAGAAGGAGCAAACCCAAGAGCCGCAAGTGTAGTCCTCAGTGTGTCGTGCCACTCACGGGGCGCCTGGAGGAGACCGTAGACTGGCCGCCGGAGGCTCCACTGGGTGCCAGGGGGAAACGACCTAGTGAAGCCAGGTGGGCGGTGCAGCCAGATCTCCTCGTGCAGGCTGCCCTGCAGGAAAGCTGTGCTGAAGTCAAGAGAGTGAAGCTCGTAGTCGCGCTGAGCGGCTATGTGCAGCAGCACCCAAAGAGTGGTCATCTTCGGGGTGGGAGAGAAGGTCTGAAAGTATTCAACTCCCTGCCGCTGAGTGAAGCCTCGAGCCATGTAACGCGCCTTGAAGACAGGCGGAGAGCCCGGCGGCCGCTTCACCCTGAAAATCCACATGCCACTGACTATGTTCGCCCCAGGTGGGAGAACCTCGTCGACGTAGGTGCCTGTCGACTTCCAGGAAGCCATCTCTGCGTCCATGGCTGACTGCCACTGTGAGGAGTAGGGACCCTCGATCGCCTCAGCGTACGATCGAGGTGTTGGGATGTCTGGTGCATCCGGGTCTCCCTCAGGTGCAATCAGCGTGGACACGAGATGAGGCAAAGTAGCAGCAAAACACTGGAACTCCTCGTGCCTGTCCTCAAGGACGTCCGTGCTAAGAGCACACTCACCGCAGACGGACGGAGGATAGACAGACTCAGACTCAGCAACGAGACTAGCGGCGTAGTCGAGACGACAGCGAGCAGCAAAGTCGACAAGCTCAGCAACTAAGGCAGACGCAGCAGTGGACTCAAAGGAAGGGTCAGTGACAACAGTAGCCAAGAGACGCGTGACAGTAGGACTGGCAGCACGAAGAGAGTCAGACTCCGGGTCGTAGTGCTCTCTCGAAAGCTCGCACGACTACGACTGAGGCTCTCGCTGAGCTTGCCCGACACCCCCGCCGTGGACGAATTCAATCTCGCGATGCTGACACAGGAACAGCTTGACCGTCTCATGAGCCAACTCGAAAATTCGGCACTTGAAGTCGCGACGCTTACAGCGGAACTTGACGGCGCCCGCTGGCAATCAGCAACGAGTGTACCTACACCAACACAGACACCTGCAAATGCACCTACACAAACGGATGAACCAATTGTCATCTCTTCCGGCACACCGTCACAACACGATAGCGTGGGAGAACGCTCAGGCGCAGCCAGTGATGGCGCCGCCCAATCAATGCCTGGCATGGCGAGAGCCAGGTCCGTTCCGATCGTAAACATGCCTCGCGGGGGACGTCGCCACGTTGAATTTACGGCGTCTGCGGGCAACGAAGAACTCAACGAGCCGATGCCACTCAAACCGCAGCGCCCGCTCTGTTTCGATCCCGGCCAGCGCGGAGGTCCAACAGTTTAGTCGTGGGTCTTCTTCAACGCGAATTATGTCAAGTCGAATGCAGCGAAGATTCACTATGCTGTTTTGCTGCTGAGGGGCTCCGCCATGGACTAGTGGGGAGTCATTGTGACGTCGCCACGTGCCTACGAGCCGCCGTCGCAACAGGGAGGGCCCACGGATCCAGCCGCCACCTGGAGTTCGTTCTGCAAAACCGCCCAGTACAGCACATGGGATGCGTGGTGTGCAAGGCTTTGGACGCGCTTCGAGCCGATCGCGGCTTCTATTTTAGCTCGTCAGAAACTGCATACTTGGCGACAGCTCGAGTCGGTCCAAGACTACACCAACGGTTTTTTCGCTCTCTGCGAGCAAGTCGGCTACATGCACAAGGCGGAGCGGGTGGACCGTTATGTCAGCGGATTGAAGCCTGACATCTCGCACGAGATTGTGCTATGAGGGTTATCCAACTTCAACAAAATTCTCGTGCTCGCGGAGAAAAAAGACATCCTACGCCGACCGAGACCAGGGTCCTATTACGTACATTGTCCTCGGGGACCGATCGAGCACGCCGTTGCGGCGAATGTAGCTGTTGCGCCATTCAAAAGGCGCTGCTTTGCTTGCAATAGGCCAAGCCATCACAAGAGCGAATGCCCAGAGGAGCAGAGACGCCGCAGAGCAGAGCAGTGGGGGTAGTCTTAGAGGCAGGGAAGCGCCAGCAGTCAGTAGAGAACGGGCCAACTACTGACAAGACAACCTGCTCGCTCAACCTCACTGACCCTCACCGAGTCACAGTACCGATTCACGCCATCGATCGGGCTCGAATGAATAAGGAGGGTATAGCGACGGATTGCCCAATACTGATTAACGGGAAAATACAGGGGTCAATAGTGACGATTTTTATCGATGGAGGAGCAAGCCACAGCTTAGTTAATACCGCCATCGCACGGAAACTGCAGGTGACACTTAGTCGCTGTTTACAGGGGATCAACGCACGTTTAGTTGACGGCACGCCACTGACAATAAGGGAGAAAGTGGAGAGGGTGAAAGTTCGCTGCGGAGGGAACTTCGGGTTTACACAGGAAAGCTCGCGACGACATTGGATGGGCACGACATTTTACTGGGACTTGATTGGCTGCAACGTTTCAATCCGCGAATCGACTGGACGACGGGTAGCTGCACTGTGCGAAGTAGCAATAACTGGATCAAATTACCTCGCTAGCAGAAATCCGAGTCTTCGACGGTCCACGTCAACGCCATCACGATGAAACGGGCTATCGCCGTTGGAGCTGACGTGTACGCAGTGGATATCACATTGGTTTGGGAAGCAGAGCAGCCAAGTGATTTTCAGAAACTGCTGGTAGCCGTATTGCCCGAGCTATAGAAGTTGTTGAAACGGTACCCGGTGATTTTTCCGGATGACTTACCGAAGGGACTGCCACCTCAGCGGGCACACGATCACCGAATAGAGTTAGAACCAGGGGCACAACCAACTATACGGCGACGGTTAAGACTGACACAGCTCAAGCTCAACGAACTGAGGAAGTAGCTCGATTACCTGTTAGAGAAAATAATCATCTGGCCGAGCTCGTCACCGTTCGCCGCACCAATACTGTTAAAAAAAAAATGACGGAGGGTTTCGCATGTGCATCGACTGCAGAGCATTGAACATGGTAACAGTCAAATCGCGGTACCCCATTCCCCACGCCGATGAACTGATAGATCAACTGCGAACAGCACGAGTCTTTTCGAAAATAGATTTACGGGGGGGGGGGGGGGGGGGGGGGGGGGGTGAACCTTCAGATTCGAGTCGAACCATCGGACTGCACCAAGACAACATTTAGAACAGGGTACGGGTCATTCGAGTACATTCTGATGCCATTCGGGCTAACCAGCGCACCAGCGACATTTCAGATGACCATGAACGAGACATTTAGGCCACTCTTAGATAAATGCGTGATAGTTTACCTCGACGCCATCCTTTAGCAGCACTTAGCAGACCTGGAAGCAATTTTTTTAAAATTTTAGACGAGCACCGACTACTGACCAAGGGTTCCAAGTGCGAGTTTTTACAGGATAGGTTAGAATTTTTTGGGCACATGATTTCGGCGGCTGGAGTCGAGATCGACCCAAAGAAGCTGGACACGGTAAAAGCATGGCATCCCCCGACGAATATCAGCGGTGACCAGCGCGGACGGGACAGTACGAATAGACCAAAAATCACTACAGTACCTCCGCGCACAGCCCCACCTCAACCCACGATAGATTCGCTGGCCCGATTTCCTCGAGTCAAAATTCCACTACACGGTCACCTACAAAAAGGGGGCATCCAACATCGCCGACGCACTGACCCGCCCCACTGCCCAAATTCACGCCATGCTACTCGCCCAGACCAGCCCACTACTTACAGTACTATTTACCCACGGTTTTCAAACAGACCCCTTTTTCACCGGAGGCAACTCGCAGCAGTTCGCAGCAGCAAAATGGATTTATTACGTAAAAGCCGGCACCGACCGCATCTCGGTACCGGGCTACACTTTACTAAGGGAGCTGTTACTACAGAAGGCACACGACGGGGTTACCCTAAGACATTTCGGAGTAGAGAAAACACAGCAGCAGCTGCAGATGCTGACCGACGTGCAACAACACGTGGCATTGTGTCCCACCTACCAACTCATGAAATCATCACGGAAACGGCCGGCAAGACAGTTGCAGCCGATACTACCCCCAGAGCGTGCTTGGCAGCAGGTGACGATGGACTTCATCATGGGGTTACTGGCTGGAGCAAGTGGGAATAACGTGATCCCGGTTGTCGTCGATCGGTTGACAAAAATGACACATTTCACAGCCTGCAAGAAATCAATCACAGCCAAAGAAACATCCCGCCTCTTCATCTCCACCGTCATTCGATTGCATGGGATACCAACATTGATCATCAACTTCTGGCGGCAGTCCGGCACGTGACTACAGTTCAGTTCCTCGTACCACCCCGAGACCGATGGACAGTCAGATCGGACAAATCAGACCATGAAACAGCTCATCCGAGCCACATGCGACGACCCAACAACGTAGGAACAGCAACTGCCGCTCATCGAGTTCGCATACAACAACTCGCCATCCGCCACGACCCAACAGTCACCGTGTTACCTGAAATACGCACAAGACCCTACAGTACCCATGAACCTGAATCCCGACAACCCGGTACCACGCGCACAACAGTTCGCAGAAATTTTACAAGCAGCACGGACTCGAGCGGCAGACGCAATAAAAAAATCAAACATCATCACTAAGCGCAACGCCGACCGCCACCGCCGACCCGTCACTTACCAGCCCGACGACCTTGTTTTACTCGACACCCAGAACCTCCGCCTGCCCATTACCCCAAAACTCCGCCCTCAATATTGTGGGCCATTTCGGATCAGCCACATGATCACCCCCGTTACCGCCCACCTCCTCCTCCCTGCTGACTAGTACGTCAGCCTGTCATTCCACGCCAGCCTCCTCCGCCCATAAGTCCCATCCACCAGCCAACTGCCTCGCAATTGCCCAACCAACATGACACGACCGCCAACAGAGCCAATTATCACACCCAAAAAAAATATTGAGCCACGGGAGTTCGTGACCCACGTGGAGCCCGCAGAATCGAATTCCTGATCCGCTGGAGAGACAGCAGGCTCACTGAAGACAACTACATTCCCCTACACATAATCGAAAACCACCCTGTCCTCACCGAGTACCTGCGCAGCTGACATTTTCGGGATGTACACGCGCTTTCGTAAGGAGGACCTCCTTAGGGGGGGGGGGGGGGGGGGGGGTAGTGTAAGGAAAAATCATTTTCCTTACTTCGCGTCCCTGCTCAGCGTGTATACCACTGTTCCCGTCAACAGCACCCAACAGTAAGCCGTTATCACTCGCGACACTCGCCTCGACCACTGTTCCTGCCACTGTTCACGACGCGACCCAACCTCACGGTTTGGTTGGTAACCCACGCTCTGGACCTCCGCCTCGACAATTCCCAACCTCGGCGCTAGGCCCATCACGCACCCCATTTTCATGCATTACCGTTACCACTGTAGCTTTGCTATATATTCTTCACTAATGCCTTCGCTCATTGTATTGTTTTGCTTTGATAGTGCAATTTTTACTCGCTCGCTCAATTACACTTGTAACACTCACTGATAATATGCCTTGAACCAACTGACAGCGTTTTAAGGAAAAAAAAAAAGAAACTTGTTTTTGAGGGTACTTACTGGCTTGAATGTGTATAACGTTCCCTGCTACACATCCATCATTGATTCCCCGTCTTTTCCTTACCCTTGGGCTGACACGTGAGCTTGTGCGAGGGCCAGTGGGCCTTTTGGCACTCCTTGATGCAATAGGCAGCCTTGCCACACCGCGGGGAGGCACAGCCGCGCAGGCATCCCTTGCCTTTTCGCGTCTCAGCTCCAAACCTCTCACAAGGGGCAGCACCAGCAGCAACAACAGCATGGGGGGCAGCGGCAGCACCGCCAGCAGCTGCAGTACGGGCGTCCACCTAGGCCTGGGGGCAGTAGCTGGTCTCCCCCAGCAACATCTCCCTCACACACGCAGAGGATCCCCCCCCCCCTCCCGGCCACGGCTCCAGGTATGATGCCACTGCCTTCCCCCTCCATCCCTCCACATTCCCCGTGCCCCCAATCGCACCACTGGCACCAGGGTCACCAGCAGCAATGACCATGGAAATCAGAGCTTCCTTCCTTGCAGCCGCAATAGCCACATTGTCCCTCATGGCACCTCATGCCCGCACAGCACTCATCCAACACCTCCTCCACCAGCCGTGCTCCCTTAGGAGCCGCCCGCAGCAGCGTCGAGCCATGCTCCTCCAAAGCTGGCCATGCATTCCCAGCCGCCATGCGCCAGCTGTTCACCTCCTCCCACATCCTCCACTCCTCCTCCCCCTGCTGCTACTGCTGCTGCCTCGCCCTCCCCGCATGCACGCCCCCTTCCTGCCCTACAGGCTCAAGAATGGCATCAAACCTTTCCTCTTGGGCAATGACCTGTGTGCCAAAGAAGATCAGCAGAAGGTTATGCTCCTCCATCACGCCTTCAAGCAGCGCCACCACCAGCGAGTCCGGAACCACCGCAGGGAGCGGCGCCACGCCCAGATTCTCCAGTAGGCTTCTGAAGCGGGCGGAGCAGGTCAGGAGGAGCGAGAGGAGGCAGCGCAGCAGCGCGGACGACGGGCGGTAGGCGAAGGAGGCCACAAGAGACGTGAGCTTCATGACCAGGTAATACGTGTCGATGCAGCGGTTACAGCGGGTGCAAGCAGGTGCACGCAAAATGTTGCATGCGATCATCTCTATCAGGATATCAACATGGATTCTGGACCGTAGGATCGGCTTTAACCTACCACGAGCAAACGGCCCCAGAGCAAGAGCAGCCCACGCTCGATCCCCAAGGCCCAAGCGGCCAGCCCAGGAGGTGATAGCGTGGGCCAGAGGGCCGTTCCTGCCCTCCCTTGCCAGCCTTGCAGGCGCGAACCTTCTCAGGAACTCCTCCACGTGGTGGCCCAGTGTGGGGAAGTAGGGGCCGCTTGTGTTCTCCTCCAGAGTGTACCCGCTACCACGGTTGGTGTGCGAAGACGAAGAGGGCAGGTTCAGCTCCCTGACGTTGTGCTCCTTCTTTACCTCCTTCTTGTGCACCTCATCACCCTGAAACGCCTCCACGTGCAACGTCTTAATCCCCAATGTCTTAAACCCAAGAGCCGCAAGTGTAGTCCTCAGTGTGTCGTGCCACTCACTGGGCGCCTGGCGGAGACCGTAGACTGGCCGCCGGAGGCTCCACTGGGTGCCAGGGGGAAACGACCCAGTGAAGCAAGGTGGGCGGCGCAGCCAGATCTCCTCGTGCAGGCTGCCCTGCAGGAAAGCTGTGCTGAAGTCAAGAGAGTGAAGCTCGTAGTCGCGCTGAGCGGCTATGTGCAGCAGCACCCGAAGAGTGGTCATCTTCAGGGTGGGAGAGAAGGTCTGAAAGAGTCAACTCCTTGCCACTGTCTGAAGCCTCGAGCCATGTAACGCGCCATGAAGACAGGCGGAGAACCCGGCGGCCGCTTCACCCTGAAAATCCACATGCCACTGACGATGTTCGCCCCAGGTGGGGGAACCTCGTCAACGTAGGTGCATGTGGACTTCCAAGAACCCATCTCTGCGTCCATGGCTAACTACCACTGTGAGGAGTAGGGACCCTCGATCGCCTCAGCGTACGATCGAGGAGTCGGGATATCTGGTGCATCCGGGTCTCCCTCAGGGGCAATCAGCGTGGACACGAGATGAGGCAAAGCAGCAGCAAAACACTGGAACTCCTCCTGCCTGTCCTCAAGGACGTCCGTGCTAAGAGCACACTCACCCCCGACGAACGGAGGACAGACAGACTCAGACTCAGCGACAAGACTAGCAGCGTAGTCTAGACGACAGCGAGCAGCAAAGTCGACAAGCTCAGCAACTAAGGCAGACGCTGTAGTGGACTCAAAGGAAGGGTCAGTGACAACAGTGGCCAGGAGATGGTGACAGTAGGACTGGCAGCACGAAGAGAGTCAGACTTCGGGTCAGCAAGAACAGGAAGAGAGGACTCTGGAGGAGACGGCATCGGGACACGCAGAGGAGCAATGGAAGGACGCAGTGCCATCTGGTGTGTGCCTGGGACCGTAGGAGGACGCGGACGTGGAGCACGACTACTAGTGCGAGCATCACGAACAGGCGATGCAGGACAAGACGCAGGCTCACGACGCTCTGCAAGACCTCCAGTAGGACCAGTGTAGGGAGAAGGAGTAGGTAGGGGGGAGGCGGGCTGTAACTGTGACCGAGACTGGACAGGCTGTGAACACTCTAAGGGAGGAGCAGGACCAGTAGAGGGCGGTAGGCCAAGAACCTGCTCAAGGAGCGGAATGAAGTACGCCCGCGGCCGTGCAGCGCCTCCAGAACCAGCAAGGACAGCACCAGCACCCCCAGCGGCAGCACCAGCGCCAGCAGCACCTCTAGCTCCAACAGCGGTAACTCCAGCACCCTCAGAAGCACCAGCGCTAGCAGCACCACCAGCGCCAACACCCCCAGCAGCTCCAGCTCCAGCAGCTCTAGCAGCACCAACTCCAGCAGCTCCAGCAGCACTTGCTCCAGCAGCTCCAGCAGCACCAACAACAGGACCAACTCCAGCAGCCCCAGCAGCACCCCCAGTCCCAGCCGTTCCAGTACCGCCAGTACGAGCACCTCCAGGGCCAGTGGCTTCAGTAACTCCAGTGCCGACCCCAGGGTCAGCAGTAACAGCAGCACCTCCAGCTCCAGCAGCACGGCTCCAGCGCCGGGCAAACCACTCGCGCAGCTCTTGTGGAGAGGGTAGCTCCTGCCTCGACGAAGCACCCGAAGGTGCCCTAAACCCAGCACCGCCAGAGGCCACACGAGCAGACCCAGCACCCCCAGGCTCTGCACCCCCGGGCTCAGTACCCCCAGGCTCCGTACCCCCAGGCTCCGCACCCCCAGGCCCAGCACCCCGAGGCTCCGCACCCCCAGGCTCCGTACCCCCAGGCTCAGCACCCCTAGACTCAGCACCAGAGTCAACAGCTACCTCGACAGGCTCGACTGCGTCTACCTGGGACACACTTGACAGGGCAGGACCTTGAGGGGGGAGGGGGTCTACCGGGGGGGGACCTGGCGCAAGGAAGAGCGGCGGCGGGGGGAGGGGCGCAGTGCGGTAGGGGAAGAGACGGAAGTAAGGCACCGACTCGTCAAAGGTGACGTCCTGGGAGGACAGAACACGGCGCGAGGTGGGGTGGTAAAACTGCCAACCAGGCGCGTTATGGGGGAAGCCAAAGAAGACGCAGGGAACAGCACAGGGGGACAGCTTGTCCGCAGACAAGTCGCGGACAAACGCCCGAGATCCCCAGACACGAAACGCAGACGCATCGCCAACCTTCACGGTCCACCGCAAGGTGGGGGAGGTCTCTGGCAAGGAGACCCGGGGCTGAAGGTTGATCTGATGCGCCGCGTAGTGAACCGCAAACGGCCACAGAAAATGGGGAGCAGCCGCATGGATCATGGACGTACGAGCGACGTCCATGACCATGCCAATGCGGCGCTCAGCAATCCCATTTTGCTGTGGAGAGGCCGGAAGCGTGAACGTCTGGCGGATGCCCTGTGCACGACAGAAGGCTCCCAGACAAGCAGAGGAAAACTCTCCGCCTCTGTCAGAGTGCAGACGCAGAACAGGAAAGTCCGAGCCGAAACTCTCTCTGAGCTGGAGACGAGCTGCGCGGATCCAGTCGATCAACACCTCAGTGACGTCACCCTTGCTGTGCAAGGGGAAGACTGTGGTGTAACGCGAGTAGTCGTCAACCACCAACAGGAAGTAACGCTCGTGACCCTGGCCACGGATGCGGGCGGGGCCCCACACGTCCATGTGAAGAGTCTGCAGCGGAGCCTCTGTCGGAGGAAACTCGGAGGAGTGAGGGGCGGCGCGCTGTCGCCCCTCGACGCAGGGAACACAGGTAGGGGCAGGCCCCGGAGGGAGGGGAGGGAGGGACCGGGGGAGACCAGAGACAAGGACACGGGAGGCCATGCCTCGGAGACGAGGCAGGGAGGGGTGACCAAGGCGGTGGTGCCAGAGGAGAGTCTGGTGGGACAGGAGACGACACGAGCAGGGAGCAGACTCAGGACCAGACCTGGACGCTGCAGTAAACACCTGACCCGACGCAGCTACCTGACCAGACTCAGCAACCGAAGGAGAATCAGTAGTCAGTGTGTACAGGCTCGACCCCGGCTGACGGGTAAACGTGGCCAAGTGTCGGCCCGTCCGAGCACACGTACAGTGGGTCATCTGCTGACTCGCAGGAGTGAACTGGTCAACCCCCCCATCCCGCAGATCAGCACCACTCACCAATTTCGTAGAGAACGAGGGGAGGTAGAGACCTGACAGGATGCCAGAGGGGGCTACCGGACACGGCAAGACAGTGGAGAAGTGGGCAAGGACAGGACCCCCAGAGGGGTCCGCCAGGGAGACCACAACTGGCCGACTAAGCGGCGTAAGCGTGGTGCGGTCTTGAAAGAAGGAGCGGGAAGCACCCGAGTCAAGGGTGAAGGTGTGTAAGGCCTGAGCCGACGTGGTACCTGAGAGAGCAGACTCACCAGCACCTGGGGCAGCAGACGCACTAGCACCTAGAGCAGCAGCCTCACCAGCACCTAGAGTAGCAGCCTCAATGCCCGGGTCAGGCGGAACACACAAGTAACAGTCACCCTCATCACTAGTAGGCAATGCATACATGGCAGTGAGGATAGCATCATAGTCAAGAGTATAGATATCTACCCGCAGCCTAAGTAGCTCCACCCATTCGGGGAGCTCAGCCGCGTCGCCAAACTCCGTACGCTAGGCGTCGCTCAGACGGGCAAAGCAGCGGGACTCTGTGTGACCAAACGTCCCGCAAGGCTGACCAGTCCGAGCACCAGTGCGAATGACGTACGGACAGCGAGCAGTACCCCGTGACCCGCCACGCTGAGCGTACCACTCACGAAGCTACTGGGGTGAAAGGACCGCGCAGGGACGACGCTGCAGCTGCACGTGGCCACTACAATCAGCTACCGAACTACTCACTCCAGGACGACTCCCACTACGGCCACCCCGACAACCCCAAGTAGCGTACCACTCACGAAGCTGCTGGGGCGTGAGGGACTCACGCGGACGTCGCTGGAGCAGCATCTGGCCACCGGCAGGAGCAGCAGGAGCCGTGGTAGCCGCAGTAGTAGCAGCAGTAGCAATAGCAGTAGTCGCAGCGCTGCCACCCCTATAACCCCAACTAGCGTACCACTCATGAAGCTGTTGGGGGGTGAGGGACTCACGCGGACGGCGCTGGAGCTGCATCTGGCCACGCCAGGAGCAGCAGTAGCAGTAGAAAGAGCAGTAGCAGCAAGAGCAGCAGTAACAGCAGTACGGGCAGGGCCGTGCTCACCAGTGGCGAGAAAGGCAGGCGTACGACGGCGGCAACAGCGAGGCCGCTACCATTGTAGGGCGAGGGCTCCGCGGCAGTTGCAGGGGCAGCTGCTCCAGGGTCGGCAGTTGTAGGGGCGGCTGCTCCAATGGCGGCTGCTGCAAGGGCGGCTGCTCCAGGGGCGGCTGCTGCAGGGTGCTCCAGGGGCGGCTGCTCCAGGGGCGGCTGCTGCAGGGGCGGCTGCTCCAGGGGCGGCTGCTGCAGAGGTGGCTGCTCCAGGGGCGGCTGCTGCAGTGGCGGCTGCTCCTGGGGCGGCTGCTCCAGGGGCGGCTGCTCCAGGGGCGGCTGCTGCAGGGGAGCCTGCTCCAGGGGCGGCTTCTGCAGTGGCGGCTGCTCCAGGGGCGGCTACTGCAGGGGCGGCTGCTCCAGGGGCGGCTGCTCAAGTGGCAGCTGCTCCAGGGGCGGCTGCTGCAGGGGTGGCTGCTGCAGGGGCGGCTGCTGCAGTGGAGGCTGCTCCTGGGGCGGCTGCTGCAGGGGCGGCTGCTGCAGGGGCGGTTGCTGCACGGCTCCAGGGGTGGCTGCTGCAGTGGCGGCTGTTCCAGGGGCTGCTTCAAGGGCAGCTGCTCCAGGGGTGGCTGCTTCAGGGGCGGCTGCTCCAGAGGCGGTTGCTGTAGTGGCGGCTGCTCCAGGGGCGGCTGCTGTAGTGGCGGCTGCTCCAGGGCACGGGTTAGGGCAGGGTGCCGCGGCGGACAGGGGTGACGCCACGCGGGTCCCGCAGGGGCGTCGCGACGCACAGGAGCCGCGCCTCGCGGGTCCCGCAGGGGCGTCGCGACGAGGCAGGGGCGACGCGGCGGGGCTGCGACTGGCGACGGGGCGGGGCCGTGACTGGCGACGGGGCGAGGCCGCGACTGGCGACGGGGCGGGGCCGCGACTGGCGACAGGGCGGGGCTGCTACGGGCAGCGGGGCGGGGCCGCGAAGGGAGCCGCGAGGGAGCCGCGAGGGGGCCGCGAGGGGGCCGTGAAGGGGCCGCGAGGGGGCTGCAAAGGGGCCGTGAAGGGGCCGCGAAGGGGCCGCGAAGGGGCCACGAGGGGGCCGTGAAGGTGCCGCGAAGGGGCCGTGAAGGGGCTGCGAAGGGGCCGTGAAGGGGCCGCGAAGGGGCCGTGAAGGATTCGTGAAGGGGCCGTGAAGGGGCTGTGAAGGGGCCGTGAGGGGGCCGTGAAGGGGCCACGAAGGTGCCGCGAAGGGGCCGTGAAGGGGCCGCGAAGGGGCCGCGAAGGGAGGCCGCGAAGGGGCCATGAGGGGCCTGAAGGGGCCGCGAAGGGCCGTGAGAGGGGCCGCTACGGGGCCTTAGGGGAGCGCGACGGGCCACCAAGGGCAGGGGACGCGACGGGAGGGTAGGCACACGGGGCGCGACTTGGGCAGGGGCGAAGCGCGCTCCGGGCAGGAACAAAAAATCGATATTCGGTGGGCCCTAGGAAACGTTCCTGTTAAAATAAGCGAGAGTGAGCTGAGTAGAAACTAGGGCCTAGGCTTAGAAGCCTAGGCCCAACTTAGGTATCGAGTGGGTTTTGCCTAGGGAGGGGAGAGTCGAGAAAAGTTGGGAAGGTAAAGAGGTGGTTTCACTATAGGTTCAAGGAACATATAGCATAGGAAACACAATAAGGTGCACCACCAACAAAAGTTTACATAACTACACTAACTACAACTACAAGCAATTATAAAACATGACAAAATATTTCGACACGCCCCCATAATGCTTGTAGATAGGTATGTAGTTACAGCAACAGCAGGTACCCCTACCATCTCCTCACCCTCCTCCATCCCCTCCCCCACACTGCTGCAGAAGCAGCAGAGAAAGGGGGAAGAGAGGAGAGGTGGAGGGACGACTGCTTGTTGCCTCACACCCGCCACCCCGGTACCACTCCCCCTCCTCACCCACATCCTCACACCCTCCTCCCCCAGCGGCAGCTGCAGCGGTGGGACTGAAAGAAGGAGGAGGGAAAGGGAGAGAGTTGACCCCACGCTCCAACACCCTCCACCCCCATACCCTCCTCCCCACGGCTGCAGGGAGACAAGAGAAAGGGGGGGGTGGGAAGGAAGAAAGCCGCAGAGTGGCGAAGAGGCGTCGGTGCAGATGGGTCAGGGGCGGCAGCAGGGAGTGCAGGGGCGGAAAGGCCCGTCGCGGGCCAGTGCCACGGGGCGCACGACGGGTAGAATAAAAGGGCCGGATCGTGTGCCTCGGGGCACACGACGAGCAGGGCACCATCGTGTGCCACGGGGCGCACGATGGGCAGTAGAAGGGCACCGTCGCGTGCCACGGGGCGCGCGACGGGCAGGGAAGGAGTCACACGCCCGTGGGCGGGACAAGGTAAAAATAAAACCGTCACGCGCCCTAGGCGCGCGACCGTAAAATCTTAGCAGCGGAAGTAAAGCGGGCCCACAGGCCAGGACGAACACTAAGCTCCGATAACATGTTAAAATAAGCGAGAGTGAGCTGAGTAGAAACTAGGGCCTAGGCTTAGAAGCCTAGGCCCAACTTAGGTATCGAGTGGGTTTTGCCTAGGGAGGGGAGAGTCGAGAAAAGTTGGGAAGGTAAAGAGGTGGTTTCACTATAGGTTCAAGGAACATATAGCATAGGAAACACAAGGAAGAGGTGCACCACCTACAGATTTAAATAACTACACTAACTACAGCTACAGGCAGTTACATAATATAAGTTCTGACAGTTCCCACTAGGGAACCTGCTCTATACCATGTGAAAGAACGAGGGATGAGTGAACTAGCAAGCAGGTGGGCACAAGTAGGAAAACCTAAAAGTGTTGTACCCCATATTGTCTACCCCACTACAGCCTACACAGACTATAGCATATGAGTTTGACAAACACAACAGAAAACAGAGCACATCAAACAAAGCAGAAAATAGAAGCATAAAACGGAAGTATAGAATGGAAGCAGAAAACGGAAGCCGCAAACCGAAGCAGCAAACTGAAGCAATAAACATAAAGAAGGAAGGAGGGAAGGAAGTATGGAAGGTAGGAGGGAAGGAAAGAAGAAAGGACGAACGGAAGGAATGAGAGAGCGAGAGCGAGTGCGAGAGAACGAGAGCGAGTGCGAGAGAGCGAGAGAGAGAGAGAGCGAGAGAGAGAGAGAGAGAGAGAGAGAGAGAGAGAGAGAGAGAGAGAGAGAGAGAGAGGGAGAGAGAGAGAGTGAGAGCGAGACAAAGAGAGAGCGAGACAAAGAGAGAGCAAGACAAAGAGAGTTTCTGAAAAGTCGAGAGTTAAACTCAGAGCGCGCTATAATAAAAGGAACAAGCGCAGTCCAACAAAGAAAAAATAACCATGGAAGAAAACAAATCCGTACCAAGAGAAACGAATAGTGGAAAGGTGCAAAAGAAGTTAATGGCTAACGAATAAGACTAACATTAAGATGAAGACGGAAAGAGGAACGGGTAACAAAAACAGATGCACTTTGCTACGAACTTACCTAGCTACGCCTATATCGTGCATAGTTGAATGAGTGACGAAACTAGGAAATGAGACGCCTTCCTAATTTACATTGCTCTTTCTTATGAAAAAAATAATGATAAAGAAAGGAGTGGACAGCTAAGGAGTTATGAAGGTGAGACTAAAAAACACTTGTACAAAAACGAGAAAGAGAAGGGGCAAGCGAATATTTGTACGAACTTCTCTTTTACTCTCTTTCCACACTCATTCTCTCCTCCACTCTCTCCCCCACTCCATCTCTGATTCTATTTCTTTCCCACGCTCTTTTCTCACCAATCTGTCGACTTCGTTGCTTCAGCAGCCGCGGATAGCACACCTGGAGATGGAGAGCGTGGCGATGTCGCCTCTCCCTTAGCGCGCCTGGCACGAGCAAAAAGTCGCTAGCATGCCAAGCACTAACAGAACGATGACAGTGAAAGGATAAAAGAGGGGAAAGAAAGAGAGACACGGACGGAGGGAAACGGTGAAGAGAGAAAAGAATAGCGGATGGAGATAGAAGGTTAGGAGAAAAAAAGGCGGAAAACTGAATAGGCGACAGAACAGAGGTAACAAAAACTAAGGCAAGATTGTCAGAACATATCTATAGCTTATACTATTGTGTAGGCTGTAGTGGGGTATCCCATAGGGGGTACAACCAGTTAGGGTTTCATATTTGTACTGCCTTCATTCATAGTTCACACATTCCTGTTCACTTGTTTCACATGGTATAGAGCGGGTCCTTCCTAAGGACCGTTTTTTTTAGGGCCCACCGAAGCGCGCCCCGAGGCGCGCATTTTTTTTTAGCGACCCCTCGGGTCGCCATTTCCCTCGCGGCCCCGCTGCCCCTCCTGATCGCGGCCCCGCCGCCTGCTTGACGCGGCCCCGCCGCCTCCACTGACGCGGCCCCGCCACCTCCACTGACGCGGCCCCGCCGCCTCCACTGACGCGGCCCCGCCGCCGGCTCTGACGCGGCCCTGCCGCCCGCTTCGTCGCGGCCCCGCCGCCTGCTTGACGCGGCCCCGCCGCCTGCTTGACGCGGCCCCGCTGCCTCCACTGACGCGGCCCCGCCGCCGGCTCTGACGCGGCCCTGCCGGCCCGCCGCTGCACCTGACAACCCGCCGCTGCACCCTACGGCCCGCCGCTGCACCCTACGGCCCGCCGCTGCACCCTACGGCCCGCCGCCTCACCTGACGGCCCCGCCGCTGCGCCTGCCGGCCCGCCGCTGCACCCTACGGCCCGCCACTGCACCCAGCGGCCCGCCGCTTCACCTGCCGCCCCCCCCCCCCGCTGCACCCTACGGCCCGCCGCTGCACCCAGCGGCCCGCCGCTTCACTTGACGGCCCCGCCGCTGCACCTACCTGCCCGCCGCTGCACCCTACGGCCCCGCCGCTGCACCTGCCGACTCGCCGCTGCACCGGTCGACCCGCCGCTGCACCTGCCGGCCCGCCGCTGCACCTGACGGCCCCGCCCCTGCATCTCCCGGCCGAGCCGCCCCAGCAGCAGAGCCGCCCCAGCAGCCGAGCCGCCCCAGCAGCCGAACCGCCCCAGCAGCCGAGCCGCCCCAGCAGCCGAGCCGCCCCAGCAGCCGAGCCGCCCCAGCTGCAGTGCCGCCCGAGCCGCCCGAGCCGCCGAGTCGCCCGAGCCGCCCAGCAGTCGAGCCGCCCGAGCCGCCCGAGCCCTCCCTGCACTGCCCTGTCTGGTGAGCACTGAGCTTTACTCTGCGCACTGCCCTCTCTCTACTGCTGTCATGGCTACCCCCAGTGTCCTCGCCTTTGACACTGAGGGCAGAGCCATTGACTTTGACGTGTGGGTGGACGACCTACTGCTTTTCCTACAGTGCGACAGAGCTGACGGACTCTCTCTCTTTGATCTCACTTCTGGTGCCTCTCCCGCCCCTGCTGCTACTGAGGATGCCACTGTTCGCTCAGTGTGGGCCACACGCGATGCTGCTGCACGTCTTGCTGTGCGTCGCCACCTCCCTCCCGCTGAGCGTGCGCACTTTGGGTTGTACAAGAGTGCTAAGACCTTGTACGACGCCGTTATCGCACGCTACTCCACCCCTGCCACTGCTGCACTGAGCCGCCTCATGCTACCGTACCTCTTTCCCGACCTTGCTGCTTTTGCCACAGTCGCCGACCTCATTACCCACCTGCGCACTAGTGACGCTCGCTTCCGCGCTGCACTTCCTGCTGAGTTCTGCGCCAAGAACCCCCCCCCCCAGTACTTCACTCTCTACTACATTGTCACCCGCCTCCCTGACTCCCTTCGCGGAGTCAGGGACGACCTACTCGCAGTCTGCCCCACCACTCTCACTGTCGAGATCCTTGAGAAGTCCCTCCTCGCAGCCGAGAAGAGCATTCTCGCTGTAGGGGCCTCTCGTGGTGACCCGCGCACCCCCATCTTTGAGGGGTGTTCCCCCTCCCCCCTCCTGCCCTCTGTCGCCTCTGCTGCTACGGCCGACCTGGTTGGTTTTGAGTCGGTCAGAGCGGCGTCTGCCCCCAGCGGGAGACGTCGCTCTGGCAAGAGCAAGGGGGGCAGGGGCGGTGGTGGAGGCGGCGGGGGCGGTGGAGGCGGAGGTAGAGGCAGCGGCGGAGGTGAGGGTGGTAGCGGGAGTAGTGGCGGGAGTGGAGGTGTCGGCGGAGGCAGTGGAGGCGGGGGTGGCAGCGGCGGTGGTAGTGGGGGTGGAGGCGGAGGCGGCGGTGGCGGCGGCGACGGTGGGAGTGGCGGTGGCGGTGGAGGTGGTGGCGGCGGCGGCGGAGGAGGCGGCGGAGGAGGCGGCGGAGGTCGTGGCGCGCCGAGGAGGAGTGGCTCCGGTGGTGGTTAGCGCCAGCAGCAGCAGCGTGGTCAGGAGACCCTCTCCCCGCAGCAGCTCCGTGAGTGGTACTCTGCGCGTCAGCGGGGTGGGGGTACTGGTCCGTGCACTTACGTCCTGCGCACTGGCGACCGTGCGGGTGAGCAGTGTGGTGGTCCACACTCCGCCCAGCGTTGCTTCGGCCGCCTGACTGACGCTTGGCGCCGCCAGTTTCCTGACGCCTCTGAGATCCCTCGCTGGGACCAGCTGTCTAGGGCTGGAGTAGCTATCTTTGATCTTGACTTTGATGCTATTCTTGCTGCTATGTATGCTGTGACTATTAGTGAGGAGAGTGACTGTTACCGGTGTTTCCCGCCCGACCCGGGCATTGGTACTGCGGCTCTAGGTGCTGTTGAGGCTGCTGCTCCAGGTACTGGTGAGGCTGTTGCTCTAGGTGCCAGTGAGTCTGAGTCCTCAGGTGCTGGTGAGTCTGCTCTCTCAGGTACTGTGTCGACTTCACCCTCTCTCACTTTCACTCTTGACTCCGGGGCGTCTCGCTCCTTCTTTCGAGACCGCACCACACTCACGCCGCTTAGTCGGCCAGTGGCGGTCTCCTTGGCAGACCCCTCCGGGGGTCCTGTTCTGGCTCGCTACTCCACTGTCCTGCCGTGCCCTGCGGTCCCGTCTGGCGCCCTGTCCGGTCTCTACCTCCCCTCGTTCTCTACGAACCTGGTGGCGGGTGCTGACCTACAGGATGCAGGGGTTGACCAGTTCACCCCTGCGCGCCGACGAGTCACCCACTGCACGGACGCGGACACGGGTCGACACCTGACCACATTCACATGTGGTCCAGGGTCGAGCCTGTACACACTCACTGTTCCGTCTCCTTCTCCTGCGTCTGGTCAGGTAGCTGCGTCGGGTCAGGTGTTTGTTGCAGCGTCCAGGTCTGGTCCTGAGTCTGCCCCCTGCTCGTGTCGCCTCCTGTCCCACGAGACCCTCCTGTGGCACCACAGGATGGGTCACCCCTCCCTGCCTCGTCTCCGGGGCATGGCCTCTCGCCTTCTTGTCTCTGGCCTTCCCCGGTCCCTCCCTCCCCTTCCTCCGGGGTTTGGCCCTCCCTGTGTCCCCTGTGTCGAGGGTCGCCTGCGGGCTACCCCTCACTCCTCCCCGTTCCCTCCGACGGAGGCCCCGATGCAGACGCTTCACATGGACGTGTGGGGCCCAGCCCGCGTCCGTGGACAGGGTCACGAGCGCTACTTCCTGCTGGTAGTTGACGACTACTCGCGTTACACCACAGTCTTCCCCTTGCGCAGCAAGGGTGAGGTCACTGAGGTGTTGATCGACTGGATCCGCGCAGCTCGTCTCCAGCTCAGGCGGAGCTTCGGCTCGGACTTTCCTGTTCTGCGTCTGCATTCGGACAGAGGCGGAGAGTTCTCCTCCGGCCTTCTGCGAGCCTACTGTCGGGCACGAGGCATCCGCCAGACCTTCACGCTTCCGGACTCTCCACAGCAGAATGGGATTGCTGAGCGCCGCATCGGCATTGCCATGGACGTCGCCCGTACGTCCATGGTGCATGCGGCTGCCCCCCATTTTCTGTGGCCGTTTGCGGTTCGGTACGCCGCGCATCAGATCAACCTTCAGCCCAGAGTCTCCCGACCGGAGACCTCCCCAGCTTTGTTGTGGACGGGGAAGGTTGGCGATGCGTCGGCGTTCCGTGTCTGGGGATCTCGGGCGTTTGTCCGCGACTTGTCTACGGACAAGCTGTCCCCTCGTGCAGCTCCCTGTGTCTTCCTTGGCTTCCCCACAGACGCTCCCGGGTGGCAGTTTTACCACCCCTCCTCTCGTAGTGTTCTGTCCTCCCAGGACGTCTTGTTCGACGAGTCAGTCCCCTTCTACCGCCTCTTCCCCTACCGCACTCCTTCCCTCCCCCCTCCGCCGGAATTCCTTGTGCCAGTTCCCCCCCCGGTAGACCCCCTCCCCCCTCAGGTTCCTGCCCCCTCAGGTGTGTCCCAGGTAGACGCTGTTGACCCGGTCGAGGTTACTGGTGACTCTGGTGCTGCTGCGGGTGCTGAGCCTGGGGGTGCTGACTCTGGGGGTGCTGTGCGCGGGGGTGCGGAGCCTGGAGGTGCTGCTACTGGGGGTGTTGAGCCTGGGGGTGCTGGGCCTGGGAGTGCTACTGTGGAGGGTGCTGAGCCTGGGGGTGCTGAGCTGGGGGGTACGGTGCCTGGAGCTGCTGAGCTAGGGGGTGCTGGGTCTGGGGGTGCTGGGTCGGGAGCTGCTGAGCTTGGGGGTACTGAGTCTGGAGCTGCTGAGCCTGGGGGTGCTACGTCTGGAGCTGTTGAGCCTGGGGTTTCTCCCGCTGCTGCGTCTCGCCGGGAGCCCCTCTCTCCACAGGAGCTGCGCGAGTGGTTTGCTCGCCGCTGGAGGCGTGCTGCTGGAGCTGGAGCTTCTTCGACCGTCGAGGGTGCTGGTGCTGCCGGTCCCGGAGCTGCTGGGTCTGCGGGTACTCCTGGAGCACGAGCTCCTGAGGGTGTTGGTGCTGAGACTACTGCTGTCTGTCCCGGCGGTGGTTCTACTACTGGTGCTGCTGGAGGTCCTGCCGCTGGAGGTGTTGGTGGCGCTGGTGCTGTCGCTGAGGGTGCTGGTGCTGTCCCTGCTGAGTCTGGAGTTGCCGCGCGGCCTCGGCCGTACTTCGTTCCGCTCCTACAGCAGGTTCTTGGTCTTTCTCCTCCGGTAAAGTGTCCACAGCCTGTCTAGTCGCAGTCCCTGTTGGAGCCTTCCTCTCCATTGCCTGCTCCCTCTCCTTACACTGGTCCTACTGGAGGTCTTCCTGAGCGTCGTGAGCCTGCGTCTCGTCCTGCGTCGCCTGTTCGTGCTGCTCGCACTAGTGGTCGCGGTTCGCGTCAGCGTCCTCCTTCTGTCCCTGGCACGCACCGGATGTCTCTGCGTCCGTCCACTGCTCCTCTGCGTGCCCCTTTGCCTTCTCCTCCTGAGTCCTCTCTTCCTGCGCTTGCCGACCCTGAGTCGGACTCTCTTCGTGCTGCCAGTCCTACTATCACGCGTCTCCTTGCTACTGTCGTCACTGACCCCTCGTTTGAGTCCACTGCTGCGTCTGCCCTTGTCGCTGAGCTCGTCGACTTTGCTGCTCGCTGTCGTCTAGACTACGCTGCTAGTCTTGTTGCTGAGTCAGCGTCTGACTGTCCTCTGTCCGTCGGGGGTGACTGTGCTCTTGGCACGGACGTCCTAGAGGACAGGCAGGAGGAGTTACAGTGTTTGGCGGCTACTTCACCTCATCTCGCGTCTGTACTGCTTGCTCCTGAGGGAGACCCGGATGCACTAGACATCCCGACTCCGCGCTCTTACGCGGAGGCCGTAGAGGGTCCCTACTCGTCTCAGTGGCAGGCAGCTATGGATGCAGAGATGGCTTCCTGGAAGTCTACAGGCACCTACGTTGACGCGGTTCCCCCTCCTGGGGCGAACATCGTCAGTGGCATGTGGATCTTCAGGGTGAAGCGGCCGCCGGGCTCTCCACCTGTCTTCAAGGCGCGGTACGTTGCTCGTGGCTTCAGTCAGCGGCAGGGAGTTGACTACTTTCAGACCTTCTCTCCCACCCTGAAGATGACCACTCTTCGGGTGCTGCTGCACATAGCCGCTCAGCGCGACTACGAGCTTCACTCTCTCGACTTCAGCACTGCGTTCGTGCAGGGTAGCCTGCACGAGGAGATCTGGCTGCGCCGTCCACCTGGCTTCACTGGGACTTTCCCTCCTGGCACCCAGTGGAGCCTCCGTCGGCCAGTCTACGGTCTCCGCTAGGCACCGCGTGAGTGGCGCGACACACTGAGGACTACGCTTGCGGCTCTTGGGTTTGCTCCTTCTACTGCTGACCCGTCGCTGTTTCTGCGCACCGACACTTCTCTGCCGCCGTTCTACATCCTCGTGTACGTCGACGACTTGGTCTTTGCCACAGCGGACACTGCTGGACTCGCCTACGTGAAGTCCGAGCTGCTGAAGAGACACACGTGCACAGACCTGGGTGAACTGCGCAGCTACCTTGGCTTGCAGATCACTCGAGACAGAGCACGCCGCACCATTACCTTGACTCAGTCACACATGGTGCAGCAGGTTCTTCAGCGCTTCGGCTTCACGTACTCCTCGCCTCAGGCCACTCCTCTGTCTACTCGCCACTCGCTCTCAGCTCTGCCTTCGGATGAGTCCGTAGAGTCGAGTGGCCCATACCCAGAGCTTGTTGGCTGCCTCATGTACCTGATGACCTGCACACGACCTGACCTTGCATACCCTCTGAGCATTCTTGCACGCTATGTTGCTCCTGGGAGACACCGACCAGAGCACATGGCTGCAGCGAAGAGGGTGTTGCGCTACCTGTGCAGTACGTCGGGCATGGGGCTAGTGCTTGGAGGGCGCAGTCCAGTGGTCCTTACAGGGCACGCGGACGCTTCTTGGGCTGACGACCAGGCTACGCAGCGGTCGTCACAGGGTTACACCTTCAGTCTTGGTTCCGGCTCTGTTTCGTGGCGGGCTACTCGCTCGTCTTCGGTTCTCAGCTCCAGTTGTGAGGCTGAGATCTACGCTGGGGCCATGGCTGCACAGGAGCTTCGCTGGCTCACCTACCTGCTGACTGACCTTGGAGAGCCGCCTCGTTCTCCTCCAGTGCTGTACGTAGACAACAAGGCCATGCTGGCCTTGTGTCAAGAGCAGCGTCTGGAGCACAGAACGAAGCACATTGCTCTTCGCTACTTCCTTGCTCGTGAGCTGCAGCAGCGTGGACAGTTGCGGCTTGCGTACGTGGCCTCTGAGGCCAACACTGCTGATGTGTTCACCAAGGCACTCGCGCCTTGTGACCATCAGCGCCTCTGCACCCAGCTGGGTCTTGTGCCTGTCTTGCCTCACTTGCTCTCCTCTTGACTTTACTTGTACTGTGACATATATATATATACCTGCTCTTGCTTGTCTAGTTTTATATATATATATGTCTGTACTCCTGCATGTGAACTGGCCTCTGGCCCTGCTCTTGTGCTCGGTCTGTGTGGTGACTTTGTGATCCACCCCGAGCTTGCTTTGCTTTGCTTTGCTTTGCTTGACTGGTCTTGTGACCCCTTGTTCTCCCCCACTTTGCCTATGGGGGTGTGTCAGAACATATCTATAGCTTATACTATTGTGTAGGCTGTAGTGGGGTATCCCATAGGGGGTACAACCAGTTAGGGTTTCATATTTGTACTGCCTTCATTCATAGTTCACACATTCCTGTTCACTTGTTTCACAAAGATAACAAAAACAGAAAGGTAGAAAGGTCTTAAAGAACGAACGAAGGAAGATTAGGAACGGGAGAAACAAAAGAGAGAAAGAAACTTGATGCACATCTACTAGTGCATAGACAAATAGACTACATACTTGAACACCTGGATTACGAGGAGTAGCGTGAACCGTGGTAGGTGAGAGTAGCGTGAAGAAAGGAGAGAGATTCAGCGGAAAGAAAAACGAAATCTGGAAACCGAACCACGGTTTCGTCGACGTAAACCGAAGAGATGACGAACACCTAGCTAATAATCACCTAGTTTAGTTTTGGGCTTCAATCTTCCTCACCTTGAAGTGGTAGGTAGAGCTTGAACAGCGGGAGGGTATCAAGCAAACTCCACCAGCGAGAGGGAGGGAACAAAAAGGACTGAAACCCTAAGGCACTGACAATTCCGTCGCAAATGTAATCGTCCACAAAGTACGACACTATCCCATTTCGTAGTCTCCGGCGCAGATGGTAGGGAATGGAGATTTATTCGAGAGGTCGCGGGATTAACTTTTGTTCGGAACTCTGAACCTCGAAAATAATGTTAAACAAAAAAACTAGTGTTTATCTAATAGTGGTAAACAAACTATATAACTTTCGTAAACGCTTCGCAACCCTAAGACGATTTCGTCGCCTCTTGTTTTTTTGTTTTTTTTTTTTTGAAGGATGCATTACACTTATATAAGCGGTTACATCCACAGTCGTAACTGGAGAGGTGGAAGGGACCGGGAGGACAAAGAGTCAACATTGCCCTTCCACTAGCGCTTTAGGGTGGTTGGAAGGCTGTTCTCGCGTTGGACCACACCGATCTAAAGCCATCCTTCCACGTCAGCGTGTCTTCATCTTGAAAGATCCGGCTCAGCATTACAGCCTCGTCGCGCTCCAAAGAGGCCCTGCTCTGCCCGCCTCCTTGCTTGTTGATGTTTGCCACGTGTTGTTTGTGGGCATTGTAGATCCTGATATGTTTCATGAAGTTCACACCAATCCTCCGAAGCACCCTCAAAGGCTGAAACGTGTCTTGTCGAAAAGCTGCCTCGCATCTCTCCAGCCACACCTGGCGAAATGCCACTGCTATCAACGGCTTTTCTGGAAAACCCGATTTCGTGCCATCTTCCGCAAACAGGAAGTCTTCCAACCTCCCCACCTCCCATTTTGGATTCATCTGCTTCAACGCCCCCTTCAGCGCGCCGATGACAGGCTGTATCGCTTCACATTCGAGCAGACAGTGCGCAAGGGTTTCGTCCTTCTCGCAGTGCGGGCAGCTAATATGCTCTTTCATGAAATGCAGTCTATCCCCCACCTGGAGGTTTTTGTAGTGTAGCCTCAAGATAATTTCCCTTGCTCTGCCCGGCGTGACCAAAGTGTCCCGTTTTCGTATGGCACCTTTCCAATCAATTTGTCTCCCATACTCCTCCTCCCACTTCCTCTGCTGCTTCGGCTGCTCAACTGGCCCCTTCAACTCTGCTCGCATCTGCCTTAGTGATGCGCTTTGCCCTTTCACACAGAGCATCGATAGCCTTAGACGTGAGAGCGGGAGGCGCGCTTCTCCCACCAGTCTGCCCTCCTCGACTATCAACGGGGTCAATCTGTGAATTTCGAGTCGGATTAGCACCCTAAACCCTAAACCCTAAACCCTTGGGCTCGATCTGTTCGTTAGCAGCACTTCTTGTCAGAACATTATAGCTTATACATCTGTGTAGGCTGTAGTGGGGTAGCCCATACGAGGTACAACCCAATTAGGGTTAGCACTTGTACCCAACTGTTTCATAGTTAAATCATTCTCTTGTTCTAAATTTCACATGGTATAGAGCTGGCTCCCTCGTGGGAACTGTTCCTAGGGCCCACCGATCTTTTTTTTTCCTGCCCGGAGCGCGCTTGGCCCCTGCCCGAGTCGCGCCCCGTGTCGTTCCCCCTCTTGCGGCCCCTAACAGCCCCTCTTACGGCCCCGTCGCGCCGCCCTTGCGGCCCCGTCGCGCCGCCCCTGCGGCCCCGTCGCGCCGCCCCTGCGGCCCCATCGCGCCGCCCTTTAAGCGGCTCCGTCGCCACCCTTCAGCGGCCCTGTTGCCGCCCTTACGCGGCCCCGTCGCCGCCTTTCAGCGACCCCGTCGCCGCCCTTCAGCGGCCCCGTCGCCGCCTTTCAGCGGCCCCGTCGCCGCCCTTCCGCGGCCCTGTCGCCGCCCTTTCAGCGGCCCTGTCGCCGCCCCTACCTGCGGCCCCGTTGCCGCCCTTCAGCGGCCCCGTCGCCGCCCTTCCGCGGCCCCGTCGCCGCCCTTTAGGCGGCCCCGTCACCGCCCTTCAGCGGCCCTGTCGCCGCCTTTCAACGGCCCCTTTGCCGCCCTTCCGCGGCCCTGTCGCCACCCTTTCAGCGGCCCCGTCGCCGCCCCTACCTGCGGTCCCGTCGCCGCCCTTTAGCGGCCCCGTCGCCGCCCTTCCACGGCCCCGTCGCCGCCCTTTAAGGGGCCCCGTTGCCGCCCACCCCTTCCGCGGCCCTGTCGCCGCCCTTTCAGCGGCCCTTTTGTGAATAACTGAACGAGAATGAATAAACTATGAATGATGTGAGTACAAATATGAAACCCTAATTGGGTTGTACCCCATATGGGATACCCCACTATAGCCTACACAAATAAGTAAGCTATAATGTTCTGACACACCCCCATAGGCAAAGTGGGGGAGAACAAGGGGTCACAAGACCAGTCAAGCAAAGCAAAGCAAAGCTCAGGGTGGATCACAAAGTCACCACACATTCCGAGCGCAAGGTCAAGGGCCACAAGGCCAGTTCGCATGCAAGATCATATATAGAGATATACAAGAGTCAAGCAAGCAAGAGCAAGAGTATATATAGGTCAAGGTACAAGCAAGGTCAAGAAGTGAGCAAGTGAGGCAAGACAGGCACAAGACCCAGCTGCGTGCAGCAACGCTGATGATCACAAGGCGCAAGTGCCTTGGTGAAGACATCAGCAGTGTTGGCCTCAGAGGCCACGTACGCAAGTCGCAACTGTCCACGCTGCTGCAGCTCACGAGCAAGAAAGTAGCGGAGAGCAATGTGCTTTGTCCTGTGCTCCAGTCGCTGCTCTCGACACAAGGCCAGCATGGCCTTGTTGTCTACGTACAGGACTGGAGGAGAACGAGGCGGCTCTCCAAGGTCGGTCAGCAGGTAGGTGAGCCAGCGAAGCTCCTGAGCAGCCATAGCCCCGGCGTAGATCTCAGCCTCACAACTGGAGCCGAGAACAGAAGACAAGCGAGTAGCCCGCCACGAGACAGAGCCGGAACCAAGGCTGAAGGTGTAACCCTGTGACGACCGCTGCGTAGCCTGGTCGTCAGCCCAAGAAGCGTCCGCGTGCCCAGTGAGGACCACTAGACTGCGCCCTCCAAGCACTAGCCCCATGCCCGACGTACTGCACAAGTAGCGCAACACCCTCTTCGCTGCAGCCATGTGCTCTGGTCGGTGTCTCCCAGGAGCAACATAGCGTGTGAGAATGCTGAGAGGGTATGCAAGGTCAGGTCGTGTGCAGGTCATCAGGTACATGAGGCAGCCAACAAGCTCTGCATACGGGCCACTCGACTCTACGGACTCATCCGAAGGCAGAGCTGAGAGCGAGTGGCGAGTAGGCAGAGGAGTGGCCTGAGGCGAGGAGTACGTAAGGCCGAAGCGCTGAAGGACCTGCAGCACCATGTGTGACTGAGTCAGGGTAATGGTGCGGCGTGCTCTGTCCCGGGTGATCTGCAGGCCAAGGTAGCTGCGCAGTTCACCCAGGTCAGTGCACGTGTGTCTCTTCTGCAGCTCGGACTTCACGTAAGCGAGTCCAGCAGTGTCCGCTGTGGCAAAGACCAAGTCGTCGACGTACACGAGGATGTAGAACGGCGGAAGAGAGGTGTCGGTGCGCAGAAACAGCGACGGGTCGGCAGTAGAAGGAGCAAACCCAAGTGCCGCAAGCGTAGTCCTCAGTGTGTCGTGCCACTCACGTGGCGCCTGGCGGAGACCGTAGACTGGACGCCGGAGACTCCACTGGGTACCAGGAGGGAAAGACCCAGTGAAGCCAGGTGGGCGACGCAGCCAGATCTCCTCGTGCAGGCTGCCCTGCAAGAAAGCTGTGCTGAAGTCGAGAGAGTGCAGCTCGTAGTCACGGTGAGCAGCAACGTGCAGCAGTATCCGAAGAGTGGTCATCTTCGGGGTGGGGGAGAAGGTCTGAAAGTAGTCAACCCCCTGCCGCTGACTGAAGCCACGAGCCACGTAACGCGCCTTGAAGACATGCGGAGAACCCGGCGGCCGCTTCACCCTGAAGATCCACATGCCACTGACGATGTTCGCCCCAGGAGGGGGAACAGCGTCGACGTAGGTGCCTGTGGACTTCCAGGAAGCCATCTCTGCATCCATAGCTGCATGCCACTGAGAGGAGTAGGGACCCTCTATCGCCTCCGCGTAAGAGCGCGGAGTCGGGATGTCTAGTGCATCCGGGTCTCCCTCAGGGGCTAGCAGTACAGACGCGAGATGAGGTGAAGCGGCGGCCAGACACTGGAACTCCTCCTGCCTGTCCTCAAGGACGTCCGTGCCAAGGGCACACTCACCCCCGACGGACGGAGGACAGGCAGACTCAGACTCAGCGACAAGACTAGCAGCGTAGTCTAGACGACAGCGCGCAGCAAAGTGGACGAGCTCAGTGACAAGGGCAGACGCAGCAAAAGACTCGAAAGAAGGGTCAGTGACAGCAGTAGCAAGAAGACGCGTGACAGTAGGACTGGCAGCACGAAGAGAGTCCGACTCCGGGTCGGCAAGAGCAGGAAGAGAGGAAGCAGGAGGAGAAGGCAAAGGGGCACGCAGTGGAGCAGTAGACGGACGCAGAGACATCCGGTGCGTGCCAGGGAGAGGAGGAGGACGCTGACGCGAACCACGACCACTAGTGTGCGCAGTACGAACAGGCGACGCAGGACAAGACGCAGGCTCACGACGCTCAGCAAGACCTCCAGTCGGACAAGCGTAGGGAGAAGGAGCAGGCAAAGGTGAGGCAGGCTGTAGCTGTGACTGTGACGAGACAGGCTGTGGACCCTCTAAGGGAGGAGGAGGAGGACCAGGAGAAGGTGTAAGACCAAGAACCTGCTGCAGGAGCGGAACGAAGTACGGCCGGGGCCGCGCGGCGACGCCAGAAACAGCAGGGACAGCACCAGTACCCCCAGCAAGAGTACCCGCTCCAGCAGCACCTCCAGTAGCTCCAGAACCTCCAGCAGCACCACCAGGAGCACCACCAGTCGGACCTCCAGCGGCAGTCTCAGCGTCAACACCCTCAGCAGCACCAGCTCCAGGAGAACCCTCGGACCCAGCAGCTCCAGCACCCACAGTACGAGCACCGCCGGGACGCTCGGCAGCAGTACCCTCTGCAGCCGAAGAACCTCCAGCACCAGCAGCACGCCTCCAGCGCCTGGCAAACCACTCACGAAGCTCCTGAGGGGAGAGTGGCTCTCGGCGAGACGAAGCACCTCCAGGCGTAGCACCCCCAGTCGCAGCACCCCCAGGCTCAGCACCCCCAGGCTCAGTACCCCCAGGCTCAGCACCCCCAGGCTCAGCACCTCCAGGCTCAGCACATGGAGGAGAAGCAGTGGTCAGTGTGTACAGGCTCGACCCTGGCTGACGTGTAAACGTAGCCAGGTGACGACCCGTGCTAGCCTCCGTGCAGTGCGTCACTCGCTGACTAGCAGGGGTGAACTGGTGGACTCCCACATCCTATAGGTCAGCACCACTCACCAAGTTCGTAGAGAACGAGGGGAGGTAGAGACCAGACAGGGTGCCAGAGGGAGCCGCCGGACACGGGAGGACCGTGGAGAAGCGAGCCAGGACAGGACCCCCAGAGGGGTCAGCCAGGGAAACCGCAACAGGCCGACTAAGCGGCGTAAGTGTGGTGCGGTCCCGAAAGAAAGAGCGAGACGCTCCAGAGTCAAGAGTGAAGGTGTGGGAGGCCGAAGCCGACGCAGTACCTGAGAGCGTAGACGCACTAGTACCTGAGAGAGCAGTCTCACGAGCACCTGAGAGCACAGACGCACTGGCACCTAGAGCAGAAGCCTCAATGTCAAACATTATATGTTTGTGTGGTTCTAGGCTGTAGTGGGTCACACCATAGGGGGTACACCAGTTTAGGGTTTCATATTTGTACTGTTGTTCTTGCTAGTCACACACATTCCTGTTTCTCATTCTGACATGGTATTACGAGCCTAGGTTCCACCTAGGACCGGAACGTTAGGGCCCACCGTTTCCGCTAGCCGCGCCCTCGTGCGACGCCTTTTCCTCGCGCCCTCGTGCGCCTCGTTCCTAGCGTCGCCCCTTCAGGCCCCTCACGGCCCCTCGCATCGCCCCTTACGGCCTCTCACGGCCCCGTCTTAAGACCCCGCGCTAGCCCCTTAAGGCCCCGCGTCGGCCCCGCGCTAGCCTCTCACGGCCCCCTATGGCCCCGCGCTAGCCCCGAACGGCCCCGTGTAGCCCCGCGTTAGCCTCCCACGGCCCACCTACGGCCCCGCGCTAGCCTCCTACGGCCCCGATTGGCCCCGCGCTAGCCTCGAACGGCCCCGTGTGGCCCCCGCGCTAACCTCCCACGGCCCCGTAAGGCCCCGCGCTAGCCTCCCACGGCCCCTTCATGTCAGAACTTATAGCTTACTTGTTTCTGTAGGCTATAGTGGGGTATCCCATAGGGGGTACAACCCAATTAGGGTTTCCTATTTGTACTCTCTTCGTTCATAGTCATTCCATTCTCGTTCTTTGCTTTCACATGGAATCAGAGCAGGTTCCCTCCTAGGGACTGCTTCTAGGGCCCACCGAACCGCGCCCCGAGGCGCGTTTTTTTTAAGCGACCCGTCGTGTCGCCCCTAGCGGACCGTTGCGCCGCCCTTCCCCTCGCGGCTCCGCCGCCCTTCCCTAGCGGCCCCGCCGCCCTTTGATCGCGGCCCCGCCGCCCTCTGCTACGCGGCCCCGCCGCCGCCCTTCGATCGCGGCCCCGCCGCCCTCGGCTACGCGGCCCCGCCGCCCTCTGCTACGCGGCCCCGCCGCCCTCTGCTACGCGGCCCCGCCGCCCTCTGCCACGCGGCCCCGCCGCCCTTCGATCGCGGCCCCGCCGCCCCCTGCTACGCGGACCCGCCGCTCTCTTCGGTAGCGGCCCCGCCGCCCTCTGCTACGCGGCCCCGCCGCCCTCTGCTACGCGGCCCCGCCGCTCTCTTCGGTCGCGGCCCCGCCGCCACTCTGATACGCGGCCCCGCCGATCCGCCCAGCAGCAGCCGCCGCCGCCTGAGCCGCCGCCGAGCCGCCGCCGAGCCGCCGCCGAGCCGCCGCCGAGCCGCCGCTGAGCCGCCGCCGAGCCGCCGCCGAGCCGCCGCCTGAGCCGCCGCCGAGCCGCCCGTGCCGCCCGAGCCGCCGCCGAGCCGCCGCCGAGCCGCTCGTGACGCCCGAGCCGCCCGCGCCGCCCAGCAGCAGCCGAGCCGCCGCCGCCTGAGCCGCCGCCGAGCCGCCGCCGAGCCGCCGCCGAGCCGCCGCCGAGCCGCCGCCCGAGCCGCCGCCGAGCCGCCCGTGCCGCCCGAGCCGCCCGCGCCGCCCGAGCCGCCTTCGGAGCCGTGCTGCTGTTCCTCTGCTGCTGACCTACCTGCCTCTCCCCGCCCGGTGAGATTTTCAGCTGCTGTCATGGCCACCCCCAATGTTCTTACCTTTGACGCTGAGGGGAGGGCCATTGACTTTGCCGTCTGGATTGAAGACCTGCAGCTGTACTTACTGTGTGATGCGATAGATGAGGTCTCTCTCTTTGACTTTGTCTCTGGCGCTGTCCCTGCCCCACCTGCTGATGCTGACTCTGCCGTTCGCTCCAAGTGGGCGACCCGCGATGCTGCTGCACGTCTTGCTGTGCGTCGCCACCTCCCTTCCTCTGAGCGTGCCCACTTTAGTCAGTGCAAGACCGCTCAGGCCTTGTACGACGCTGTAGTTGCACGCTACTCCTCCCCTTCCTCCGCTACCCTTAGCCGCCTCATGCTACCGTTTCTCTTCCCTGACCTCGCTTCCTTTCCCACTGTCGCTGACCTCGTTACCCACCTCCGTGCTAGTGACACCCGCTACCGCGCTGCCCTTCCTGCTGAGTTCCGCGCTGCGAACCCTCCTCCCATGTACATCACTCTCTACTTTCTCGTCACCCGTCTCCCTGAGTCCCTTCGTGTCGTTAGGGACCAGTTTCTCTCTGTCTGTCCCACCACTCTCACTGTCGACCTCCTTGAGGAGTCCCTGCTAGCGGCTGAGAAGAGTATTGTCGCTGTAGGGGCCTCTCGGGGTGACCCTCGCACCCCCATCTTTGAGGGGTGTGGTCCTTCCCCCCTGCTGCCCTCTGTCGCCTCTGCCGCTGCGGCCGACCTCACTGGTTTTGAGTCGGTCGGCGCGGCGTCTGCCCCCAGCGGCAGACGTCGCGCTGGCAAGGGCAAGGGGGGCAAGGGAGCGGGTGGAGCTAGAGGAGGCGGTGGAGGAGGTGGTGGGGGTGGCGGGGGGAGTGGGGGTGGCGGTGGGGGTGGTGGCGGGAGTGGAGGTACTGGTGGCGGCGGTGGAGGCGGAGGTGGCGGCGGAGGTGGTAGCGGAGGAGGCGGTGGGAGCGGTGGGAGCGACGGTCCTGGTGGGGGAGGTGGAGGTGGAGACGGGGGTGGCGGTAGAGGCGGGGGTGGCAGTGGAGGCGGGGGTCGGAGTGGCTCGTCTCAGCGGAGCAGCTCCGGGGGTGGTCAGCGCCAGCAGCAGCAGCAGCAGCAGCCGCAGCAGCAGCCACAGCAGCAGCAGCGCTCTCGCACCGTCCCCGCCCCTCAGCAGCTCCGTGAGTGGTACTCGCAGCGTCAGCGTGGTGGTGCGCTTGGTCCTTGCCCCTACGTTCTCCGCACCGGTGACCGTGCAGGGGAGAGGTGTGGAGCGCCCACACTGCCCGCCGCTGCTTTGGCCGCCTGACTGACGCCTGGCGTCAGCAGTTTCCGGAGGCAGCTGAGATCCCCCGCTGGGGAGAGCTGTCTAGGGCTGGTGTAGCTATTTATGATCTTGATTTTGATGCTATTCTCTCTGCTATGTATGCTGCGATTGGTAGTGATGAGGATGACTGTTACCGGTGTTTCCCGCCCGACCCGGGCATTGGTACTGCCGCGTCAGGTACTAGTGAGGCTGCTGCTCTAGGTGCCAGTGCGTCTGTGCTCTCAGGTGCTGGTGAGTCTGCCCTCTCAGGTACTGTGTCGGCTTCGGCCTCCCACACCTTCACCCTTGACTCTGGAGCGTCTCGCTCCTTCTTTCGGGACCGCACCACTCTCACGCCGCTGAGTCGGCCGGTTGCGGTGTCCCTGGCTGACCCCTCTGGGGGGCCTGTCCTGTCTCGCTTCTCCACTGTCCTCCCGTGTCCGGCGGCCCCCTCTGGCACCCTGACTGGTCTTTACCTCCCCTCGTTCTCGACGAACTTGGTGAGTGGTGCTGACCTCCAGGATGCGGGTGTCCACCAGTTCACCCCTGCTCGTCAGCGGGTGACCCACTGCACGGAGGCGGATACAGGTCGCCACCTGGCTACGTTTACACGTCGGCCAGGGTCGAGCCTGTACACTCTGACCACTGCTTCTCCTCCAGGTGCTGAGTCTGGTAGGGTCACTTCGTCTGGTCAGGTGTTTGCTGCAGCGTCCAGGTCTGGTCCTGAGTCTGCCCCCTGCTCGTGCCGTCGTCTGTCTCACGAGACCCTCCTCTGGCACCACCGCCTTGGCCACCCCTCTCTGCTTCGGCTCAGAGGCATGGCCTCGCGAGTCCTTGTGTCTGGTCTTCCCCGGTCTCTCCCTCCCCTCCCTCCGGGCCCTGGCCCCACCTGTGTCCCCTGTGTCGAGGGGCGCCAGCGTGCTGCCCCTCACTCCTCCCAGTTTCCTCCCACAGAGGCCCCGTTGCAGACGCTTCACATGGATGTGTGGGGCCCAGCCCGCGTCCGTGGACAGGGTCAGGAGCGCTACTTCCTGCTGGTGGTTGACGACTACTCGCGTTACACCACAGTCTTCCCCTTGCGCAGCAAGGGTGAGGTCACTGCGGCGTTGATCGACTGGATCCGCGCAGCTCGTCTCCAGCTTCGGAGGAGCTTTGGCTCTGACTTCCCTGTTTTGCGTCTGCACTCGGACAGAGGCGGAGAGTTCTCCTCTGGCCTCCTGAGTGCCTACTGTCGTGCGCGAGGCATCCGTCAGACCTTCACGCTTCCGGACTCACCGCAGCAGAATGGGATTGCTGAGAGCCGCATTGGCATGGTCATGGACGTCGCTCGTACGTCCATGATGCATGCGGCTGCTCCCCATTTTCTGTGGCCGTTTGCGGTCAGGTACGCTGCGCACCAGATCAACCTCCACCCCAGGGTCTCTCGACCGGAGACCTCCCCAGCCCTGCTGTGGACTGGGAAGGTTGGCGATGCGTCGGCGTTCCGGGTCTGGGGATCTCGGGCGTTTGTTCGCGACCTGTCTGCGGACAAGCTGTCCCCTCGTGCTTCTCCCTGCGTCTTCCTGGGGTTCCCCCCCGACGCCCCTGGGTGGCAGTTTTACCACCCCACCTCTCGACGTGTTCTGTCCTCCCAGGACGTCACGTTCGACGAGTCGGTACCCTACTACCGCCTCTTCCCCTACCGCACTCCGTCCCTCCCCCCACCCCCGCTCTTCTTGGTACCAGGTCCCCCCCCGGTAGTCCCCCTCCCCCCTCAGGGTCCTGCCCCTTCAGGTGTGTCCCAGGTAGACGCGGTCGAGCCTGTCGAGGTCACTGGTGACTCTGGTGCTGCTGCGGGAGCTGAGCCTGGGGGTGCGGAGTCTGGGGGTGCTGAGCCTGGAGGTGCCGAGTCTGGGGGTGCTGAGCCTGGGGGTGCTGAGCCTGGGGGTGCTGTGCCTGGGGGTGCTGAGCCTGGAGGTGCTGTGCCTGGGGGTGCTGTGCCTGGGGGTGCTGAGCCTGGGGGTGCTGTGTCTAGGGGTGCTGAGCCTGGAGGTGCTGTGCCTGGGGGTGCTTCGTCTCGCCGGGAGCCACTCTCCCCACAGGAGCTGCGTGAGTGGTTTGCCGGGCGCTGGAGGCGTGCTGCTGGTGCAGAGGGTACTGCTGCTGCGCGCCCCGCCGGCGCTCGTACTGTGGGTGCTGGAGCTGCTGAGTCTGAGAGTTCTCCTGGAGCTGGTCCTGCTGAGGGTGTTGGCGCTGAGCCTGCCGTTGGCGGCACGACTGACAGTGCTCTTGGTGCTGCGGCTGGAGGTTCTGGAGCTTCTGGTGGTGCTGCTGGAGGTGCTGCTGGAGTGGGTGCTCCTGCCGGGGCTGTTGGTGCTGTTCCTGCTGTTTCTAGCGTCGCCGCGCGGCCCCGACCGTACTTCGTTCCGCTCCTGCAGCAGGTTCTTGGTCTTACACCTCCTCCTCCTCCCTTAGAGGGTCCGCAGCCTGTCCGGTCACAGCCACAGCTACAGCCTGCCTCCCCTTTGCCTGCTCCTTCTCCTTACGCTGGTCCGACTGGAGGTCTTACTGAGCGTCGTGAGCCTGCGTCTCGTCCTGTGTCGCCTGTTCGTACTGAGCGCGCTAGTGGTCGCGGCTTGCGTCAGCGTCCTCCTCCTGTCCCTGGCACGCACCGGATGTCACTGCGTCCGTCCACTGCTCCTCTGCGTGCCCCTTTGCCTTCTCCTCCTGCTTCCTCTCTTCCTGCTCTTGCCGACCCGGAGTCGGACGCTCTTCGTGCTGCCAGTCCTACTGTCACGCGTCTCCTGGCTACTGCTGTCACTGACCCCTCCTTCGAGTCGTCTGCTGCGTCTGCCCTTGTCACTGAGCTTGTCGACTTTGCTGCGCGCTGTCGTCTAGACTACGCTGCTCGTCTTGTCACTGAGTCTGAGTCCGCCTGTCCTCCGTCCGTCGGGGGTGAGTGTGCCCTTGGCACGGACGTCCTTGAGGACAGGCAGGAGGAGTTCCAGTGTCTGGCCGCCGCTTCACCTCGTCTCGCGTCTGTACTGCTAGCCCCTGAGGGAGACCCGGATGCACCAGACATCCCGACTCCGCGCTCTTACGCGGAGGCGATAGAGGGTCCCTACTCCTCTCAGTGGCAGGCAGCTATGGATGCAGAGATGGCTTCTTGGAAGTCCACAGGCACCTACGTTGACGCTGTTCCCCCTCCTGGGGCGAACATCGTCAGTGGCATGTGGATTTTCAGGGTGAAGCGGCCGCCGGGTTCTCCGCCTGTCTTCAAGGCGCGTTACGTGGCTCGTGGCTTCAGTCAGCGGCAGGGGGTTGACTACTTTCAGACCTTCTCCCCCACCCCGAAGATGACCACTCTTCGGGTTCTGCTACACGTTGCTGCTCACCGTGACTACGAGCTGCACTCTCTCGACTTCAGCACAGCTTTCTTGCAGGGCAGCCTGCACGAGGAGATCTGGCTGCGTCGCCCACCTGGCTTCACTGGGTCTTTCCCTCCTGGTACCCAGTGGAGTCTCCGGCGTCCAGTCTACGGTCTCCGCCAGGCGCCACGTGAGTGGCACGACACACTGAGGACTACGCTCGCGGCACTTGGGTTTGCTCCTTCCACTGCCGACCCGTCGCTGTTTCTGCGCACCGACACCTCTCTGCCGCCGTTCTACATCCTCGTGTACGTCGACGACTTGGTCTTTGCCACAGCTGACACTGCTGGACTCGCCTACGTGAAGTCCGAGCTGCAGAAGAGACACACGTGCACTGACCTGGGTGAACTGCGCAGCTACCTTGGCTTGCAGATCACCCGGGACAGAGCACGCCGCACCATTACCCTGACTCAGTCACACATGGTGCAGCAGGTCCTTCAGCGCTTCGGCTTCACGTACTCCTCGCCTCAGGCCACTCCTCTGCCTACTCGCCACTCGCTCTCAGCTCTGCCTTCGGATGAGTCCGTAGAGTCGAGTGGCCCGTTTGCAGAGCTTGTTGGCTGCCTCATGTACCTGATGACCTGCACACGACCTGACCTCGCATACCCTCTTAGCATTCTCGCACGCTTTGTTGCTCCTGGGAGACACCGACCAGAGCACATGGCTGCAGCGAAGAGGGTGTTGCGCTACTTGTGCAGTACGTCGGGCATGGGGCTAGTGCTTGGAGGGCGCAGTCCAGTGGTCCTCACTGGGCACGCAGACGCTTCTTGGGCTGACGACCAGGCTACGCAGCGGTCGTCACAGGGTTACACCTTCAGCCTTGGTTCCGGCTCTGTCTCGTGGCGGGCTACCCGCTCGTCTTCTGTTCTCGGCTCCAGTTGTGAGGCTGAGATCTACGCTGGGGCTATGGCTGCACAGGAGTTACGCTGGCTCACCTACCTGCTGACCGACCTTGGAGAGCAGCCTCGTTCTCCTCCAGTCCTGTACGTAGACAACAAGGCCATGCTGGCCTTGTGTCGAGAGCAGCGACTGGAGCACAGAACGAAGCACATTGCTCTTCGCTACTTTCTTGCTCGTGAGCTACAGCAGCGTGGACAGCTGCGACTTGCGTACGTGGCCTCTGAGGCCAACACTGCTGATGTCTTCACCAAGGCACTTGCGCCTTGTGATCATCAGCGTTGCTGCACGCAGTTGGGTCTTGTGCCTGTCTTGCCTCACTTGCTCTCTCCTTGACCTTGCTTGTACTTTCGCACATATATACTCTTGCTCTTGTATATCTCTATATATGATCTTGCATGTGAACTGGCCTTGTGGCCTTTGAACTTGTGCTCGGAATGCGTGGTGACTTTGTGATCCACCCTGAGCTTTGCTTTGCTTTGCTTGACTGGTCTTGTGACCCCTTGTTCTCCCCCACTTTGCCTATGGGGGTGTGTCAGAACTTATAGCTTACTTGTTTCTGTAGGCTATAGTGGGGTATCCCATAGGGGGTACAACCCAATTAGGGTTTCCTATTTGTACTCTCTTCGTTCATAGTCATTCCATTCTCGTTCTTTGCTTTCACACTTCAGGCCCCGCGCTAGCCTCCCACGGCCCCTTAAGGCCCCGCGCTAGCCTCCTACGGCCCCCAAATGGCCCCGCGCTAGCCCCGACCGGCCCCCGAACGGCCCCTCCCGCGCTCGCCCCTCTACGGCCGAGCCGCACAGCGCGACCCCAGCTGCACCGCGCGACCCGAGCCGAACCGTGCGACCCAGCCGAGCCGCGCCGCCCCAGCCGAGCCGCGCCGCCCTAGCCGAGCCGCGCCGCCCTAGCCGAGCCGCGCCGTCCTAGCCGGGCCGCGCCCTCCTTACCTGAGCAGCAGCACCACTACTGCTACTGCTACTGCTACTACTACCGCTGCTGCTGCTACTACTGCTACTGCTACTGCTACTTTTGCTACTGCTACTTCAGCTATGGCTAGCCCTCCAGTTCTCTCGTTCGATACTGAGGGCCGCCCGATTAAGTTTGAGACCTGGCTTGATGATCTGCACCTGTTCCTCCAGCTCACTGCCAGAGAGGATATCTCGCTGTACGATCACGCACTAGGCACAGTCCCTCCTCCTGCTACTACTACTGCTGCTACTGCTCGCTCACAGTGGCAGACTCGCGATGCCCACGCCCGCTTTGCTATTCGCAACTCCCTGCCAGTCGACGAGCGCGAGCACTTTGGCCAGCATCAGACTGCGCACGCCCTGTACACTGCTGTAGTTGCGCGCTACTCCTCCCCGGCCTCAGCTGCACTAGGCCGCCTCTCGCTTCCCTACCTGTTCCCCGACCTGTCCGCCTTCCAGACAGTCGCTGACCTCATCACTCACCTCCGCACTAGTGATGCCCGCTTCCGTGCCGCCATGCCCGCTGAGTTTCTTGCCTCCAACCCTCCCCCGCTCTGGCTCACTCTCTACCACCTAGTCACCCGCCTCCCTGACACTCTGCGTACAGTCAGGGACCACTTCCTAGCTCGCTGCCCCACTGAGCTCACCATTACCGCCCTAGAGAAGGAACTACTTGCAGCTGAGAAGAGTATTGTAGCTGTAGGTACCTCTCATGGCGACCCCCGCACCCCTTTCTTCGAGGGGTGTTCCCCCTCCCCCCTGCTCCCCTCTGTCGCCTCTGCTGCTGCTGTCGACCTCCTTGGTGCTGAGCAGTTCGGCTCTGCGTCCGCTCCCAGCGGGCGTCGCAGCGGCAAGGGCAGGGGAGGCAAGGGCGGTGGGGGTGACGGCGGGGGAGGCGGTGGTGGGGGTGGTGGCGGCGGTGGGGGTGGTGGCGGGGCTGGAGGGGCTAGTGGCAGCGGTGGGAGTGGTGGAGGCAGCGGCGGCGGCGGTGGCCGGGGTGGGGGCGGTGGTGGTGGCGGCAGTGGACGTGGAGGCGGCAGGGGCGGTGGTGGTCGTGGTGGAGGCGGCGGTGGTGGTCGTGGAGGCTCTGGCACTGGCCAGAGCGCGCAGCACCCTCAGTCCTCCCAGGAGCTTCGTGAGTGGTACTTACAGCACGGGGGTGGGGGGGGTAGCCTTAGCTGCACGTACGTCATCCGCACTGGTCGCCGCAAGGGACAGACGTGCGGGAGGGCGCACACTGCGCAGCGCTGCTTCTCTCGCCTAGATGACGCGTGGCGTGCTCAGTTTCTTGACGCTCCTGAGCTCCCTCAGTGGGCTGATCTCCTCAAGAAGGATATCGATATCTATGCTCTTGATTTTGATGTTATTCTCAAAGCCATGTATGCATTGACTATTAGTGGAGAGGAGGACCAGTACCTGTGTGTTCCGCCTGACCCAGGCATCCGCACGAGTGAGGCTGCTGCCCTAGGTGCTTGCGTGTCTGCTGCCCCAGGTGCTGGTGAGGCTACTGCTCTAGGTGCTTGTGTGTCTGCCACCCCAGGTACTACTGAGTCCACTGAGGCACTGCACACCTTCACTCTAGACTCAGGCGCTTCGCGCTGTTTCTTTCGTGACCGCACTGCTCTTGAGCCCCTTGCTCGACCAGTCGCTGTCTCGCTCGCTGACCCCTCTGGGGGTCCGGTCATTGCCACCTCCTTCACTGTCCTTCCTTGTCCTGCTGTCCCGTCGGGCACACTGTCAGGTCTCCACCTCCCCTCGTTCTCTTCGAACTTGGTGGCGGGTTGTGCGCTTCAGGATGGGGGTGTTCACCAGTTCACCCCTGCCTACGAGCGTGTGACACACTACACGTGTGCTCGGACGGGCCGTCACCTGGCTACCTTCACTCGGCAGCCGGGGTCGGACCTGTACACACTGACCACTGAGTCCCCTCAGGTAGCGGCGTCTGCGTCTGCGTCTGCGTCAGGTCAGCTCTCTGCCCCCTGCTCGTGTCGCTCTCTAGCGCACAAGACTGTCCTCTGGCACCACCGACTTGGTCACCCGTCAGTGCAGCGCCTTCGGGGCATGCACTCCCGGTACCTTGTCTCTGGTCTTCCTCGGGTACTCCCTCCCCTCCCACCCTCCCTTGCTCCTGCTTGTCTTCCCTGTGTCGAGGGGCGGCAGCGCGCTGCCCCTCACTCCTCCTCGTTCCCCCCGACGACAGCTCCTTTGCAGACACTCCACATGGACGTGTGGGGCCCAGCCCGCGTTCGTGGTCAGGGCCAGGAGAGGTACTTCTTGATCGTCGTTGACGACTACTCGCGCTACACCACGGTCTTCCCCTTGCGCACCAAGGGTGAAGTCCCTGATGTCCTGATCCCTTGGATCAGCAGAGCACGTCTTCAGCTGCGAGAGCGTTTTCGCTCGGAGTTTCCTGTCCTGCGCTTGCACTCTGACAGAGGTGGCGAGTTCTCCTCCGACCTCTTGGCAGCCTACTGTGCCGAGCACGGCATTCGCCAGTCGTTCACGCTTCCGGCCTCTCCACAGCAGAATGGGGTTGCTGAGCGCCGCATTGGCTTGGTCATGGAGGTCGCTCGTACCTCCTTAGTCCACGCGGCTGCCCCCCACTTTCTGTGGCCGTTTGCGGTCCGGTACGCTGCGCATCAGCTCAACCTCTGGCCCCGTGTCTCCGCTCCGGAGACCTCGCCCACACTGCTGTGGACGGGGGAGGTTGGCGATGCGTCACGCTTCCGTGTCTGGGGATCCCGAGCTTTTGTTCGCGACACGTCTGCGGACAAGCTCTCCTCCCGCACTGCTCCTTGTGTCTTTCTTGGCTTTGTCCCGGATGCGTCTGGCTGGCAGTTTTACCACCCCGCCTCGCACCGCGTCTTCCCCTCTCAGGACGTTACTTTTGACGAGTCCGTGCCCTTCTACCGCCTCTTCCCCTACCGCACTGCCCCGCTCCCTCCCCCGCCTCTCTTCCTCGCGCCAGGTGCTGCAGTGGTAGACCCCCTTCCCCCTCAGGGTGCCGCTCCCTCAGGTGTCTCTCAGGTAGACCCCGTTTAGCTGTCGACTCGCGTCCTGCTAGAGGTGCTGAGCCTGAGCGTGCAGAGCCTGAGCGTGCGGAGCCTGAGCGGGTGGAGCCTGGGGGTGCTGAGTCTGAGGGTGCTGAGACTGGGGGTGCTGAGCCTGGGGGTGCTGGGTCTGGGGGTACTGAGCCTGGCGTTGCTGAGTCTGGGGGTGCTGAGCTTGGTGGTGTTGCAGTTGACTGTGAGGCACCTGGAGGACCTCCCTCTTCGCAGCAGCTACGTGAGTGGTACTCACGGTACTGCAGCCTCCAACAGGGTACGTCTCGGGCTCGTGGTGCTACTGGAGTTCGTACTCGTGTTTCCCCACCACGGCGGGAGCCGCCCTCTTCCCCACAGCTTCGAGAGTGGTACGCTCGGCACATCAGTCTCCGGAGTGGAGCTGCTGGTGCTGGGGTCCCCGGAGTTGACGCTGCTGCGGGTGCTGCGGACCCTGGTGCTGGAGGTGCTACTGCTGCTGGCGGTGCTGCTAGAGGTGCTGCTCGTACTGAGGACCCGGGAGTTGGAGCTGCTGTGGGTGCTGCGGACCCTGCTGCTGGCGGTGCTGCTGCTGCTGGAGGTGCTGCTGGTGCTGCTGGAGGTGCTGCTGCTGCCGCTGGAGTGGGGGACCCGGAGGGTGGAGCTTCTGCTGGTGCTGAGGACCCTGCCGCTGGTGTCTCTACTGGTTCGGGAGTTGCTGCACGGCCACGGCCGTACTTCGTTCCGCTCCTTCAGCAGGTTCTTGGTCAGACTCCTCCTCCTTGTCCTCCTCTCGCCTTAGAGTGTCCGCCGTCTGTCCAGTCACAGCCACAGTTACCGCCTGCCTCCCCAATCCCTGTGCCTACTCCTTACACTGGTCCGACTGGAGGTCTTGCTGAGAGACGTGAGCCTGCGTCACGTCCTGTGTCACCTGCGTCTCGTCGAGCGTCGCCTGGTCGTGCTACTACCACTGGTAGTCGTGTCCAGCGTCAGCGTCCTCCTGCTGTCCCAGGCACTCACCAGATGGCGCTTCGTCAGTCCACTGCTCCACTGCGTGTCGCTCTCCCGTCGCCTCCTGCGTCCTCTCTTCCTGCTCTTGCTGACCCGGAGTCAGACACCCTTCGCGCTGCCAGTCCTACTGTCACACGTCTCCTGGCTACAGTTGTCACTGACCCTTCCTTTGAGTCCGCTGCTGCGTCTGCCTTAGTCACTTAGCTTGTCGACTTTGCAGCTGCGTGTCGTCTAGACTACGCTGCGAGTCTTGTTGCTGAGTCTGAGTCTGTCTGTCCTCCGTCCGTCGGGGGTGAGTGTGCTCTTGGCACGGACGTTCTTGAGGACAGACAGGAGGAGTTTAGTTGCCTTGCCGCTGCTTTGCCCCATCTCGTGTCCATGCTTGTTGCCCCTGAGGGAGACCCGGATGCACCAGACATCCCGACCCCACGCTCTTACGCAGAGGCGATGGCCGGTCCCTACTCCTCTCAGTGGCAGTCAACCATGGACACAGAGATGGCTTCCTGGAAGTCCACTAGCACCTACGTCGACGAGGTTCCCCCACCTGGGGCGAACATCGTCAGTGGCATGTGGATTTTCAGGGTGAAGCGGCCGCCGGGCTCTCCGCCTGTCTTCAAGGCGCGTTACGTTGCACGAGGCTTCAGTCAGCGAGAGGGAGTTGACTTCTTCCAGACCTTCTCCCCGACCCCGAAGATGACCACTCTTCGGGTTCTGCTACACGTCGCCGCTCAGCGTGACTACGAGCTCCACTCTCTTGACTTCAGCACAACTTTCTTGCAGGGCGGCCTGCACGAGGAGATCCGGTTGCGCCGCCCACCTGGCTTCACTGGGTCGTTTCCTCCTGGTACCCAGTGGAGCCTCAGGCGACCAGTCTACGGTCTACGCCAGGCGCCACGTGAGTGGCACGACACACTGAGGACTACACTTGCGGCTCTTGGGTTCGCTCCTTCTACTGCTGACCCGTCGCTGTTTCTACGCACCGACACCTCTCTGCCGCCGTTCTACATCCTCGTGTACGTTGACGACTTGGTCTTTGCCACTTCTGACACAGCTGGTCTCGCTCACGTGAAGTCCGAGCTGCAGAAGAGACACACGTGCACAGACCTGGGTGAACTGACAAGCTATCTTGGCTTGCGGATCACCCGGGACAGAGCACGGCGCACCATCACCTTGACTCAGTCACACATGGTGCAGCAGGTCCTTCAGCGCTTCCGCTTCACGTACTCCTCGCCTCAGTCCACTCCTCTGCCTACAGGACACTCGCTCTCAGCTCTGCCTTCGGATGAGTCCGTAGAGCCGAGTGGTCCGTATCCAGAGCTTGTGGGCTGCCTCATGTACCTGATGACCTGCACTCGACCTGACCTTGCATACCCTCTCAGCATCTTAGCACGCTATGTCGCTCCCGGCCGTCACCAGAAGGAGCACATGGATGCAGCTAAGAGGGTGTTGCGCTACTTGTGCAGTACGTCGGGCATGGGGCTAGTGCTTGGAGGGCGAGACCGGCCTGTTCTCACTGGGCACTCAGACGCTTCTTGGGCAGACGACCAGGCTACTCAGCGGTCGTCTCAGGGTTACACCTTCAGTCTTGGCTCTGGCTCTGTCTCTTGGCGTTCTACTCGTTCCTCTTCTGTTCTCGGCTCCAGCTGTGAGGCTGAGATCTACGCCACGGCCATGGCTGCCCAGGAGCTTCGCTGACTCACCTACCTGCTGACTGACCTTGGAGAGCAGCCTCATTCTCCTCCAGTGCTGTACGTCGACAACAAGGCAACCATAGCCTTGTGTCAGGAGCACAGACTGGAGCACGGGACGAAGCACATTGCTCTGCGTTACTTTCTAGCTCGAGAGCTACAGCAGCGTGGTCAGCTTCTTCTGCGTTACGTGGCCACTGAGGCCAACACTGCTGATGTGTTCACCAAGGCGCTTCCGCCTGTTGACCATCAGCGTTTTTGCACTCTTCTAGGCCTTGTGCCGACTGTTCCTCACTTGCTTATTTCTTGACCTTGCCTGTACTGTGATCATTATATATATACCTGCATGTTTGCCCTTGCTAGGTTGTGATCATTGTACCTCTTGCTCTGTTATAAAACTGCATGTGAACTGGTCTTGTGACCGCTTACTTGTGCTCGGAATTTGTGTGGAATCCTCGAGATCCACCCTGAGCTTGTTTGCCTTGCTTTGCCTTGACTGGTCTTGTGACCCCTAGGTCTCCCCCACTTTGCCTATGGGGGTGTGTCAAACATTATATGTTTGTGTGGTTCTAGGCTGTAGTGGGTCACACCATAGGGGGTACACCAGTTTAGGGTTTCATATTTGTACTGTTGTTCTTGCTAGTCACACACATTCCTGTTTCTCATTCTGACACTCAATGCCCGGGTCGAGCGGGAAACACCGGTAACAGTCACCCTCCTCACTAATGGTCACAGCATACATGGCAGCAAGGATAGCATCAAAATCAAGATCAAAGATAGCTACACCAGCCCTAGACAGCTCTCCCCAGCGGGGAATCTCCGCGGCCTCCGGGAACTGCTGACGCCAAGCGTCCGTCAGGCGGCCAAAGCAGCGCTGGGCGGAGTGGGCACCCCCACACTGCTCTCCAGTGCGGTCGCCAGTGCGGAGAGCGTAGGTGCAGGGACCAAAACCCCCACCGCGCTGACGCTGCGTGTACCACTCACGGAGCTGCTGAGGGGTGGGGACGTCGCGAGAACGCTGCTGCTGCTGCTGCTGCTGCTGCTGCTGCTGCTGCTGGCGCTGACCGCCACCAGTGCCGCTCCGCTGCGAAGCTCCACTCCGACCACCACCACCTCCGCCACCCCCGCCTCCGCCTCCACCGCCCCCGCCTCCACCTCCACCGCCGCCACCTCCGCCACCTCCGCTACCACCGCCACCGCCGCCGCCACTCCCGCCTCCACTGCCGCCACTAGCACCCCCACCCCCGCTACCACCTCCACCGCCACCCCCACTCCCTCCGCCGTCTCCACCTCCACCGCCACCGCCCCCACTGGCCCCACCCGCTCCCCTGCCCCCCTTGCCCTTGCCAGAGCGGCGTCTCCCGCTAGGGGCAGACGCCGCACCGACCGACTCAAGACCAACGAGGTCGGCCGCAGCGGCAGAGGCGACAGAGGGCAGGAGAGGGGAAGGAGAACACCCCTCAAAGATGGGGGCGCGGGGGTCACCTCGAGAGGCTCCTACAGCAACTATGCTCTTCTCTGCTGCAAGGAGGGCCTTCTCGAGGCTGTCGACTGTGAGGGTGGTGGGACAGACCGCGAGGAAGTGGTCCCGGACTACACGAAGGGAGTCAGGGAGGCGAGTGACTAAGAAGTAGAGAGTGATGTACATGGGGGGGGGGGGGTTCTTGGCGCAGAAGTCAGCAGGAAGCGCAGCGCGGTAGCGAGTGTCACTAGTGCGGAGGTGCGTGATGAGATCAGCGACAGTGGGAAAGGCGGCAAGGTCAGGGAAGAGGAAGGGGAGCATGAGGCGGCTCAGTGCAGCAGTGGCAGGGGAGGAGTAGCGCGCAACTACAGCGTCGTACAAGGTCTGGGCACTCTTGTACTGGCTAAAGTGCGCGCGCTCAGCGGTAGGCAGGTGGCGACGCACAGCAAGACGTGCAGCAGCATCGCGCGTGGCCCACTGAGAGCGAACAGTGGCGTCAGCATCAGCAGCAGGGGCAGGGACGGCGCCAGAGGTGAGGTCAAAGAGAGTTAGACCGTCGGCCCTGTCGCACTGTAAAAACAGCTGCAGGTCGTCGAGCCAGACCTCAAAGTCAATGGCTCGACCCTCAGCGTCAAAAGCGAGGACACTGGGTGTAGCCATGACGACGACAGTGGAGCAGTGCAAGCAGTAGGAGAAGGGTACGCAGTGACAGCAGTGCAGTGCTCACCGGGCAGGGCAGGTCGGGCGGCTCGGGAGGAAGGTCGCCTGGCGAAACGGCCGCTAGGCTGCTGGGCGGCTCGGCTCCCGGGCGGCTCGGCTGCTGCTGGGCGGCTCGGCGGCTGCTGGGCGGCTCAGCGGCTCCGGGCGGCGCGGCTGCTGCTGGGCGGCTCGGCGGCTCCGGGCGGCTCGGCTGCTGCTGGGCGGCTCGGCGGCTGCTGGGCGGCTCGGCGGCTCCTGGGCGGCTCGGCTGCTCCGGGCGGCTCGGCTGCTGCAGTCGGGCGGCGCGAGAGCAAGGGGCGGCGGGGCCGTTAGTGCTGGGACGGCGGGGCCGCGAGACCAGGGGCGGCGGGGCCGCGTAACAGGGGCGGCGGGGCCGGGAGCGCTGGGGCGGCGGGGCCACGAGATCAGGGGCGGCGGGGCCGTGAGCGCTGGGGCGGCGGGGCCGCGTATCAGGGGCGGCGGGGCCAGGAGCGCTGGGGCGGCGGGGCCGCGTAACAGGGGCGGCGGGGCCGGGAGCGCTGGGGCGGCGGGGCCGCGAGATCAGGGGCGGCGGGGCCGTGAGCGCTGGGGCGGCGGGGCCGTGAGATCAGGGACGGCGGGGCCGCGGGCGCTGGGGCGGCGGGGCCGCGTATCAGGGGCGGCGGGGCCAGGAGCGTTGGGGCGGCGGGGCCGCGAGATCAGGGACGGTGGGGGCCGCGAGTGCTTGGGCGGCGGGGCCGCGTATCAGGGGCGGCGGGGCCGGGAGCGCTTGGGCGGCGGGGCCGCGAGATCAGGGACGGCGGGGGCCGCGAGCGCTTGGGCGGCGGGGCCGCGAGAGAAGAGGCGGCGGGGCCGCGTTCACTGGGTGGCGGGGCCGCGAGGGTAAGGCCGGCCGCTAGGGCGGCTCGGGGAAGGAGTGGCCCGAGGCGCGACTCGGGATGAGTGCGCTTCGGGCAGGAAAAAAAAAGATTTCGAGTGGTGGACCCTAGGCACAATTCCCACAGGGGAACCTGCTCTATACCATGTGAATAACTGAACGAGAATGAATAAACTATGAATGAAGTGAGTACAAATATGAAACCCTAATTGGGTTGTACCCCCTATGGGATACCCCACTATAGCCTACACAAATAAGTAAGCTATAATGTTCTGACACCTTTCGCCGCCCTTCTGCGGCACCGTCGCCGCCCTTTCAGCGGCCTCGTCGACGCCCTTCAGCGGCCCCGTCGTCGCCTTTCAGCGGCCCCGTCGCTGCCCTTCCGCGGCCCTGTCGCCGCCCTTTCAGCGGCCCCGTCGCCGCCCCTACCTGCGGCCCCGTCGCCGCCCTCCAGCAGCCCCGTCGCCGCCCTTCCGCGGCCCCGTCGCCGCCCTTTCAGCGGCCCCGTCAGCGCCCTTCAGCGGCCCCGCTGAGCCGCCTTTGCTGCCGAGCTGCCGAGCCGCTGCGCATCCGAGCCACCGAGCCGCTGAGCTCCCGAGCCGCCTGTGCTGCCGAGCCGCCTTTGCCGCCGAGCCGCCTTTGCCGCCGAGCCGCGTTTTGCCGCCGAGCCGCCGAGCCGCCGAGCTGCCGAGCCGCACTACAGCCGAGGCGCCGCCGCCTGTCGGCCTGCCCGGGTCCGCCTCAATACCTGGTAAGAGCAGCGTCTCTACCACTGCACTGCCCTGCCCCACTGTACTCACTGCCTGTCTACTACTATCATGGCCACCCCTAGTGTTCTCACCTTTGACGCTGAGGGTCAAGCAGTTGACTTTGAGGTTTTGGTAGATCATCTGCAGCTTTTCCTACAGTGCAATAGGGCAGACGGTCTCTCCCTGTTTGACCTCACTTCTGGTGCCTCTCCTGCCCCTACTGCTGATGCTGACGCCACTTTTCGCTCACAATAGGCCACGCGCGATGCTACTGCTCGCCTTGCTGTGCCCCGCCACTTACCGACCACTGAGCGTGCACACTTTAGCCAGTACGAGAGTGCTCAGACCTTGTACGACGCTGTAGTTGCACGCTACTCTTCCCCTGCCACTGCTGCACGTAGCCGCCTCATGCTACCGTACCTCTTCCCTGACCTTGCTGCCTTTCCCACAGTCGCTGACCTCATTAGGCACCTCCGCACTAGTGACACTCGCTACCGCGCTGCGCTTCCTGCTGAGTTCTGCGCCAAGAACCCCCCCCCCCCATGTGCATCACCCTCTACTACATAGTCACCCGGCTCCCTGACTCTCTCCGCGTAGTTAGGGACCACTTCCTCTCAGTTTGCCCCACCACTCTCACCGTTGACCTCCTCGAGAAGGCCCTCCTAGCAGCAGAGAAGAGCATAGTCGCTGTAGGAGCCTCTCGTGGTGACCCTCGCACCCCCGTCTTTGAGGGGTGTTCTCCCTCCCCCCTCTTGCCCTCTGTTGCCTCTGCTGCTGCGGCCGACCTCGTTGGTTTCGAGTCGGTCGGCGCTGCGTCTGCCCCGAGCGGGAGACGCCGCACCGGCAAGGGCAAGGGGGGCAAGGGCGCTGGAGGGGCTGGCGGGGGCGGTGGAGGTGGTGGTGGAGGCAGTGGAGGGAGTGGGGGTGGTGGTGGGAGTGGTGCCAGGGGTGGCGGCGGCGGCGGCAGCAGTGGAGGCGGCGGAAGCGGCGGTGGTGGCGGAGGGAGCGGAGGCGGCGGAGGTGGCGGAGGAGGCGGAGGTGGCGGAGGAGGCGGAGGTGGAGGAGGCGGCGGAGGCGGCGACGGCGGCGGCGGTGGTGGAGCGGGTCGCGACTCTGCGCAGAGGAGTGGCTCAGGTGGTGGTCCGCGCCAGCAGCAGTGGAGTGGAGTGACCCTGTCCCCTAAGCAGCTTCGTGAGTGGTACACTGCGCGTCAGCGCGGTGGGGGTTTTGGTCCCTGCACTTACGTCCTCCGTACCGGCGACCGAGCTGGTGAGCAGTGCGGGGGCCCGCACTCCACCCAGCGCTGCTTCGGTCGCCTGACGGACGCGTGGCGTCGCCAGTTCCCTGAGGCGTTAGAGATCCCTCGCTGGGGAGATCTGTCTAGGGCGGGAGTTGCCGTCTTTGATCTTGACTATGATGCTATCCTTGCTGCCATGTATTCTGTGACTACTAGTGTTGAGGGAGACTGTTACCTGTGTGTACCGCCTAACCCGGGCATTGAGGCCACTGCTCTAGGTGCTGGTGAGGCTGCTGCTCTAGGTGCTAGTGTGTCCGCTACCCCAGGTGCCACGGCGTCTGCTGCCCCAGGTGCCAGTACGTCTGCTGCCCCAGGTGCTGGTGAGTCTGCTCTCTCAGGTACTACGTCGGCTCAGGCCTTCCACACCTTCACCCTTGACTCGGGTGCGTCCCACTCCTTCTTTCGAGACCGCACCACTCTTACACCGCTCAGTCGGCCGGTTGCAGTCTCCCTGGCAGACTCCTCTGGGGGTCCTGTCCTTGCTAGCTTCTCCACTGTCTTACCGTGCCCGGCAGCCCCCTCTGGCAACCTGTCTGGTCTCTACCTCCCCTCGTTCTCTACGAACTTGGTGAGTGGAGCGGACCTCTAGGATAGGGGGGTTGACCAGTTCACTCCTGCGAGTCAGCGAGTGACCCACTGCACGTGTGCTCGGACAGGCCGACAGTTGGCCACTTTCACCCGTCGGCAAGGGTCGAGCTTGTACACCCTTACTACTGAGTCTCCTCCGGCTGCTGAGTCTGGCCAGGTAGCTGCGTCGAGTTAGGTGTGTGCTGCAGCGTCCAGGTCTAGTCCTGAGTCTGCTCCCTGCTCGTGTCATCTCTTGTCCCACGAGACTCTCCTCGGGCACCACCGCCTTGGTCACCCCTCCCTGCCTCGTCTCCGAGGCATGGCCTCCCGTGTCCTTGTCTCTGGTCTCCCTCGGTCGCTTCCTCCCCTACCTTTGAGGCCTGGCCTTACCTGCGTCCCCTGCGTCGAGGGGCGACAGCGCGCCGCCCCTCACTCCTCCGAGTTTCCTCCGACAGAGGCTCCGCTACAGACCCTCCACATAGACGTGTGGGGCCCCGCCCGCGTCCGTGGACAGGGGCACGAGCGTTACTTCCTGTTGGTGGTTGACGACTACTCGCGTTACACCACAGTCTTCCCCTTGCGCACCAAGGGTGACGTCACTGAGGTGTTGATCGACTGGATCCGCGCAGCTCGTCTCCAGCTCAGAGAGAGTTTTGGCTCGGACTTTCCTGTTCTGCGTCTGCACTCGGACAGAGGTGGGGAGTTTTCCTCTGCCCGTCTGGGAGCCTTCTGCCGTGCACAGGGCATCCGCCAGACCTTCACGCTTCCGGCCTCTCCTCAGCAAAATGGGATTGCTGAGCGCCGCATTGGCATGGTCATGGACGTCGCTCGTACGTCCATGATGCATGCGGCTGCCCCCCATTTTCGGTGGCCGTTTGCGGTTCAGTACGCCGCGAATCAGCTCAACCTTCAGCCCCGGGTCTGCTTGCCAGAGACCTCCCCCGCCTTGCGGTGGACCGGGAAGGTTGGAGATGCGTCTGCGTTTCGGGTCTGGGGATCCCGGGCGTTTGTCCGCGACTTGTCTGCGGACAAGCTGTCCCCCCGTGCTGTTCCCTGTGTCTTCCTTGGCTTCCCCCCTGACGCGCCTGGGTGGCACTTTTACCACCCCACCTCGCGTTGTGTTCTGTCCTCCCAGGACGTCGCCTTTGACGAGTTGGTGCCTTACTACCGTCTCTTCCCCTACCGCACTGCGCCCCTCCCCCCGCCGCCGCTCTTCCTTGCACCAGGTCCTCCCCCGGTAGACCCCCTCACCCCTCAGGGTCCTGCCCCGTCAGGTGTGTCCCAGGTAGACGCAGTCGAACCTGTCGAGGTAGCTGTTGACTCTGGTGCTGCTAGAGGTGCTGAGCCTGCGGGTGCTGGGTCAGGGGGTGCTGAGACGGGGGGTGCTGACCCTGGGGGTGCGGAGTCTGGGGGTGCTGAGTCTAGGGGTGCTGAGCCTGCGGGTGCTGGGTCTGGGGGTGCGGAGCCTGGGGGTGTGGAGCCTGGAGGTGCGGAGTCTGGGGGTGCCAAGCCTGGGGGTGCTGGGTCTGCTCGTGTGGCCGCCGGCGGTGCTTCAACGAGGCGGGAGCCACTCTCTCCACAGGAGTTGGGCGAGTGGTTTGCCCGCCGCTGGAGACGTGCTGCTGAGACTGGGGGTACTGCTGGGGCTACTGGAGTTGGTCCTGCTGGAGCTACTGGCGGTACTAGTGCTGCTGGAGCTGGAGCTGATGGGGGTGTTGGCGCTGGTGTTTCAACTGGCGCTGGTGCGTCAGGGGGTGCTGCTGAGGTTGCCGGAGCTGATGGTCCTACTAGAGTTGGTGCTTCTGGAGCTGGAACCGCTGGGGGTACTGGTGCCGTCCTTGCTGGCTCTTGAGGCGCTGAGCGGCCGAGGCCGTACTTCGTTCCGCTCCTGGAGCAGGTTCTTGGTCTCCCGCCCTCTCCTCGTCCTGCTCCTTCCTTTGAGTGTCCACAGCCTGTCCAGTCGCAGTCACAGTTACTGCCCGCCTCCCCTCTACCTGCTCCTTCTCCCTACACTGGTCCTACTGGAGGTCTTGCTGAGCGTCGTGCGCCTGCGTCTCGTCCTGCGTTGCCTGTTCGTGCTGCTCGCACTAGTGGTCGTACTGCGCGTCCGCGTCCTCCTGCGGTCCCAGGCACACACCAGATGGCGATGCGTCCTTCCACTGCTCCCCTGCGTGTCCCGTTGCCGTCTCCTCCAGAGTCCTCTCTTCCTACTCTTGCTGACCCGGAGTCTGACTCCCTTCGTGCTGCTAGTCCTTCAGTCACGCGTCTCCTGGCTACTGTTGTCACTGACCCTTCATTTGAGTCCACAACTACGTCTACCCTAGTTAATGAGCTTGTCGACTTCGCTGCTCGCTGTCGTCTAGACTACGCTGCTAGTCTCGTTGCTGAGTCTGAGTCTGTCTGTCCTTCGTCCGTCGGGATTGAGTGTGCTCTTAGCATAGACGTCCTAGAGGACAGGCAGGAGGAGTTCCAGTGCTTTGCTGCTACTTTGCCCCATCTCGTGTCCACGCTGATTGCCCTTGAGGGAGACCCGGATGCACCAGACATCCTGACTCCTCGATCGTACGCTGAGGCGATCAAGGGTCCCTACTCCTCTCAGTGGCAGTTAGCCATGGACGCAGAGATGGCTTCTTGAAAGTCCACAGGCACCTACGTCGACGAGGTTCCCCCACCTGGGGCGAACTGTGGAAACAAAGAACGAGAATGGAATGACTATGAACGAAGTGAGTACAAATAGGAAACCCTAATTGGGTTGTACCCCCTATGGGATACCCCACTATAGCCTACAGAAACAAGTAAGCTATAAGGTCTGACACACCCCCATAGGCAAAGTGGGGGAGAACAAGGGGTCACAAGACCAGTCAAGCAAAGCAAAGCAAAGCTCAGGGTGGATCACAAAGTCACCACGCATTCCGAGCACAAGTTCAAAGGCCACAAGGCCAGTTCACATGCAAGATCATATATAGAGATATACAAGAACAAGAGTATATATATGCGAAAGTACAAGCAAGGTCAAGAGGAGAGCAAGTGAGGCAAGACAGGCACAAGACCCAACTGCGTGCAGCAACGCTGATGATCACAAGGCGCAAGTGCCTTGGTGAAGACATCAGCAGTGTTGGCCTCAGAGGCCACGTACGCAAGTCGCAGCTGTCCACGCTGCTGTAGCTCACGAGCAAGAAAGTAACGAAGAGCAATGTGCTTCGTTCTGTGCTCCAGTCGCTGCTCTCGACACAAGGCCAGCATGGCCTTGTTGTCTACGTACAGGACTGGAGGAGAACGAGGCTGCTCTCCAAGGTCGGTCAGCAGGTAGGTGAGCCAGCGTAACTCCTGTGCAGCCATAGCCCCAGCGTAGATCTCAGCCTCACAACTGGAGCCGAGAACAGAAGACGAGCGGGTAGCCCGCCACGAGACAGAGCCGGAACCAAGGCTGAAGGTGTAACCCTGTGACGACCGCTGCGTAGCCTGGTCGTCAGCCCAAGAAGCGTCTGCGTGCCCAGTGAGGACCACTGGACTGCGCCCTCCAAGCACTAGCCCCATGCCCGACGTACTGCACAAGTAGCGCAACACCCTCTTCGCTGCAGCCATGTGCTCTGGTCGGTGTCTCCCAGGAGCAACAAAGCGTGCGAGAATGCTAAGAGGGTATGCGAGGTCAGGTCGTGTGCAGGTCATCAGGTACATGAGGCAGCCAACAAGCTCTGCAAACGGGCCACTCGACTCTACGGACTCATCCGAAGGCAGAGCTGAGAGCGAGTGGCGAGTAGGCAGAGGAGTGGCCTGAGGCGAGGAGTACGTGAAGCCGAAGCGCTGAAGGACCTGCTGCACCATGTGTGACTGAGTCAGGGTAATGGTGCGGCGTGCTCTGTCCCGGGTGATCTGCAAGCCAAGGTAGCTGCGCAGTTCACCCAGGTCAGTGCACGTGTGTCTCTTCTGCAGCTCGGACTTCACGTAGGCGAGTCCAGCAGTGTCAGCTGTGGCAAAGACCAAGTCGTCGACGTACACGAGGATGTAGAACGGCGGCAGAGAGGTGTCGGTGCGCAGAAACAGCGACGGGTCGGCAGTGGAAGGAGCAAACCCAAGTGCCGCGAGCGTAGTCCTCAGTGTGTCGTGCCACTCACGTGGCGCCTGGCGGAGACCGTAGACTGGACGCCGGAGACTCCACTGGGTACCAGGAGGGAAAGACCCAGTGAAGCCAGGTGGGCGACGCAGCCAGATCTCCTCGTGCAGGCTGCCCTGCAAGAAAGCTGTGCTGAAGTCGAGAGAGTGCAGCTCGTAGTCACGGTGAGCAGCAACGTGTAGCAGAACCCGAAGAGTGGTCATCTTCGGGGTGGGGGAGAAGGTCTGAAAGTAGTCAACCCCCTGCCGCTGACTGAAGCCACGAGCCACGTAACGCGCCTTGAAGACAGGCGGAGAACCCGGCGGCCGCTTCACCCTGAAAATCCACATGCCACTGACGATGTTCGCCCCAGGAGGGGGAACAGCGTCAACGTAGGTGCCTGTGGACTTCCAGGAAGCCATCTCTGCATCCATAGCTGCCTGCCACTGAGAGGAGTAGGGACCCTCTATCGCCTCCGCGTAAGAGCGCGGAGTCGGGATGTCTGGTGCATCCGGGTCTCCCTCAGGGGCTAGCAGTACAGACGCGAGACGAGGTGAAGCGGCGGCCAGACACTGGAACTCCTCCTGCCTGTCCTCAAGGACGTCCGTGCCAAGGGCACACTCACCCCCGACGGACGGAGGACAGGCGGACTCAGACTCAGTGACAAGACGAGCAGCGTAGTCTAGACGACAGCGCGCAGCAAAGTCGACAAGCTCAGTGACAAGGGCAGACGCAGCAGACGACTCGAAGGAGGGGTCAGTGACAGCAGTAGCCAGGAGACGCGTGACAGTAGGACTGGCAGCACGAAGGGCGTCCGACTCCGGGTCGGCAAGAGCAGGAAGAGAGGAAGCAGGAGGAGAAGGCAAAGGGGCACGCAGAGGAGCAGTGGACGGACGCAGTGACATCCGGTGCGTGCCAGGGACAGGAGGAGGACGCTGACGCGACCCGCGACCACTAGCGCGCTCAGGACGAACAGGCGACACAGGACGAGACGCAGGCTCACGACGCTCAGTAAGACCTCCAGTCGGACCAGCGTAGGGAGAAGGAGCAGGCAAAGGGGAGGCAGGCTGTAGCTGTGGCTGTGACCGGACAGGCTGCGGACCCTCTAAGGGAGGAGGAGGAGGTGTAAGACCAAGAACCTGCTGCAGGAGCGGAACGAAGTACGGTCGGGGCCGCGCGGCGACGCTAGAAACAGCAGGAACAGCACCAGCAGCCCCGGCAGGAGCACCCACTCCAGTAGCACCTCCAGCAGCACCACCAGAAGCTCCAGAACCTCCAGCCGCAGCACCAGGAGCACTGTCAGTCGGGCCGCCAACGGCAGGCTCAACACCAACACCCTCAGCAGGACCAGCTCCAGGAGAACTCTCAGACTCAGCAGCTCCAGCACCCACAGTACGAGCGCCGGCGGGGCGCGCAGCAGCAGTACCCTCTGCAGCCGAAGAACCACCAGCACCAGCAGCACGCCTCCAGCGCCCGGCAAACCACTCACGCAGCTCCTGTGGGGAGAGTGGCTCCCGGCGAGACGAAGCACCCCCAGGCACAGCACCTCCAGGCTCAGCACCCCTAGACACAGCACCCCCAGGCACGTCACCCCCAGGCTCAGCACCCCCAGGCTCAGCAACCCCAGGCTCAGCACCCCCAGGCTCAGCACCCCCAGGCACAGCACCCCCAGACTCGGCACCTCCAGACTCAGCACCCCCAGGCACAGCACCCCCAGGCTCAGCACCCCCAGGCTCAGCACCCCCAGACTCGGCACCTCCAGGCTCAGCACCCCCAGACTCCGCACCCCCAGGCTCAGCTCCCGCAGCAGCACCAGAGTCACCAGTGACCTCGACAGGCTCGACCGCGTCTACCTGGGACACACCTGAAGGGGCAGGACCCTGAGGGGGGAGGGGGACTACCGGGGGGGGACCTGGTACCAAGAAGAGCGGGGGTGGGGGGAGGGACGGAGTGCGGTAGGGGAAGAGGCGGTAGTAGGGTACCGACTCGTCGAACGTGACGTCCTGGGAGGACAGAACACGTCGAGAGGTGGGGTGGTAAAACTGCCACCCAGGGGCGTCGGGGGGGAACCCCAGGAAGACGCAGGGAGAAGCACGAGGGGATAGCTTGTCCGCAGACAGGTCGCGAACAAACGCCCGAGATCCCCAGACCCGGAACGCCGACGCATCGCCAACCTTCCCCGTCCACAGCAGGGCTGGGGAGGTCTCCGGTCGAGAGACCCTGGGGTGGAGGTTGATCTGGTGCGCAGCATACCTGACCGCAAACGGCCACAGAAAATGGGGAGCAGCCGCATGCATCATGGACGTACGAGCGACGTCCATGACCATGCCAATGCGGCGCTCAGCAATCCCATTCTGCTGCGGTGAGTCCGGAAGCGTGAAGGTCTGACGGATGCCTCGCGCACGACAGTAGGCACTCAGGAGGCCAGAGGAGAACTCTCCGCCTCTGTCCGAGTGCAGACGCAAAACAGGGAAGTCAGAGCCAAAGCTCCTCCGAAGCTGGAGACGAGCTGCGCGGATCCAGTCGATCAACACCGCAGTGACCTCACCCTTGCTGCGCAAGGGGAAGACTGTGGTGTAACGCGAGTAGTCGTCAACCACCAGCAGGAAGTAGCGCTCCTGACCCTGTCCATGGACGCGGGCTGGGCCCCACACATCCATGTGAAGCGTCTGCAACGGGGCCTCTGTCGGAGGAAACTGGGAGGAGTGAGGGGCAGCACGCTGGCGCCCCTCGACACAGGGGACACAGGTGGGGCCAGGGCCCGGAGGAAGGGGAGGGAGAGACCGGGGAAGACCAGACACAAGGACTCGCGAGGCCATGCCTCTGAGCCGAAGCAGAGAGGGGTGGCCAAGGCGGTGGTGCCAGAGGAGGGTCTCGTGAGACAAACGACGGCACGAGCAGGGGGCAGACTCAGGACCAGACCTGGACGCTGCAGCAAACACCTGACCAGACGAAGTGACCCTACCAGACTCAGCACCTGGAGGAGAAGCAGTGGTCAGAGTGTACAGGCTCGACCCTGGCCGACGTGTAAACGTAGCCAGGTGGCGACCTGTATCCGCCTCCGTGCAGTGGGTCACCCGCTGACGAGCAGGGGTGAACTGGTGGACACCCGCATCCTGGAGGTCAGCACCACTCACCAAGTTCGTCGAGAACGAGGGGAGGTAGAGACCAGTCAGGGTGCCAGAGGGGGCCGCCGGACACGGGAGGACAGTGGAGAAGCGAGACAGGACAGGCCCCCCAGAGGGGTCAGCCAGGGACACCGCAACCGGCCGACTCAGCGGCGTGAGAGTGGTGCGGTCCCGAAAGAAGGAGCGAGACGCTCCAGAGTCAAGGGTGAAGGTGTGAGAGGCCGAAGCCGACACAGTACCTGAGAGGGCAGACTCACCAGCACCTGAGAGCACAGACGCACTGGCACCTAGAGCAGCAGCCTCACTAGTACCTGACGCGGCAGTACCAATGCCCGGGTCGGGCGGGAAACACCGGTAACAGTCATCCTCATCACTACCAATCGCAGCATACATAGCAGAGAGAATAGCATCAAAATCAAGATCATAAATAGCTACACCAGCCCTAGACAGCTCTCCCCAGCGGGGGATCTCAGCTGCCTCCGGAAACTGCTGACGCCAGGCGTCAGTCAGGCGGCCAAAGCAGCGGCGGGCAGTGTGGGCGCCTCCACACCTCTCCCCTGCACGGTCACCGGTGCGGAGAACGTAGGGGCAAGGACCAAGCGCACCACCACGCTGACGCTGCGAGTACCACTCACGGAGCTGCTGAGGGGCGGGGACGGTGCGAGAGCGCTGCTGCTGCTGTGGCTGCTGCTGCGGCTGCTGCTGCTGCTGCTGCTGGCGCTGACCACCCCCGGAGCTGCTCCGCTGGGACGAGCCACTCCGACCCCCGCCTCCACTGCCACCCCCGCCTCCACCGCCACCCCCGTCTCCACCTCCACCTCCCCCACCAGGACCGTCGCTCCCACCGCTCCCACCGCCTCCTCCGCTACCACCTCCGCCGCCACCTCCGCCTCCACCGCCGCCACCAGTACCTCCACTCCCGCCACCACCCCCACCGCCACCCCCACTCCCCCCGCCACCCCCACCGCCTCCTCCACCGCCCCCTCTAGCTCCACCCGCTCCCTTGCCCCCCTTGCCCTTGCCAGCGCGGCGTCTGCCGCTGGGGGCAGACGCCGCGCCGACCGACTCAAAACCAGTGAGGTCGGCCGCAGCGGCAGAGGCGACAGAGGGCAGCAGGGGGGAAGGACCACACCCCTCAAAGATAGGGGTGCGAGGGTCACCCCGAGAGGCCCCTACAGCGACAATACTCTTCTCAGCCGCTAGCAGGGACTCCTCAAGGAGGTCGACAGTGAGAGTGGTGGGACAGACAGAGAGAAACTGGTCCCTAACGACACGAAGGGACTCAGGGAGACGGGTGACGAGAAAGTAGAGAGTGATGTACATGGGAGGAGGGTTCGCAGCGCGGAACTCAGCAGGAAGGGCAGCGCGGTAGCGGGTGTCACTAGCACGGAGGTGGGTAACGAGGTCAGCGACAGTGGGAAAGGAAGCGAGGTCAGGGAAGAGAAACGGTAGCATGAGGCGGCTAAGGGTAGCGGAGGAAGGGGAGGAGTAGCGTGCAATTACAGCGTCGTACAAGGCCTGAGCGGTCTTGCACTGACTAAAGTGGGCACGCTCAGAGGAAGGGAGGTGGCGACGCACAGCAAGACGTGCAGCAGCATCGCGGGTCGCCCACTTGGAGCGAACGGCAGAGTCAGCATCAGCAGGTGGGGCAGGGACAGCGCCAGAGACAAAGTCAAAGAGAGAGACCTCATCTATCGCATCACACAGTAAGTACAGCTGCAGGTCTTCAATCCAGACGGCAAAGTCAATGGCCCTCCCCTCAGCGTCAAAGGTAAGAACAGTGGGGGTGGCCATGACAGCAGCTGAAAATCTCACCGGGCTGGGAGAGGCGGGTAGGTCAGCAGCAGAGGAACAGCAGCACGGCTCCGCAGGCGGCTCGGGCGGCGCGGGCGGCTCGGTGGCGGCTCGGGCGGCGGCTCGGCGGCGGTTCGGCGGCGGCTCGGCGGCGGCTCGGCGGCGGCTCAGGCGGCGGCGGCTCGGCGGCGGCTCGGCTGCTGCTGGGCGGCGCGGGCGGCTCGGGCGTCACGGGCGGCTCGGCGGCGGCTCTGGCGGCTCGGCGGCGGCTCGGGCGGCGGCTCGGCGGCGGCTCGGCGGCGGCTCGGCGACGGCTCGGCGGCGGCTCGGCGGCGGCTCAGGCGGCGGCGGCTGCTGCTGGGCGGATCGGCGGGGCCGCGTAGCAGAGTGGCGGCGGGGCCGCGACCGAAGAGAGCGGCGGGGCCGCTACCGAAGAGAGCGGCGGGGCCGCGTAGCAGGGGGCGGCGGGGCCGCGTAGCAGAGGGCGGCGAGGCCGCGTAGCAGAGGGCGGCGAGGCCGCGTAGCAGAGGGCGGCGGGGCCGCGTCCGAAGAGAGCGGCGGGGCCGCGTAGCAGGGGGCGGCGGGGCCGCGTAGCAGAGGGCGGCGAGGCCGCGTAGCAGAGGGCGGCGGGGCCGCGATCGAAGGGCGGCGGGGCCGCGTAGCAGAGGGCGGCGGGGCCGCGTAGTAGAGGGCGGCGGGGCCGCGTGGCAAAGGGCGGCGGGGCCGCTATCGAAGGGCGGCGGGGCCGCGTAGCAGAGGGCGGCGGGGCCGCGTAGCAGAGGGCGGCGGGGCCGCGTAGCAGAGGGCGGCGGGGCCGCGAGGCAGAGGGCGGCGGGGCCGCGTAGCCGAGGGCGGCGGGGCCGCGATCGAAGGGCGGCGGCGGGGCCGCGTAGCAGAGGGCGGCGGGGCCGCGATCGAAGGGCGGCGGGGCCGCTAGGGAAGGGCGGCGGAGCCGCGAGGGGAAGGGCGGCGCAACGGTCCGCTAGGGGCGACACGACGGGTCGCTAAAAAAAAAACGCGCCTCGGGGCGCGGTTCGGTGGGCCCTAGAAGCAGTCCCTAGGAGGGAACCTGCTCTGATTCCATGTGGAAACAAAGAACGAGAATGGAATGACTATGAACGAAGTGAGTACAAATAGGAAACCCTAATTGGGTTGTACCCCCTATGGGATACCCCACTATAGCCTACAGAAACAAGTAAGCTATAAGGTCTGACACGAACATCGTCAGTGGCATGTGGATTTTCAGGGTGAAGCGGCCTCTGGGTTCTCCGCCTGTCTTCAAGGCGCGTTACGTGGCTCGAGGCTTCAGTCAGCAGCAAGGAGTTGACTACTTCCAGACCTTCTCTCCCACCCCGAAGATGACCACTCTTCGGGTGTTGCTGCACATAGCCCCTCAGCGCGACTACGAGCTTCACTCTCTTGACTTCAGCACAGCTTTCCTGCAGGGCAGCCTGCACGAGGAGATCTGGCTGCGCCGCCCACCTGGCTTCACTGTGTCGTTTCCCCCTGGTACCCAGTGGAGCCTCCGGCGGCCAGTCTACGGTCTCCGCCAGACACTCGTGAGTGGCACGACACATTGAGGACTACACTTGCGGCTCTTGGGTTTGCTCCTTCTACAGCCGACCCGTCGCTGTTTCTGCGCACCGACACCTCTTTGCCGTCGTTCTACATCCTCGTGTACGTCGACGACTTGGACTTTGCCACTGGTAACACTGCTGGACTCGCCCACGTGAAGTCGGAGCTGCAGAAGAGACACACGTGCACTGACCTAGGTGAACTGCGCAGCTACCTTGGCTTGCAGATCACCCGGGACAGAGCACAGCGCACCATTACCTTGACTCAGTCACACATGGTGCAGCAGGTCCTTCAGCGCTTCGACTTCACGTACTCCTCGCCTCAGGCCACTCCTCTGTCTACTCGCCAGTCGCTCTCAGCTCTGCCTTCGGATGAGTCCGTAGAGCCGAGGGGCCCGTACCCAGAGCTTGTTGGCTGCCTCATGTACCTGATGACCTGCACACGACCTGACCTTGCATACCCTCTTAGCATCTTGGCACGCTATGTTGCTCCTGGGAGACACCGACCAGAGCACATGGCTGCAGCGAAGAGGGTGTTGCGCTACTTGTGCAGTACGTCGGGCATGGGGCTAGTGCTTGGAGGGCGACGTCGAGTAGTCCTCACAGGTCACACTAACGCTTCTTGGGCTGACGATCAGGCTCTGCAGCGGTCGTCACAGGGTTACACCTTCAGCCTTGGCTCCGGCTCTGTTTCGTGGTGGTCTACCCGCTCGTCTTCTGTTCTCAGCTCAAGCTGTGAGGCTGAGATCTACGCAGGGGCCATGGCTGCACAGGAGCTACGCTAACTCACCTACCTGCTGACTGACCTAGGAGAGCCGCCTCGTTCTCCTCCAGTTCTGTACGTAGACAACAAGGCCATGCTGGCCTTGTGTCGGGAGCACAGACTGGAGCACAGAACGAAGCACATTGCTCTCCGCTACTTCCTGGCTCGTGAGCTGCAGCAGGGTGGTCAGCTCCGCCTCACCTACGTGGCCTCTGAGGCCAACACTGCTGATATCTTCACCAAGGCCCTTCAGCGCTTCTGTACTTTGCTAGGTCTTGTGCCTAGTTGGCCTCACTTGCTCACTTCTTGATCTTGTTTGTAATGTACTCTTTCTATACCTGCACTTGCTTGTTTACCTTTATATATATGATCTTGCATGTGAACTGGCCTTGTGGCCTTGCTCTTGTGCTCGGACTGTGTGGTAACTTTGTGATCCACCCTGAGCTTGCTTTGCTTTGCTTGACTGGTCTTGTGACCACTTGTTCTCCCCCACTTTGCCTATTGGGGTGTGTCAGAACATTATAGCTTATACATCTGTGTAGGCTGTAGTGGGGTAGCCCATAAGGGGTACAACCCAATTAGGGTTAGCACTTTTACCCAACTGTTTCATAGTTCAGTCATTCTCTTGTTCTAAATTTCACACTTCTCCGTTCTTTCCCACCTTCGTAGGCGTTCCAAGGATTCCGCGACCATCTGCTGACAGCAGCTGCCAATACATCGTCCTTCCTGCCAGGGACCGCGTGCTGGCCAGCTGTGTCAGCTTCAGAACCTCTTCTCCAGTCAGTTGCGACAGGAGTACCGTTTTCCAGTCCTCTGGTGCTGCTTTCCATGCTTTAAGGCCCGCCGCGGTGTTGTTGAGCTGCCTGTTTCTCTTGTCAGAGTCCATATGTCTTTGAGCTTGCGCGTCCCATCCCAGTCTGTTCATAACAGATCACCCAGCTTCATCTCCTGTAGACATTCCGAACCCTTCTGCCGGCCGAAAGGGCTCTTGCCTCTGTAGAAGATATATCTGCTGAAGCAGAGCCTCTTATTCGCGTATTCCCAGCGGTTTGCCGGTGCCGGGAGTTTGGACTGCAAGTTCTGCCAGAAAGTAATCACTGTTCTCCACCATTTCTCGCTCCCTTTTGCCCACAACCGTAGAACGGCATGCAGACCGCTTTTTCCATCAGCCACACTTTCATCGGATTCCTCTGTTGGATTGCTATGCCCAGGTTTTTGAGTGCCATACAATCCACTCGCTTTGTCGGATCAATGACCCCCATACCCCCCTCCTTCCTTTCTTTGTACGCCAGGTCCCCGCTCCATAGGACGAAGTGACGGTCAGCCGACGCTTTGCCGCTGGATGTGAAATTGTGACTGGTAGTGCAGAGTTCTTTCCACGTCTCTTTTGGGGGTGGATAAACCTGCGCCTGGAAGAGAAGGATGGGCGTAGCATATGAGTTGAGCACCGTGACCCTCACTGATGTATTCACATGTTGGTTTTGCCACGCGATCAACACCTCCCCCCGCACGGTCTGCCGTCTTTTCCCACGAAGGCCCCGGGTCACCTCCTAGAGTGATCCAGATCCCCAGCAGCCTCTGCGGTTCATCCTTGCCTGCCCAGGTGTATGGCGAGTCCACCGGTGGCGGCAGGGCTCTGTTCTTGCCGAGCGGTACCACCACTGTTTTACCACGATTGACCTTGAGTCCCGATCTCCCCCCAAACTCTTCCAGGAGTTCACATGCTCTCCCGATCTGCTCCTTCCGGCTCAATATCAGTGTAGTGTCGTCTGCGTATCCCAAGTATCCAATTTCTCCAATTCCTCTTTTCCATACCCCCAGCCGTCTCCTCTTAATCTCCTGGCTGAGCGGCTCTGTAGCGCAAATGAAGAGATATGGGGCTAGCGGGCAGCCCTGCCTAACTCCTCTCTCCATCCCCACCCAATCTACCAACCAGCCGTTGATCAGCATCCGTGTCCCAGACTGTTCATGAAGCCCCTTTGTCCACTCCACGTATTCCTCTGGAAAGCCCATCCTTTCCAGAGTCTGGAACATGAACCTCCTGGATATGGAGTCGTACGCCTTCTGGAAGTCGACCAGAAGAAGAAACCAGTCCTCCTTCCCTGCCGCCGCTGCATCAATAACGTCAGCAACCACGTTGACCACATCAGCCAACTTCCGTCCTGGTAAGAAGCCATATTGATGTTCCAAAATCACCACCGGCATCACTTGCTTCATCCGATTCGCCAACACCTTCGCCACAATCTTGTACGTAGCACTCAGGAGGGTAATAGGCCTGTAGTTTTCTAACCTCGCCTTGTCCCCTTTCTTGTGCAGGAGGATCGTGACGGCTTTCGTAAGCTGAGACGGAAGTCGCGCCGAGCATTCAAACTCCCGTATGAAGCTCATGAAGCTGGGGCCCAAGATGTCCCAGTTCTCCTCAAAGAGTTCCTTGGGGAGGCCATCCAGGCCCGGCGCTTTCCCTTTTGGCAGTTGTTTTATCACCTTCTGCACCTCCTCCTCAGTCCAAGGCGGCCGCAGCATGTCCCGATCTTGCCCGCTGAACACCTTGCATAGGTCAACTAGCCAAGGCAAAACATCATCCATACGGTGTTCAGCGAAAACTTCAGTGAAGTATGCGGAGGCGGCAGTGAGTACTTCTCTCTCCCCTGTGTAGCTCGTGCCGTTGAAAGAGACCTCCTCAATCACTGTTTGCGCCTTCTTCGTTGCTATTCGCCTCGACAAAACAGGTGAGGGAACTTTGCCGAACACCTCCTTCTGAACCCCTGCCATAGTCTGAAGCCTTGCACGTTCTCTCTCCTGATATGCCTTGAGCATCGATCCGTATTTGGTCATCTGTTCATAGCAGTCTGCCTCGCCTGATCAACGACGAGAAAGAAGTGGCATAAAATGGCTGACTTGTACTGCAGGCAAACAGACTCCCCAAGACAGCGTGAAAAATGGACCTTGGGGAGCGAGGAGGTTGGGAGAGCAGCTCGACTGCTGGCGATGACATAGCTGCAGGAGCAAAAGTTGCCCCAGCGTAAATCGTGGAAACATACAAACTTGTCAAGGCTCCTCAGGAGGAATCCAAGCCTGACCTCGAGATGTGTGCTTTACAGAATTTCACCTTCCAAAGCCGCTGGGCCGGTCGGGGCGAGAGCCGAGCCATGCCAAGCCCAGGCTTCCAGCGTGACTGGTTGGAGACTTCTCGCCGAACCTCAATAGGGGGATTTCCGAACCCAAAATTTATCCGTTGACTCCGTTGTCAACGTCAGGTTTGGCGGGAAGACCAAACACTGCCCCGATAGACTCGTGCGGTTGGCGGAACACTATACAACTGAACCTCTACACATGTTACACATGAACATAACTGTTATGAGTTGTAAAAGAGAGTGCGCAGGTAAACGAATAACGAGACTGTGATTAACTGATCTGAGAATACAATGAAGGCACATACTAATGTAGGGACTAGCCTAGCTAGGAGGGAACCTTGGACGAGCGAGGCTGGTTGCAGGTTTGGCTGTTGGGAAATGCCGAAGGCGACGCGAGGAGCCTCGGCAGCGGCCGAACGTGCAAAGTTTGAAAATCGGGCTGTACGCGAAGCAGTCAACCCCGATAAGGAATTTGGGAAAACTCCTTACAATAACATTAGCAATAACAAGCATAAGCTCACAATAAGGAAAAATCCTTTTCCTTACTTTACGTCATTGCTCAGCGTGTACACCACTGTTCCCACCAATAGCACCCAACAGTAAGCCGTTACCACTCGCGACACTCGCCTCGACCACTGTTCCCGCCACCGTTCACGACGCGACCCAGCCTCACGGTTCGGTTTGTAACCTACGGAACTCCGCCTCGACAATTCCCAACCTCGGCGCTAGGCCCGTCGCGCACCCCATTTTCATCCATTACCGTTACAGCTGTAGCTTCACTATATATTCTTCGCTCATGCCTTCGCTCATTGCATTGTTTTGTCAGAACATATAGCTTACTTGTTTGTGTAGGCTATAGTGGGGTATCCCATAGGGGGTACAACACATTAGGGTTTCCTATTTGTATTCACTTCACTTCATAGTCATTCATTCTCGTTCTTTGTTTTCACATGGAATCAGAGCAGGTTCCCTCCTAGGGACTGCTTCTAGGGCCCACCGAACCGCGCCCCGAGGCGCGTTTTTTTTTCTTTTAGCGACCCGTCGTGTCGCTCCTAGCGGCCCGTTGCGCCGCCCTTCCCCTAGCGGCTCCGCCGCCCTTCCCTAGCGGCCCCGCCGCCCTTCGATCGCGGCCCCGCCGCCCTCTGCTACGCGGCCCCACCGCCGCCCTTCGATCGCGGCCCCGCCGCCCTCGGCTACGCGGCCCCGCCGCCCTCTGCCACGCGGCCCCGCCGCCCTCTGATACGCGGCCCCGCCGCCCTTCGATTGCGGCCCCGCCGCCCTCTACTACGCGGCCCCGCCGCCCTCTGCTACGCGGCCCCGCCGCCCTCTACTACGCGGCCCCGCCGCCCTCTGCTACGCGGCCCCGCCGCCCTCTGCTACGCGGCCCCGCCGAGCCGCCCAGCATCAGCCGAGCCGCCCAGCAGCAGCCGAGCCGTCGCCGAGCCGCCGCCGCCTGAGCCGCCCCCCGGGCCACCTGAGCCGCCGCCCGAGCCGCCGCTGAGCTGCGGCCGAGCCGCCGCCCGAGCAGCCCGAGCCGCCCGTGCCGCCCGAGCCGCCCGAGCCGCCCGAGGCGCCCGAGCCGCCCGAGCCGCCCGAGCCGCCCGAGCCGCCTGAGGAGCTGTGCTGCTGTTCCTGAGCTGTGTTCCTCTGCTGCTGACCTACCCGACTCTCCCAGCCCGGTGAGACTTTCAGCTGCTGCCATGGCCACCCCCAATGTTCTTACTTTTGACGCTGAGGGGAGGGCCATTGACTTTGCCGTCTGGATTGAAGACCTGCAGCTGTACTTACTGTGTGATGCGATAGATGAGGTCTCTCTCTTTGACTTTGTCTCTGGCGCTGTCCCTGCCCCACCTGCTGATGCTGACTCTGCCGTTCGCTCCAAGTGGGCGACCCGCGATGCTGCTGCACGTCTTGCTGTGCGTCGCCACCTCCCTTCCTCTGAGCGTGCCCACTTTAGTCAGTGCAAGACCGCTCAGGCCTTGTACGACGCTGTAGTTGCACGCTACTCCTCCCCTTCCTCCGCTACCCTTAGCCGCCTCATGCTACCGTTTCTCTTCCCTGACCTCGCTTCCTTTCCCACTGTCGCTGACCTCGTTACCCACCTCCGTGCTAGTGACACCCGCTACCGCGCTGCCCTTCCTGCTGAGTTCCGCGCTGCGAACCCTCCTCCCATGTACATCACTCTCTACTTTCTCGTCACCCGTCTCCCTGAGTCCCTTCGTGTCGTTAGGGACCAGTTTCTCTCTGTCTGTCCCACCACTCTCACTGTCGACCTCCTTGAGGAGTCCCTGCTAGCGGCTGAGAAGAGTATTGTCGCTGTAGGGGCCTCTCGGGGTGACCCTCGCACCCCCATCTTTGAGGGGTGTGGTCCTTCCCCCCTGCTGCCCTCTGTCGCCTCTGCCGCTGCGGCCGACCTCACTGGTTTTGAGTCGGTCGGCGCGGCGTCTGCCCCCAGCGGCAGACGCCGCTCTGGCAAGGGCAAGGGGGGCAAGGGAGCGGGTGGAGCTAGAGGGGGCGGTGGAGGAGGCGGTGGGGGTGGCGGGGGGAGTGGGGGTGGCGGTGGGGGTGGTGGCGGGAGTGGAGGTACTGGTGGCGGCGGTGGAGGCGGAGGTGGCGGCGGAGGTGGTAGCGGAGGAGGCGGTGGGAGCGGTGGGAGCGACGGTCCTGGTGGGGGAGGTGGAGGTGGAGACGGGGGTGGCGGTGGAGGCGGGGGTGGCGGTGGAGGCGGGGGTCGGAGTGGCTCGTCCCAGCGGAGCAGCTCTGGGGGTGGTCAGCGCCAGCAGCAGCAGCAGCAGCAGCCGCAGCAGCAGCCACAGCAGCAGCAGCGCTCTCGCACCGTCCCCGCCCCTCAGCAGCTCCGTGAGTGGTACTCGCAGCGTCAGCGTGGTGGTGCGCTTGGTCCTTGCCCCTACGTTCTTCGCACCGGTGACCGTGCAGGGGAGAGGTGTGGAGGCGCCCACACAGCCCGCCGCTGCTTTGGCCGCCTGACTGACGCCTGGCGTCAGCAGTTTCCGGAGGCAGCTGAGATCCCCCGCTGGGGAGAGCTGTCTAGGGCTGGTGTAGCTATTTATGATCTTGATTTTGATGATATTCTCTCTGCTATGTATGCTGCGATTGGTAGTGATGAGGATGACTGTTACCGGTGTTTCCCGCCCGACCCGGGCATTGGTACTGCCGCGTCAGGTACTAGTGAGGCTGCTGCTCTAGGTGCCAGTGCGTCTGTGCTCTCAGGTGCTGGTGAGTCTGCCCTCTCAGGTACTGTGTCGGCTTCGGCCTCTCACACCTTCACCCTTGACTCTGGAGCGTCTCGCTCCTTCTTTAGGGACCGCACCACTCTCACGCCGCTGAGTCGGCCGGTTGCGGTGTCCCTGGCTGACCCCTCTGGGGGGCCTGTCCTGTCTCGCTTCTCCACTGTCCTCCCGTGTCCGGCGGCCCCCTCTGGCACCCTGACTGGTCTTTACCTCCCCTCGTTCTCGACGAACTTGGTGAGTGGTGCTGACCTCCAGGATGCGGGTGTCCACCAGTTCACCCCTGCTCGTCAGCGGGTGACCCACTGCACGGAGGCGGATACAGGTCGCCACCTGGCTACGTTTACACGTCGGCCAGGGTCGAGCCTGTACACACTGACCACTGCTTCTCCTCCAGGTGCTGAGTCTGGTCAGGTGTTTGCTGCAGCGTCCAGGTCTGGTCCTGAGTCTGCCCCCTGCTCGTGCCGTCGTCTGTCTCACGAGACCCTCCTCTGGCACCACCGCCTTGGCCACCCCTCTCTGCTTCGGCTCAGAGGCATGGCCTCGCGAGTCCTTGTGTCTGGTCTTCCCCGGTCTCTCCCTCCCCTTCCTCCGGGCCCTGGCCCCACCTGTGTCCCCTGTGTCGAGGGGCGCCAGCGTGCTGCCCCTCACTCCTCCCAGTTTCCTCCGACAGAGGCCCCGTTGCAGACGCTTCACATGGACGTGTGGGGCCCAGCCCGCGTCCGTGGACAGGGTCAGGAGCGCTACTTCCTGCTGGTGGTTGACGACTACTCGCGTTACACCACAGTCTTCCCCTTGCGCAGCAAGGGTGAGGTCACTGAGGTGTTGATCGACTGGATCCGCGCAGCTCGTCTCCAGCTTCGGAGGAGCTTTGGCTCTGACTTCCCTGTTTTGCGTCTGCACTCGGACAGAGGCGGAGAGTTCTCCTCTGGCCTCCTGAGTGCCTACTGTCGTGCGCGAGGCATCCGTCAGACCTTCACGCTTCCGGACTCACCACAGCAAAATGGGATTGCTGAGCGCCGCATTGGCATGGTCATGGACGTCGCTCGTACGTCCATGATGCATGCGGCTGCTCCCCATTTTCTGTGGCCGTTTGCGGTCAGTTACGCTGCGCACCAGATCAACCTCCACCCCAGAGTCTCTCGACCGGAGACCTCCCCAGCCCTGCTGTGGACGGGGAAGGTTGGCGATGCGTCGGCGTTCCGGGTCTGGGGATCTCGGGCGTTTGTTCGCGACCTGTCTGCGGACAAGCTGTCCCCTCGTGCTTCTCCCTGCGTCTTCCTGGGGTTCCCCCCCGACGCCCCTGGGTGGCAGTTTTACCACCCCTCCTCTCGACGTGTTCTGTCCTCCCAGGACGTCACGTTCGACGAGTCGGTACCCTACTACCGCCTCTTCCCCTACCGCACTCCGTCCCTCCCCCCGCCCCCGCTCTTCTTGGTACCAGGTCCCCCCCCGGTAGTCCCCCTCCCCCCTCAGGGTCCTGCCCCTTCAGGTGTGTCCCAGGTAGACGCGGTCGAGCCTGTCGAGGTCACTGGTGACTCTGGTGCTGCTGCGGGAGCTGAGCCTGGGGGTGCGGAGTCTGGGGGTGCTGAGCCTGGAGGTGCCGAGTCTGGGGGTGCTGAGCCTGGGGGTGCTGAGCCTGGAGGTGCCGTGTCTGGGGGTGCTGTGCCTGGGGGTGCTGAGCCTGGGGGTGCTGAGCCTGGGGGTGCTGAGCCTGGGGGTGCTGTGCCTGGGGGTGCTGTGTCTAGGGGTGCTGAGCCTGGAGGTGCTGTGCCTTGGGGTGCTTCGTCTCGCCTGGAGCCACTCTCCCCACAGGAGCTGCGTGAGTGGTTTGCCAGGCGCTGGAGGCGTGCTGCTGGTGCTGGTGGTTCTTCGGCTGCAGAGGGTACTGCTGCTGCGCGCCCCGCCGGTGCTCGTACTGTGGGTGCTGGAGCTGCTGAGTCTGAGAGTTCTCCTGGAGCTGGTCCTGCTGAGGGTGTTGGCGCTGAGCCTGCCGTTGGCGGTCCGACTGACAGTGCTCCTGGTGCTGCGGCTGGAGGTTCTGGAGCTTCTGGTTGTGCTGCTGGAGGTGCTGCTGGAGTGGGTGCACCTGCCGGGGCTGCTGGTGCTGTTCCTGCTGTCTCTAGCGTCGCCGCGCGGCCCCGACCGTACTTCGTTCCGCTCCTGCAGCAGGTTCTTGGTCTTACACCTCCTCCTCCTCCCTTAGAGGGTCCGCAGCCTGTCCGGTCACAGCCACAGCTACAGCCTGCCTCCCCTTTGCCTGCTCCTTCTCCCTACGCTGGTCCGACTGGAGGTCTTACTGAGCGTCGTGAGCCTGCGTCTCGTCCTGTGTCGCCTGTTCGTACTGAGCGCGCTAGTGGTCGCGGGTCGCGTCAGCGTCCTCCTCCTGTCCCTGGCACACACCGGATGTCACTGCGTCCGTCCACTGCTCCTCTGCGTGCCCCTTTGCCTTCTCCTCCTGCTTCCTCTCTTCCTGCTCTTGCCGACCCGGAGTCGGACTCTCTTCGTGCTGCCAGTCCTACTGTCACGCGTCTCCTTGCTACTGTCGTCACTGACCCTTCTTTTGAGTCCACTGCTGCGTCTGCCCTAGTTGCTGAGCTCGTCGACTTTGCTGCTCGCTGTCGTCTCCTGGCTACTGCTGTCACTGACCCCTCCTTCGAGTCGTCTGCTGCGTCTGCCCTTGTCACTGAGCTTGTCGACTTTGCTGCGCGCTGTCGTCTAGACTACGCTGCTCGTCTTGTCACTGAGTCTGAGTCCGCCTGTCCTCCGTCCGTCGGGGGTGAGTGTGCCCTTGGCACGGACGTCCTTGAGGACAGGCAGGAGGAGTTCCAGTGTCTGGCCGCCGCTTCACCTCGTCTCGCGTCTGTACTGCTAGCCCCTGAGGGAGACCCGGATGCACCAGACATCCCGACTCCGCGCTCTTACGCGGAGGCGATAGAGGGTCCTCACTCCTCTCAGTGGCAGGCAGCTATGGATGCAGAGATGGCTTCCTGGAAGTCCACAGGCACCTACGTTGACGCTGTTCCCCCTCCTGGGGCGAACATCGTCAGTGGCATGTGGATTTTCAGGGTGAAGCGGCCGCCGGGTTCTCCGCCTGTCTTCAAGGCGCGTTACGTGGCTCGTGGCTTCAGTCAGCGGCAGGGGGTTGACTACTTTCAGACCTTCTCCCCCACCCCGAAGATGACCACTCTTCGGGTTCTGCTGCACGTTGCTGCTCACCGTGACTACGAGCTCCACTCTCTCGACTTCAGCACAGCTTTCTTACAGGGCAGCCTGCACGAGGAGATCTGGCTGCGTCGCCCACCTGGCTTCACTGGGTCTTTCCCTCCTGGTACCCAGTGGAGTCTCCGGCGTCCAGTCTACGGTCTCCGTCAGGCGCCACGTGAGTGGCACGACACACTGAGGACTACGCTCGCGGCACTTGGGTTTGCTCCTTCCACTGCCGACCCGTCGCTGTTTCTGCGCACCGACACCTCTCTGCCGCCGTTCTACATCCTCGTGTACGTCGACGACTTGGTCTTTGCCACAGCTGACACTGCTGGACTCGCCTACGTGAAGTCCGAGCTGCAGAAGAGACACACGTGCACTGACCTGGGTGAACTGCGCAGCTACCTTGGCTTGCAGATCACCCGGGACAGAGCACGCCGCACCATTACCCTGACTCAGTCACACATGGTGCAGCAGGTCCTTCAGCGCTTCGGCTTCACGTACTCCTCGCCTCAGGCCACTCCTCTGCCTACTCGCCACTCGCTCTCAGCTCTGCCTTCGGATGAGTCCGTAGAGTCGAGTGGCCCGTTTGCAGAGCTTGTTGGCTGCCTCATGTACTTGATGACCTGCACACGACCTGACCTCGCATACCCTCTTAGCATTCTTGCACGCTTTGTTGCTCCTGGGAGACACCGACCAGAGCACATGGCTGCAGCGAAGAGGGTGTTGCGCTACTTGTGCAGTACGTCGGGCATGGGGCTAGTGCTTGGAGGGCGCAGTCCAGTGGTCCTCACTGGGCACGCAGACGCTTCTTGGGCTGAGGACCAGGCTACGCAGCGGTCGTCACAGGGTTACACCTTCAGCCTTGGTTCCGGCTCTGTCTCGTGGCGGGCTACCCGCTCGTCTTCTGTTCTCGGCTCCAGTTGTGAGGCTGAGATCTACGCTGGGGCTATGGCTGCACAGGAGTTACGCTGGCTCACCTACCTGCTGACCGACCTTGGAGAGCAGCCTCGTTCTCCTCCAGTCCTGTACGTAGACAACAAGGCCATGCTGGCCTTGTGTCGAGAGCAGCGACTGGAGCACAGAACGAAGCACATTGCTCTTCGCTACTTTCTTGCTCGTGAGCTACAGCAGCGTGGACAGCTGCGACTTGCGTACGTGGCCTCTGAGGCCAACACTGCTGATGTCTTCACCAAGGCACTTGCGCCTTGTGATCATCAGCGTTGCTGCACGCAGTTGGGTCTTGTGCCTGTCTTGCCTCACTTGCTCTCCTCTTGACCTTGCTTGTAACTTCGCATATATATACTCTTGCTCTTGTATATCTCTATATATGATCTTGCATGTGAACTGGCCTTGTGGCCTTTGAACTTGTGCTCGGAATGCGTGGTGACTTTGTGATCCACCCTGAGCTTTGCTTTGCTTTGCTTGACTGGTCTTGTGACCCCTTGTTCTCCCCCACTTTGCCTATGGGGGTGTGTCAGAACATATAGCTTACTTGTTTGTGTAGGCTATAGTGGGGTATCCCATAGGGGGTACAACACATTAGGGTTTCCTATTTGTATTCACTTCACTTCATAGTCATTCATTCTCGTTCTTTGTTTTCACATGTTTTCCTTCGATAGTGCAATTCTCGCTCGCTCGCTCAATTGCACTCGTAACACTCGGTATTCAGATCCTACGATCTCCCCCGGATCGCCCCCACACCTTCGCTTCCCCACTATCTCAAGTTTTGGAGGGGTAGACTTCTCTCAGCGTTCAGGCACTGCAGATCGTAGTGCTCTCTCGAAAGCTCGCACAACTACGACTAAGGCTCTCGCTGAGCTTGCCCGACACCCCCGCCGTGGCCGAATTCAATCTCCCGACGCTGACGCAGGAACAGCTTGACCGTCTCATGAGCCAACTCGAAAATTCGGCACTTGAAGTCGCGACGCTTACGGCGGAACTTGATGGCGCCCGCTGGCAATCAGCAACGAGTGTACCTACACCCACACATACACCTACAAATGCACCTACACAAACGGATGAACCAATCGTCATCTCTTCCCGCACACCGTCACAATACGACAGCGTGGGAGAACGCTCAGGCGCAGCCAGTGATGGCGCCGCCCAATCAATGCCTGGCATGGCGAGAGCCAGGTCCGTTCCGAACGTAAATACGCCTCGCGGGGGACGTCGCCACGTTGAATTTACGGCGTCTGCGGGCAACGAAGAACTCAACGAGCCGATGCCACTCAAACCGCAGCGCCCGCTCTGTTTCGATCCCGGCCAGCGCGGAGGTCCAACAGTTTAGTCGTGGGTCTTCTTCAACGCGAATTACGTCAAGTCGAACACAGCGAAGATTCACTATGCTGTTTTGCTGCTGAGGGGCTCCGCCATGGACTAGTGGGGAGTCATTGTGACGTCGCCACGTGCCTACGAGCCGCCGTCGCAACAGGGAGGGCCCACGGATCCAGCCGCCACCTGGAGTTCGTTCTGCAAAACCGCCCAGTACAGCACATGGGATGCGTGGTGTGCAAGGCTTCGGACGCGCTTCGAGCCGATCGCGGCTTCTATTTCGGCGCGTCAGAAACTGCGTACTTGGCGACAGCTCGAGTCGGTCCAAGACTACACCAACGGTTTTTTCGCTCTCTGCGAGCAAGTCGGCTACATGCACGAGGCGGAGCGGGTGGACCGTTACGTCAGCGGATTGAAGCCGGACATCTCGCACGAGATTATGCTATGAGGGTTATCCAACTTCAACAAAATTCTCGTGCTCGCGGAGAAAAAAGACATCCTACGCCGACCGAGACCAGGGTCCTATTACGTACATTGTCCTCGGGGACCGATCGAGCACGCCGTTGCGGCGAATGTAGCTGTTGCGCCATTCAAAAGGCGCTGCTTTGCTTGCAATAGGCCAAGCCATCACAAGAGCGAATGCCCAGAGGAGCAGAGACGCCACGGAGCAGAGCAGTGGGGGTAGTCTTAGAGGCAGGGAAGCGCCAGCAGTCAGTAGAGAACGGGCCAACTACTGACGAGACAACCTGCTCGCTCAACCTCACCGACCCTCACCGACTCACAGTACCGATTCACGCCATCGATCGGGCTCGAATGAATAAGGAGGGTATAGCGACGGATTGCCCAATACTGATTAACGGGAAAATACAGGGGTCAATAGTGACGATTTTTATCGGTGGAGGAGCAAGCCACAGCTTAGTTAATACCGCCATCGCACGGAAACTGCAGGTGACACTTAGTCGCTGTTTACAGGGGATCAACGCACGTTTAGTTGACGGCACGCCGCTGACAATAAGGGAGAAAGTGGAGAGGGTGAAAGTTCGCTGCGGAGGGAACTTCGGGTTTACACAGGAAAGCTCGCGACGACATTGGATGGGCACGACATTTTACTGGGACTTGATTGGCTGCAACGTTTCAATCCGCGAATCGACTGGACGACGGGTAGTTGCACTGTGCGAAGTAGCAATAACTGGATCGAATTACCTCGCTAGCAGAAATCCGAGTCTTCGACGGTCCACATCAACGCCATCACGATGAAACGGGCTGTCGCCGTTGGAGCTGACGTGTACGCAGTGGATATCACATTGGTTTGGGAAGCAGAGCAGCCAAGTGATTTTCAGAAACTGCTGGTAGCCGTATTGCCCGAGCTATAGAAGTTGTTGAAACGGTACCCGGTGATTTTTCCGGATGACTTACCGAAGGGACTGCCACCTCAGCGGGCACACGATCACCAAATAGAGTTAGAACCAGGGGCACAACCAACTATACGGCGACGGTTAAGACTGACACAGCTCAAGCTCGACGAACTGAGGAAGCAGCTCGATTACCTGTTAGAGAAAATAAACATCTGGCCGAGCTCGTCACCGTTCACCGCACCAATACTGTAAAAAAAAAAATGACGGAGGGTTTCGCATGTGCATCGACTGCAGAGCATTGAACATGGTAACAGTCAAATCGCGGTACCCCATTCCCCACGCCGATGAACTGATAGATCAACTGCGAACAACACGGGTCTTTTCGAAAATAGATTTACGGGGGGGGGGGGGGGTGAACCTTCAGATTCGAGTCGAACCATTGGACTGCACCAAGACAACATTTAGAACAGGGTACGGGTCATTCGAGTACATTCTGATGCCATTCGGGCTAACCAGCGCACCAGCGACATTTCAGATGACCATGAACGAGGCATTTAGGCCACTCTTAGATAAATGCGTGATAGTTTACCTCGACGCCATCCTTTAGCAGCACTTAGCAGACCTGGAAGCAATTTTTTTAAAATTTTAGACGAGCACCGACTACTGACCAAGGGTTCCAAGTGCGAGTTTTTACAGGATAGGTTAGAATTTTTTGGGCACATTATTTCGGCGGCTGGAGTCGAGATCGACCCAAAGAAGCTGGACACGGTAAAAGCATGGCATCCCCCGACGAATATCACGGAGCTGCAGAGTTGTTTAGAGTTCGTTAACTACGTGCGTCAGTTCGTCCCCGACATGGCACGGTTAACCGCCCCGCTGACAGATCTTGCTACGGAAGGGGGTCGCTTTTACGTGGGGGGAGAAAGATGCTGCCTTCTCTGCCCTGAAAAATGTTCTCTGCTCACCGCCTGTACTACGCATCGCCAACCCAAACCGCCCACCCATTTGAAGTAGTTACAGACGCAAGCGACATTGCCATTGGAGTCGTACTACTGCAGGATTTTGGCAACGCCCTACAGCCCATCGCATAGGAGTCACGAAAACTGCATCCGCTCAAGAAGATTTACCCGATACACGACTACGAAATGCTCGCAATCGTGCACGCGCACAAATTGTGGCACTATTACTTGACCAGCGCAGACGAGACAGTACGAATAGACCAAAAATCACTACAGTACCTCCGCGCACAGCCCCACCTCAACCCACGATAGATTCGCTGGCCCGATTTCCTCGAGTCAAAATTCCACTACTCGGTCACCTACAAAAAGGGGGCATCCAACATCGCCGACGCACTGACCCGCCCCACTGCCCAAATTCACGCCATGCTACTCGCCCAGACCAGCCCACTACTTACAGTACTATTTACCCACGGTTTTCAAACAGACCCCTTTTTCACCAGAGGCAACTCGCAGCAGTTCGCAGCAGCAAAAGGGATTTATTACGTAAAAGCCGGCACCGACCACATCTCGGTACCGGGCTACACTTTACTAAGGGAGCTGTTACTACAGAAGGCACACGACGGGGTTACCCTAAGACATTTCGGAGTAGAGAAAACACAGCAGCAGCTGCAGATGCTGACCGACGTGCAACAACACGTGGCATTGTGTCCCACCTGCCAACTCATGAAATCATCACGGAAACGGCGGGCAAGACAGTTGCAGCCGATACTACCCCCAGAGCGTGCTTGGCAGCAGGTGACGATGGACTTCATCATGGGGTTACTGGCTGGAGCAAGTGGGAATAACGTGATCCTGGTTGTCGTCAATCGGTTGACAAAAATGACACATTTCGCAGCCTGAAAGAAATCAATCACAGCCCAAGAAACATCCCGCCTCTTCATCTCCACCGTCATTCGACTGCATGGTGAGGAAATTAGAACGAGAATGAAAATGACTATGGAATGAAAGTGATACAAATATGCAACCCTAGAAATGTGTACCCCATATGGGCTACCCCACTAAAGCCTAGACAACATTATAATTTGACACACCCCCATAGGCAAAGTGGGGGAGAACAAGGGGTCACAAGACCAGTCAAGCAAAGCAAAGCAAAGCTCAGGGTGGATCACAAAGTCACCACACATTCCGAGCACAAGTTCAAGGCCAGAAGGCCAGTTCACATGCAGGAGCACATATATATATAAGAGGCTAAGCAAACAAGAGCAGGTGTATATATATGTGACAGTACAAGCAAGGTCAAGAAGTGAGCAAGTGAGGCAAGACAGGCACAAGACCAAGCTGAGTACAGAACCGCTGATGATCACAAGGCGGAAGTGCCTTGGTAAAGATATCAGCAGTGTTGGCCTCAAAGGCCACGTAAGCAAGGCGCAGCTGACCACGCTGCTGCAGCTCACGAGCAAGGAAGTAGCGAAGAGCAATGTGCTTCGTTCTGTGCTCCAGTCTGTGCTCCCGACACAAGGCCAGCATGGCCTTGTTGTCTACGTACAGAACTGGAGGAGAACGAGGCGGCTCTCCTAGGTCAGTCAGCAGGTAGGTGAGCCAGCGTAGCTCCTGTGCAGCCATGGCCCCGGCGTAGATCTCAGCCTCACAGCTGGAGCCGAGAACAAAAGACGAGCGGGTAGACCGCCACGAAACAGAGCCGGAACCAAGGCTGAAGGTGTAACCCTATGACGACCGCTGCGTAGCCTGGTCGTCAGCCCAAGAAGCGTCTACGTGACCTGTGAGGACCACTCAACGTCGCCCTCCAAGCACTAGCCCCATGCCCGACGTACTGCACAAGTAGCGCAACACCCTCTTAGCTGCAGCCATGTGCTCTGGTCGGTGTCTCCCAGGAGCAACATAGCGTGCAAGAATGCTAAGAGGGTATGCAAGGTCAGATCGTGTGCAGGTCATCAGGTACATGAGGCAGCCAACAATCTCTGGGTACGGGCCACTCGACTCTACGGACTCATCCGAAGGCAGAGCTGAGAGCGAGTGGCGGGTAGGCAGAGGAGTGGCCTGAGGCGAGGAGTGCGTGAAGCCGAAGCGCTGAAGGACCTGCTGCACCATGTGTGACTGAGTCAGGGTAATGGTGCGGCGTGCTCTGTCCCGGGTGATCTGCAAGCCAAGGTAGCTGCGCAGTTCACCCAGGTCTGTGCACGTGTGTCTCTTCTGCAGCTCGGACTTCACGTGGGCGAGTCCAGCAGTGTCAGCAGTGGCAAAGACCAAGTCGTCGACGTACACGAGGATGTAGAACGGCGGCAAAGAGGTGTCGGTGCGTAGAAACAGCGACGGGTCAGCAGTAGAGGGAGCAAACCCAAGAGCCGCAAGCGTAGTCCTCAGTGTGTCGTGCCACTCGCGCGGTGCCTAGCGGAGACCGTAGACTGGCCGTCGGAGGCTCCACTGGGTGCCAGGAGGGAAAGTCCCAGTGAAGCCAGGTGGACGGCGCAGCCAGATCTCCTCGTGCAGGCTACCCTGCAGGAAAGCAGTGCTGAAGTCAAGGGAGTGAAGCTCGTAGTCACGCTGAGCGGCTATGTGTAGCAGCACCCGAAGAGTGGTCATCTTCGGGGTGGGAGAGAAGGTCTGAAAGTAGTCAACTCCCTGCCGCTGTCTGAAGCGACGAGCCACGTACCGCGCCTTGAAGACAGGCGGAGAGCCCGGCGGCCGCTTCACCCTGAAGATCCACATGCCATTGACGATGTTCGCCCCAGGTGGGGGAACCGCGTCAACGTAGGTGCCTGTGGACTTCCAGGAAGCCATCTCTGCATCCATAGCTGCCTGCCACTGAAAGCGTAGGGACCCTCTACGGCCTCCGCGTAAGAGCGCGGAGTCGGGATGTCAAGTGCATCCGGGTCTCCCTCAGGGGTAAGTAGTACGGACACGAGATGGGGTGAAGCAGCAGCCAGACACTGGAACTCCTCCTGCCTGTCCTCAAGGACGTCTGTGCCAAGAGCACACTCACCCCCGACGGATGGAGGACAAACAGACGCAGACTCAGCAACGAGACTTGCAGCGTAGTCTAGACGACAGCGAGCAGCAAAGTCGACGAGCTCAGCAACAAGAGCAGACGCAGCAGTGGACTCAAAAGAGGGGCCAGTGACGACAGTAGCAAGGAGACGCGTGACAGTAGGACTGGCAGCACGAAGAGAGTCCGACTCCGGGTCGGCAAAGGCAGGAAGAGAGGACTCACGAGGAGAAGGCATAAGGGCACGTAGAGGAGCAGTGGATGGACGCAGAGACATCCGGTGCGTGCCAGGGACAGGAGGAAGACGCTGACGCGAACCGCGACCACTAGCGCGAGCAGCACGAACCGGCGACGCAGGACGAGACGCTAGCTCACGACGCTCAGCAAGACCTCCAGTAGGACCAGTGTAGGGAGAAGGAGCAGGCAGTGGGGAGGCCGGCGGTAACTGTGACTGTGACTGGACAGGCGGTGGACACTCTAAGGGAGGAGGAAGACCAAGAACCTACTCAAGGAGCGGAACAAAGTACGACCGAGGCCGCGCGGCGACTCCAGACACAGCAGGGACAGCACCAGCACCCCCAGTGGGAGCACTAGCGCCAACAGCACCTCCAGCTCCAGTACCTCCAGCAGCACCAGCAGAACCCGCAGCAGGACCGCCGGTAGGACTGACAGCAGTAGCCTCAGCGCCAACACCCTCAGCAGCTCCGACTCCAGTCGCAAACGCAGGCCCATTAGCTCCAGCACTCCCAAGGCTAGCACCTCCGAGACCGGCAGCACCAGCACCCTCAGCAACCGAAGAAGCACCAGCTCCAGCAGTATGCCTCCAGCGCCGGGCAAACCACTCGCGCAACTCTTGTGGAGAGTGTGGCTCCCGCCGAGACGAAGCACCCGGACAACCACCAGGCCCAGCACCGCCAGTCGCCACACGAGCAGGTCCAGCGGCCGCGGGCTCCGCACCCCCAGGCTCAGCAGCTCCAGACTTAGTACCCCCGGGCTCAGCAGCTCCAGACGCAGCACCCCCAGGCTCAGCAGCTTCAGACGCAGCACCCCCAGGTGAAGGACCCCCAGGCTCAGCACCCTCAGTCATAGCACCCCAAGGCTCAGTACCCCCAGGCTCAGCACCCACTCGCGCAGCACCCTGAGAGTCAGCACCCCCAGGCTCAGCACCCGCAGCAGTACCAGAGTCACCAGCAACCTCGACCGGCTCGACTACGTCTACCTGGGACACACATGAAGGGGCAGGACCCTGAGGGGGGAGGGGGTCTACCTGGGGGGGACCTGGCACAAGGAAGTGCGGCGGCGGGGGGAGGGAAGGAGTGCGGTAGGGGAAGAGACGGTAGTAGGGGACCGACTCATCAAACGTGACGTCCTGGGAGGACAGAACACGATGAAAGGAGGGGTGGTAGAACTGCCACCCTGGTGCGTCAGGGGGGAAGCCAAGGAAGACACAAGGAGCAGCACGAGGGGACATTTTGTCCGCAGACAAGTCGCGGACAAACGCCCGAGATCCCCAGACACGGATGGCAGACGCATCGCCTACCTTCCCCGTCCACAGCAAAACTGGGGAGGTCTCCGGCATGGAGACCCTGGGGTGAAGGTTGATCTGATGCGCCGCGTACCGAACCGCAAACGGCCACAGAAAATGGGGGGCAGCCGCATGCATCATGGACGTACGAGCGACGTCCATGACCATGCCAATGCGGCGCTCAGCAATCCCATTTTGCTGTGGAGAGTCCGGAAGTGTAAAGGTCTGGCGGATGCCTCGCGCACGGCAGTAGGCTCGCAGAAGGCCAGAAGAGAACTCTCCGCCTCGGTCAGAGTGCAGACGCAGAACAGGAAAGTCCGAGCCGAAGCTCCTCCTGAGCTGGAGACGAGCTGCGCGGATCCAGTCGATCAACACCTCAGTGACATCACCCTTGCTGCGCAAGGGGAAGACTGAGGTGTAACGCGAGTAATCGTCAACCACCAGCAGGAAGTAGCGCTCGTGACCCTGTCCACGGACGCGGGCCGGGCCCCACACGTCCATGTGAAGCGTCTGCAGCGGGGCCTCTGTCGGGGGAAACTCAGAGGAGTGAGGGGCAGCCCGGAGCCACCCCTCGACACAGGGAACACAGGGAGGACCAGGCCCTGGAGGAAGGGGAGAGAGGGACCGGGGGAGACCAGACACAAGGACACGGGAAGCCATGCCTCGGAGACGAGGCAGGGAGGGGTGACCAAGACGGTGGTGCCACAGGAGAGTCTCGTGAGACAGGAGGCGACACGAGCAGGGGGCAGACTCAGGACCAGACCTGGACGCTGCAGCAAACACCTGACGCGACGCAGCTTCCTGGCTAGACGCAGGGACAAGAGGAGACCCAGTGGTCAGGGTGTAGAGGCTCGACCCTGGCCGACGCGTAAACGTGGCCAGGTGCCGGCCTGTGCGAGCGTCCGAGCAGTGGGTCACCCGCTGACTCGCAGGAGTAAACTGGTGAACCCCCGTATCCTGCAGGTCAGCACCACTCACCAAGTTCGTAGAGAACGAGGGGAGGTAAAGACCAGACAAGGTGCCAGAGGGGGCAGCCGGACACGGGAGGACAGTGGAGAAGTGAGAGAGGACAGGACCCCCAGAGGGGTCTGCCAGGGAGACTGCAACCAGCCGACCAAGCGGCGTGAGTGTGGTGCGGTCTCGAAAGAAGGAGCGAGAAGCCCCTGAGTCATGTGTGAAGGTGAGGGAGGCCGAAGCCGACGTGGTACCTGAGAGCGCAGACTCACCAGCACCTGAGGGCGCAGACGCACTGGCACCTAGAGCAGCAGCCTCACCAGCACCTAGAGCAGCAGTACCAATGCCCGGGTCGGGCGGGAAACACCGGTAACAGTCACCCTCATCACTAATAATCACAGCATACATGGCAACAAGGATAGCATCAAAGTCAAGATCATAGATAGCTACGCGTGCCCTAGAATGCTCTCCCCAGCGGGGGATCTCACTGGCCTCCGGGAACTGCTGACGCCAAGCATCCGTCAGGCGGCCAAAGCAGCGCTGGGTGGGGTGGGCACCCCCACACTGCTCACCCGCGCGTTCGCCGGAGCGAAGGACGTAGGTGCACGGACCAAAACTCCCACCACGCTGATGCTGCGCGTACCACTCACGGAGCTGCTGAGGGGGAGGAATGTCCCGAGAACGCTGCTGCTGTTGCTTCTGCTGGCGCTGACCACCACGAGGGCTGCTCCGCTGCGAAGCGCCACCCCGACCACCGCCACCTCCTCCACCACCGCCTCCTCCACCTCCGCCACCACCGCCGCCTCCGCTAGCACCGCCGCCGCCTCCACTGCTGCCACCGACACCTCCACCCCCGCCACCACTCCCACCGCCACCCCCACTCCCTCCGCCGCCTCCACCGCCACCTCCACCGCCTTCGCTAGCTCCACCCGCGCCCTTGCCCCCCTTGCCCTTGCCAGAGCGGCGTCTCCTGCTAGGGGCAGACGCCGCACCGACCGACTCAAGACCAACGAGGTCGGCCGCAGCGGCAGAGGCGACAGAGGGCAAAAGGGGGGAAGGAGAACACCCCTCAAAGATGGGGGTGCGAGGGTCACCACGAGAGGCTCCTACAGCGACTATGCTCTTCTCTGCTGCTAGGAGGGCCTTCTCTAAGAGGTCAACAGTGAGAGTGGTGGGACAGACTTACAGGAAGTGGTCCCTGACTACACGAAGGGAGTCAAGGAGGCGGGTGACTATATAATAGAGAGTGATGTACATTGGGGGGGGGTTCTTCGCGCGGAAGTCAGCAGGAAGCGCGGCGCGGTAGCAAGTGTCACTAGTGCGGAGGTGCGTAATGAGGTCAGCGACTGTGGGAAAGGCAGCAAGGTCAGGGAAGAGGTACGGTAGCATGAGGCGGCTCAGTGCAGCAGTGGCAGGGGAAGAGTAGCGCGCAACTACAGCGTCGTACAAGGTCTGAGCACTCTTGTACTGACTAAAGTGCGCGCGCTCAGTGGTAGGCAGGTGGCGACGCACAGCAAGACGTGCAGCAGCATCGCGCGTGGCCCACTGGGAGCGAACAGTGGGGTCAGCATCAGCAGCAGGGGCAGGAGAGGCGCCAGAGGTGAGGTCAAGGAGAGAGAGACCGTCTGCCCTATCGCACTGTAAGAATAGCTGCAGGTCGACGACCCAGACCTCAAAGTCAATGGCTCGACCCTCAGCGTCAAACGCGAGGACACTAGGGGTAGGCATGACAACAGTAGACTAGCAGTACCAACTGTAGGACAGGGGCAGTGCAGTGACAGAAGCGCTGCTCTCACCAGACAGGGCGGTTCGGGCAGCTCAGTAGCACAGCAACACGGCAACACGGCTGCTCGGACGGCTCAGCAGCAACTGGGGCTCCGCGGCACCAGCGGCTCGGCTCCTCAGGTGGCTCGGGCGGCTCGGGCGGGTCAGGCGGCTCGGGCGGCTCGCCTCCTTAGCGGCTTAGGTGGCTCGGTCGGCTCGCGCAGGTCGGGCGGCTCGGGCTGCTCGGGCGGCTCGGCTCCTCAGCGGCTCAGGCGGCTCGGGCGGCTCGGGCAGCTCGGGCGGCTCGGGCGGCTCGGGCGGCGCGGGCGGTGTAGGGCGGTAGGGCCGCTGGTAGGGTGGCGGGGCCGCAAGGTAGGTGGCGGGGCCGCAGTGGGAGGGGCGGCGGGGCCGGAGTGAAGGGCGGCGGGGCCGCCGTGAAGGGCGGCGGGGCCGGTGAGAGAGGCGGCGGGGCCGCAGAGAAGGGCAACGGGGCCGCTAAGAAGGGCGGCGGGGCCGCAGCGAGAGAGGCGGCGGGGCCGCAGCGAAGGGCGGCGGGGCCGCTGAGATGGGCGGCAGGGCTGCAGCGAAGGGCGGCGGGGCCTCAGTGTGAGGCGGCGGGGCCGCAGGGAAGGGCGGCGGGGCTGCAATGTGAGGCGGCGGGGCCGCAGCGAAGGGCGGCGGGGCCGCAACGAAGGGCGGCGGGGCCGCTGAGACGGGCGGCGGGGCCGCAGCGAAGGGCGGCGGGGCCGCTGAGAAGGGCGGCGGGGCCGTAGCGAGAGAGGCGGCGGGGCCGCAGCAAAGGGTGGCGGGGCCGCTGAGACGGGTGGCGGGGCCGCAGTGAAGGGCGGCGGGGCCGCAGTGAAGGGCTGCGGGGCCGCAGCGAAGGGCGGCAGAGCCGCAGCGAAGGGCGGCGGGGCCGCAGCGAAGGGCGGCGGGGCCGAATCGACGGGCTGCGGGGCCGCTAGGGCGTTGGGGCCGCTAGGGCGGCTCGATGAAGTGAGAGCCCGGAGCGCGACTCGGGCTGAGCGCGCTTCGGGCAAGAAAAAAAAACTCGATGTGGTGGGCCCTAGGCACAGTTCCCACGGGGGAACCTGCTCGATACCATGAGGAAATTAGAAGGAGAATGAAAATGACTATGGAATGAAAGTGATACAAATATGCAACCCTAGAAATGTGTACCCCATATGGGCTACCCCACTAAAGCCTAGACAACATTATAATTTGACACATGGGATACCAACATTGATCATCAACTTCTGGCGGCAGTTCGGCACGCGACTACAGTTCAGTTCCTCGTACCACCCCGAGACCGACGGACAGTCAGAACGGACAAATCAGACCATCGACGACCCAACAACGTAGGAACATGCAACATGCGACGGAACATGCGACAGCTCATCCGAGCCACATGCGACGACCCAACATGCGACGGAACATGCGACATGACCCAACAACGTAGGAACATGCGACAGCTCATCCGAGCCACATGCGACGACCCAACATTGTAGGAACAGCAACTTCCGCTCATCGAGTTCGCATACAACAACTCGCCATCTGCCACGACCCAACAGTCACCGTGTTACCTGAAATACGCACAAGACCCCACAGTACACATGAACCTGAATCCCGACAACCCGGTACCACGCGCACAAAAGTTCGCAGAAATTTTACAAGCAGCACGGACTCGAGCGGCAGACGCAATAAAAAAATCAAACATCATCACTAAGCGCAACGCCGACCGCCACCGCCGACCCGTCACTTACCAGCCCGACGACCTCGTTTTACTCGACACCCAGAACCTCCGCCTGCCCATTACCCCAAAACTCCGCCCTCAATATTGTGGGCCATTTCGGATCAGCCACATGATCACCCCCGTTACCGCCCACCTCCTCCTCCCTGCTGACTAGTACGTCAGCCTGTCATTCCACGCCAGCCTCCTCCGCCCATAAGTCCCATCCACCAGCCAACTGCCTCGCAATTGCCCAACCAACATGACACGACCGCCAACAGAGCCAATTATCACACCCAAAAAAAATATTGAGCCACGGGAGTTCGTGACCCACGTGGAGCCCGCATAATCGAATTCCTGATCCGCTGGAGAGACAGCAGGCTCACTGAAGACAACTACATTCCCCTACACATAATCAAAAACCACCTTGTCCTCACCGAGTACCTGCGCAGCTGAAATTTTCGGGATGTACACGCGCTTTCGTAAGGAGGACCTCCTTGGGGGGGGGGGGGGGTAGTGTAAGGAAAAATCATTTTCCTTACTTCGCGTCCCTGCTCAGCGTGTACACCACTGTTCCCGCCAACAGCACCCAACAGTAAGCCGTTATCACTCGCGACACTCGCCTCGACCACTGTTCCTGCCACTGTTCACGACGCGACCCAACCTCACGGTTCGGTTGGTAACCCACGCTCTGGACTTCCGCCTCGACAATTCCCAACCTCGGCGCTAGGCCCATCACGCACCCCATTTTCATGCATTACCGTTACCACTGTAGCTTTGCTATATATTCTTCACTAATGCCTTCGCTCATTGTATTGTTTTGCTTTGATAGTGCAATTTTTACTCGCTCGCTCAATTACACTCGTAACACTCACGATAATATGCCTTGAACCAACTGACAGCGTTTTAAGGAAAAAAAAAAAGAAACTTGTTTTTTAGGGTACTTACTGGCTTGAATGTGTATAACGTTCCCTGCTACACATCCATCATTGATTCCCCGTCTTTTCCTTACCCTTGGGCTGACACGTGAGCTTGTGCGAGGGCCAGTGGGCCTTTTGGCACTCCTTGATGCAATAGGCAGCCTTGCCACACCGCGGGGAGGCACAGCCGCGCAGGCATCCCTTGCCTTTTCGCGTCTCAGCTCCAAACCTCTCACCAGGGGCAGCACTAGCAGCAACAGCAGCATGGGGGGCAGCGGCAGCACTGCCAGCAGCTGCAGTACGGGCGTCCACATAGGCCTGGGGGCAGTAGCTGGTCTCCCCCAGCAGCATCTCCCTCACACACGCAGAGGATCCCCCCCCCCTCCCGCCCACGGCTCCAGGTATGATGCCACTGCCTTCCCCCTCCATCCCTCCACATTCCCCGTGCCCCCAATCGCACCACTGGCACCAGGGTCACCAGCAGCAATGACCATGGAAATCAAAGCTTCCTTCCTTGCAGCCGCAATAGCCACATTGTCCCTCATGGTACCTCATGCCCGCACAGCACTCATCCAACACCTCCTCCTCCACCAGCCCTGCTCCCTTAGGAGCCGCCCACAGCAGCGTCGAGCCATGCTCCTCCAAAGCTGGCCATGCATTCCCAGCCGCCATGCGCCAGCTGTTCACCTCCTCCCACATCCTCCACTCCTCCTCCCCCTGATGCTGCTGCTGCTGCCTCGCCCTCCCCGCATGCACGCCCCCTTCCTGCCCTACAGGCTCAAGAATGGCATCAAACCTTTCCTCCTGGGCAATGACGTGTGTGCCAAAGAAGATCAGCAGAAGGTTATGCTCCTCCATCACGCCTTCCAGCAGCGCCACCACCAGCGAGTCCGGAACCACCGCAGGGAGCGGCGCCACGCCCAGATTCTCCAGTAGGCTTCTGAAGCGGGCGGAGCAGGTCAGGAGGAGCGAGAGGAGGCAGCGCAGCAGCGCGGACGACGGGCGGTAGGCGAAGGAGGCCACAAGAGACGTGAGCTTCATGGCCAGGTAATACGTGTCGATGCAACGGTTACAGCGGGTGCAAGCAGGTGCACGCAAAATGTTGCATGCGATCATCTCTATCAAGATATCAACTTGGATTCTGGACCGTAGGATCAGCTTTAACCTGCCATGAGCAAACGGCCCCAGAGCAAGAGCAGCCCAAGCTCGATCCCCGAGGCCCAAGCGGCCAGCCCAGGAGGTGAGAGCGTGGGCCAGAGGGCCGTTCCTGCCCTCCCTTGCCAGCCTTGCAGGCGCGAACCTTCTCAGGAACTCCTCCACGTGGTGGCCCAGTGTGGGGAAGTAGGGGCCGCTTGTGTTCTCCTCCAGAGTGTACCCGCTACCACGGTTGGTGTGCGAAGACGAAGAGGGCAGGTTCAGCTCCCTGACGTTGTGCTCCTTCTTTACCTCCTTCTTGTCCACCTCATCACCCTGAAACGCCCCCACGTGCAATGTCTTAATCCCCATGAACTTTTCAGGGTCCTTCTCACGCACAGCCACTGCCGCCCTGTCCCCCTCCAGAAACTCCTTCCAGCCCGGCACTGCTGAACCTTCCGAGCCTGTGGTGGAAGGAAGCTTGGGCGCAGCGCCGAATCTTTGCAGCAGGTTTGGAAGGTCGTGAATCGGATGTGGGAGGGCGATGGCAGGCTTTTTCTGGTCCGAGCATGTGCAACGGTTGGCAGGGTTAACCTTGAAACCGTAGAGTCACACCCATCGCAGCAGGCAGGGGGCTCGGTACGTGAACAGTGCCACCACCATGTTACTGTTCACCGGCACTTGCCTGGCGCCACTTGCAGTGTTGGATCCCTTGGTTGCACCTGTGGACCCGACGGCTGGAGCAGCAGCAACTGTTGCTGGTGCGTCTGATTCCACTGCTCGCTTCCCTCGATCCTGCACTCCCCTGCCCTCTGTGCTTCTCTCCCCCCTGAAAATCGATGAAGTGCCTCTTCCACAGCGGCCTCCTCCACGCTCTCCTTGTGGCGGCTGGCAGCACTGTTGGAGAAGATGAAAGCAGCAGCGCGGGGTGAATGGCTGCTAGCAGAAGAGAGTGACACTCTTGAACGTGAACTCAGTGGGGTGCACACCAGATACCACCATGCCACTATTATTGCCACTCATATCACTACTGCCACACTGCCCCTAGCACTGTTGGCATTGCTGCTGCCGCTGCTGCCGGGTGGGTCTCCCATAGCCCCATTCGCTCTTCCCTCAGCTCCCTTGTCTTCACTACACTGCGAGCAGCTGTAGCGGTACTGCTCGCCTGCTAGCCCTCCCTGACCGATAATCTCCCCAAGGCGCCACACATACTCCTCCCACTCCATCCCCTTCAACCCCTCCCTCCTCTCCTCCCCCCTTCCCCCCTCTGACCCCCGACTTCCCCCTACCCCTCCCGCCTCCCCGTGCGCGCCCCTCCCCCCCGGCAGCAGTGGCAACGGGTGGGCAGCAAAGCCGGTCTCCAAGGGTTGCTTGCCCTTCACTCCCAGCACCTGCGGCAGCAGCGACGCCAAGCAGTCGCCCCCAGCCTGCCGCCCCACCCAGAACTGGGACACTAACTGCGGAAAAATCACAGTAGCATACCAAATATGGACACGCCAGAGGGTGACGAAGCGGGGGAACTTGGCGACAAACACAATGAAAGCAGCGATGGACACGGTAACGCGTCTAGCAGTGGCTGCACTGCAAGCTGCACCACCATAGTTCTTGATTGGCTGCCACTTTGGTGCATCTAGCTGCAGCGGTGTCTCTAGCTCCGGTAGCCACACGCGCAGCAGCCAGACCAGCAACACCTAGAAGTGCTGTCAGCTGGCGCCTGAGATCCTGGAGGTCCATGAGCAGGCCGACACATGGCTCTGCCAGCCATTCGAGTATCATCGCCTCTGCAGCATCCACAGGCGCCGCGTCCACCTTCCACCGATACTACAGCGCTACCGATGGCGCTGTTGCGCGCTCTTTAGCAGCAGCAATGGCAACAGTAGCTGCAGCGCTGGCCCTGCATGGAGGGCGGCGGAAAGGGGCGGAGAGCGGGACGGTGGCGGAGTAGGCGAGGATTGAGGGCGGGGGCTTGTTGGACAGGCGGAAGGGTGGCATGGAGGGAACCACTTGATGTTGCAGGTGGATGCGCAGCGAGACGAGACCTTAGACATGGAAGGCAACGAGCGGGGATATGTGGAGCACGCGAGGGAGGCAGCAGGCGCAGAGGGAGTGTGACCACGTCAGGTGCATGTCCACGTAGTGCACCATGTGCGGCCGGGAGAGTGGCATGTGCTCCGCGTGATGCAGGGGGAGTGGCGGCTGCTCCGCTGGAGGGCTTTTGGCCCCGCCACTGCTGCTCCTGCCACTGTCGCTGCTCTTGTCACTGCTCGTGCTGTTGCTGCTGCCGTTGGTGATGCAGCCAGGTAAGGCAGCTTGTGACGAGGTGCTGGTGCTAGTGGCAGGAGTGCTGGTGCTGGTGGTATCCGTGGCAGGCGCATGGAGAGGAGAAGATTCAGTGGCTGCGGAGGCGGAGACAAGTGAGAAGGAGATAGGCGCAGATGTGGAGTGAGGCGCAGGCGTGGGGACAGGAGCAGAGATAAGAGGAGAGCCAGAGTCACAAGCAGGTGGTGGTGAGATCTCAGGATGGGAACTCCCATACGGAACGGCAGTGGTGGTGGTGGTGGTGGTGTCACCTTGAAGGGCTGCAAGCGGGGCATGCGGGGGATCAGTGACCATTGGACTCCTCTCCTCCCCATCTGCTATTTATTTTTCGCCAACCACAGCATTATTCGTGCCACTGATGCCGCTGTTTTCGCTAGCGATGACCTACTCATGATTCTCGCGCTTCACCTCCTTTGATTCCACGGCCATAATTTTTATCATTGTACCCGATTTAAGCCTCGCCTTGACAGAAAATATAGTAGGTGATAAGTACACCACTTGTCCAATAGCCATGAACCGAATAGCCTGCTTCCCTTCGTCCTCGCTGCTCCCCTTTGTTAAGACTAGGAATGGTCATTAGGTCAAAGGGGAGGGGGTACAAGTACAATGTCGAGAGAATTGTTGTACCCCCTAAGGCTAAACCCCCTACAGGCTAGTACGATATGAACATATAAGTTTGACACACCCCCATAGGCGAAGTTGGGGATAGCCTGAGCAAGCAATGGTCACAAGACCAGTCAGGAGAAGAAGCAAAGCAGAGCAAAGCTCGGGGTGGATCTCAAGATCACCACGCATTCCGAGCACAAGCAAGCGGCCACAAGGCCAGTTCACATGCAGAGTTTATAATAACAAGAGCAGTACACTGATCACCACCTAGCAAGTATAAGCATGCAGGTATACTCAAATATATCAGTGTACAATAAGGGCAAGGCAAGATCAAGAGACAAGCAGGTGAGGCAGGGTGGGCACAAGCCCAAGAGCAGTACAGAAACGCTGATGATCACTAGACCCAAGGACCTTGATGAAGACATCAGCAGTGTTGACATCTCGCGTGAGGAAGTAACGCATAGCGATGTGCTTCGTTCCGTGCTCCAGTCTCTGGTCCTGACACAAGGCAATTATGACCTTGTTGTCGACGTACAGAACCGGAGGAGAACGAGGCCTCTCACCCAAGTAGGCCAGCAGGTGGGTCAGCCAGCGTAGCTTCTGTGCAGCCATAACCCCAGTGTACATCTCGGCCTCACAGCTGGAACTAAGTACAGAAGACGAGCGAGTGGACCTCAACGAGACAGAACCAGCTCCGAGGCTAAAACTGTAACCCTGTGTCGACCGGTCAGTCATCAGGTCGTCAGCCCAAGATGCGTCCGAGTGACAGGTTAGAACAACTGAACCCTGTCCTCCAAGCACAAGCACCATGCCCGATGTAATGCACAAGTAACGCAATACCACGACTAGCAGCGAAAGTCGAGTTTCTAGGTGCGAGCGGAAGGCGACGTGGAAATACGACGAGCAGAAATGCGACGACCGTTAATCGAGGATTTGTTTCAACACGGCGGAAAACGGTGACTTGATTGCCACTGCTACAAACGGCCTTCGAGGAACTGCGACAGTTGAAATCCGAGCGACGAAAGGCGACGAACGGGGACCGAATGATTGAACGCGACGAGACGTAAGGCGACGCTGAAAGCGGGAGCACGACAGTCAAGCACGAGCAGAATGCGGCGACGGGCGAAACCCTAAACGCGGCGACGAGCTCGGAGCAGAACGCGATGGTATGCTTGACTGCTCATTACAATAAGCGGCCGACTCGGACAGTGTCGCTAGAACGCACTGGTGGAACTGAGTGACTCACTAGGTGAAGTTGGGCTCTCTTGATCGCTAGAGTTTTGGTATACGAACTCACAAGCGAAGTTGCTCAAGTTCTAAACCAGCGAAATCGGTTTTGCTGTTGGTTTGGAAACCCCCACCTCCCTCCCGAAACCTTCCGCCTCGATTGTTCGTTTCTCCGCAGACAGGTACTTCTCGAGAGAGTGTTACCCTGTTTTCAAGTGATAAACCTTTGCCCCCCGCTTGAGGTATGTAGACCGCAGCTTTAACACTCTAGTGCAATCCTCGCTACTTCAATTCATTGCACCGGTAACACAACCCATTCCAAACATTCATACCAGGGTTACAGGCACATGCAGTAGCTTTGAGTCCGGACCGGAACACTCATCTGTAGAGCATGGAAGTAGGGTTGACTGTCGGACTGTCTGGAAGCCCGAACGTTGTTTCCCCGTCGGTGTTGTCTTGCTGAAATGCGGGCTGAGCGAAGCGCCGGCGCGGTCATACGCACTCCGTTCGTGTATGCGTCGAGTATGGCACCTGAGGGCCGGTCTGCCAGTCGGACTCAGCAGTCGGTGGCTCCAGGAATGTGTCCCGCGATCCAGGACAGACCGACTCAGTCGGTGGCTCCAGGAATTGTACTGAGTCAGTACAGTGTCGTGAATCAAGGACATCCGACTCCGAGTCGCCAGTCCCTCCACGCATTGTACCGACTCACGAACTTCATACCTGCTACTCGCAGCTAGCTTGGAACGCTCGTTTCGAGAACATCTGCGCCCAGACGTGTGTTTCCGGCAGCAACCACGCCCGCTAGCAAACGCCGCCTCGAGCATCACCCTACTCACGTCATCATGGACTTTCTCGCCTTCGTGCTTCTTCTCGCCGCGCTTCTCTTCCCCGCCGCCACCACCGCCACCGCCACCGCCACCGCCACGGCCACGGCCCTGGATGGCGATCATAGCAGCAGTGTGGTGACCAGGCGCGTGTCGCGTGTTTCTCCAGATCATGCCGCATCTTTCGTCGCAGGCCTTCGTCGTCCGTCCGTCGCTCGTCGCCTGAGCGACGGAGTGGCACGGCCACCCGCGGCGAGCCCCCGGCCGGGCGATGTGAAGCTCGCACCGTCGCAATGTGAGTCGCCTTCGTACGCGATAAACGTCAGCCACGTGATCGCAATTTGAGTCGCCTTCAATTCCAAAGGTTTCTCCTCCTCCCTTCCTCTCTCCCTCCCCCTCTCTCTGGCCTCTCCAATTCTTATCCTACTCCGCCTCCCCCTTCCTTCCTTCACCCCCTCCCTCTCCCCTGCTCCCCACCCTCCCTTCCGCGGCGGACCTGGCAGTGGCGGCGCTGGTGGCGCTGACGGGGTGGGAGGCGGCGGAGCTGTGCTCCCAGTGGACGGGCGTCACGTGCGATGACAGAGGCATGGTCACCAAGATGTAAACCACATGCTGGATTCAGGGCCGCGCGCGCGCGCGCGCGCGTGTGTGTGTGTGTGTGTGCATGCGTGTGCATGCATGTGCATCCTTTCAACCTCACGATGAAGCATCCCCACCAATATAACTCAACTCATCTCCGTATTCCCCGTCACCTCATGCTGCATGCCGCTGTGCTGTGCGCTCTGCTACCCCATCTGTGATTCGCTGTGCTGCAGAGAGTTCCAAGTGCTCATCTCCGCGGGCACCCTCACCCCGCCTGGACGCCTCCCCGCTGACATCGCTGCCTTCACCGCCCTCCAAGTCCTGTCAGGCCCTCCCACTCTCATTCTCCCCACTCCCACTCTCCTCCACTCATCCTTTAATATGTTCGAATCGAAGCACACCTTTTTGCTCTTTTCTCCATTGGCTCACTCACCCACCTTGGTCAGACCAGCCACTACCCCCATACAATCACCCCTCAACCATCCCCTCTTCTCCTTCCCGGTAACCCACCTGCCTCTCTCTCGCCAGGAACCTGGGCGGCCAGGACCTCTCGGGCCCCATCCCCACGGACGCATTTCGCAACCTCACCTCCCTCCAGGAACTGTGAGCGAAGCCATGCCGTGCCGTACTAGATTCGCACCTTGCATGTTCCGTCCTCTTGCTCCTCTTTTAGTTATTGCTGTTAAGTTATTTTGTTTGGTTTTTGTTTGTTTGTTTGGTTTTTTTTTTTGTTTTCCTTCTCATGCTGATAAACCTCTTCCTCATCTCATCTCCCATCGCCACTCTCTCCCTCACCCCACCCACCGCCCTGCAGCGATCTCTCTTCCAACCCTTTGAACGGCAGCCTGGAGTTTCTTGCCTTCCTGCCCTCCTTGCAATACCTGTACGCCCCCGTTCCTCTCCAAGTCAAGTCACTTCACCTTGTGTACTGGATCCCCTGTTGAGAACTTTCAAGATTGCGCGGCTGTTCATTCATCCCACAAGTGCCGATCCTCAATCGCTTTTGTACTGCTCCAACCCAACATGCACTCAGTCAGTCTCATGCAAGCGCACTCAACTCCCCATCTGTCCTCCCCACACACGGCAGTGATCTGCACGCCACTGACCTGACTGGGGAGATTCCTGCTGCGCTCGGCAAAGCCACCGCCCTCTCATACCTGTGAGTCACGTCCTTCCCTCCCTGCTCTGCCCTCTCGCCCACCGGAGCGTAGGTGTCGTCGTGTCGACAGCAGGGGTGGTGTGTGAGAGGAATGAGAGGAGGTGTGCATTCAGTTCATAGAGTTAGGTTTGTTTCGCGTTAACTAGGTAACCAGGTTAAGGGTCAAGTGCACTGGTGTGTCCCTCCCGCCCGCTTGCGCTCTCTCTTTTCGCTTGTGCTTGGCCGTTTGTTCCTTCAGTGTGTGCTCTATTGCTGCACTCTGCACTACAATTCGCTGTCACTTTCACTATGGTTCTCCTCTACTCACGTTTCCTCCCCTCGTTTTTTTCTTGGTCGTTCCGTAATTCTCTTTCCACTTCCTGTCCTTTCTTCTCCTCTCTTCTTCATTACTCGCCTCTCCTCTCCCTTGTTCTCCTCCCCGCTCTCTGGTCTCTCCTCTCTTTCCCCCACCAGCTCCCTCGCATACATCAACCTCACAGCAGCAGAGCTCCCTGCCTCTCTCTCCTCCCTCACCAGACTCGCCTACCTGTAAGTAACTGGATTCTGGACGGTAGGGGATACATACTGGATACTGGATAGAGACACAACCCCCCGCGAGTTGTGGACAACTTACAGTGCGAAACGCAACTTGCTGAGGCCCTCTCTCTCTTCTTCCCGCTGCTTCTCGCCCTCTCTGTGCTTGCTGCGTCGCACCAAGTAGGGTGTATGGTAGTTCCCCATGAGTTGCCCCATGAGTTGCCCCATGAGTTGCCCCATGAGCTGCCCCATGAGTTGCCCCATGAGTTGCCCCATGAGTTGCCCCATGAGTTGCCCCATGAGTTGCCCCATGAGCTGCCGCATGAGCTGCCCCATGAGTTGCCCCATGAGTTGCCCCATGAGTTGCCCCATGAGCTGCCCCATGAGTTGCCCCATGAGCTGCCCCATGAGTTGCCCCATGAGTTGCCCCATGAGTTGCCCCATGAGTTGCCCCATGAGTTGCCCCATGAGCTGCCCCATGAGTTGCCCCATGAGCTGCCCCATGAGTTGCCCCATGAGTTGCCCCATGAGTTGCCCCATGAGCTGCCCCATGAGTTGCCCCATGAGTTGCCCCATGAGTTGCCCCATGAGCTGCCCCATGATTTGCCCCATGAGCTGCCCCATGAGCTGCCCCATGAGTTGCCCCATGAGTTGCCCCATGAGTGCTTGTTTCTCATTTGGGTTGGGCTGTAAGGGTCAGCTGGCAGCGGTACAACAGTTGGTCGTGGTCGTGGATGGTTGATCTCTTTCCTCCTTGATATATCTGCTCATGCATTTTATACTCAGTGATTCAGGCAAGTTGCTCCTATTGCTTGTGCATGCAAGCAACGTTACCACGCCCCGTCCTGCCCCCCCCCATCAAGCAGTGACCTGAGCTATCTCAGTTTCGCCAGCGTGCCATCGTGGATCGGACAACTCCCCCACCTGCAGTTCCTGTAATTACCACCAACCCTGCTCTTTCCCCCTTCTTTTCGCCAGCATTGTGTCTCAGGTGTGACTCTCACGTTGCTCTAGGCTCTAGCAATGCTCTCACGTTGTCGGCCCCTTGTTACACTGCACCAGCCACCGTTTATTTCCACACCACCCACTATGTTCCCTCCTCATCAACCACCCTGCTCTCTCCTCACCTCACCACCTGCCTTACCCTCTTCTCTCTCTCTGTAGGGATGTGACAGCACCCAGCGGCCTCACCCCCGCCCGCTCCTTGCCTTTTCCATCCGACTGGACGGCTCTCACCAGCCTCAACACCCTGTGAGCTGCCTTCCCGCCCGCCCGCATGCCTGCGTACCTGCTGCTTGCGTGTCGCCCTGCCTGCTGCTCGCTTGTCACGTCACTCTGCCCGAGGCCCACGATTCACCCTGTCATGTGTATCGAGGCCACAGACTGCCAGCAGCAGCTGCTGCTAAAACAGGGGCACGCAGGCACAGCAGCAGCAGCAGCAGCAGCAGCAGCAGCAGCAGCTGGAGGCTCAGGCGGAGGGTCGACCCGCGTCACGAGACGAGGACTGAGCATTGTATCCGGCTCATTTGAGCGAGCCTGTTTGGCAGCCCTTTCACCCTCTGTGTGTGCCATATGATCTTGAGATCCTGCCCCCCCACTCATGAATAACCTCTGGTTCTCTGCTCTGCTCGCTGCACACCCCACCCCACTCTCCCCCCCATCTCAGGAGGGCAGCGGGCAACGGCTTCTCCGGCTCCCTACCCGCCGCCATCTCCGCCCTCACTGCCCTCTCAGAGCTGTACGCCATTTCTCCCATGAGTCCTCGGGCACCTTTCTCATCAGCACACTCGTGGCTTACCGTTACTATGTTGCAGATTCGAAGCAACAGTGCCGTTGTGCCTGCTGCCTGCCTGCCTGCCCTGCCTGCCTGCCTGCCTGCCCGTCTGCCCGCCTGCCTGCAGGGATCTCTCTAATAACGCCCTGGCTGGCTCTCTGCCTGTGCTGCCCTCGTCTCTGGTTCTCCTGTGAGTAAACCAAGAGGAGAGGTCGGTTGAGAGGAGGAGAGGCATGTGGATACTGGGCTATAGGGATTGTGCTCCTGGGCTCCCTGCCTCCCTTCCTTCGTGCCTTGACCGTAAACCCTGCTACTGGTGAATCCCTGAATCTGCTGCTGACTGTGCTCCGTGCCATCCTCTCTGCTCTCCTCTCTGCTCTCCTCTCTGCTCTCCTCTTCTGCTTGCCTACAATCCTGCCACGCTTGTCCATTCGATTCAAACAGCGCATGCTCCCTGCTTGCCTGTCCTACAGCGCGCTCGCACATGCATAACTTCCCACTTCGCATGGACAGGCCTCCCCAATAACCCCACTGCTGTGCCCCCTTGCGTTGCCCCCCATCTCCCCATTGCTTGCTCTGGGCAGCTCGCTGAGCCACAACGCCCTGGAGGGCCCCTTCCCTGCCTCTCCTGCTGCCCCGCACCTCCTGGAGGTCATGTGAGTGGCGGGTTGTGGCTTGTGAGATGCATGGGGGGCATGGGAGGCATGGGGGGCATGGGAGGCATGGGAGGCATGGGGGGCATGGGAGGCATGGGGGGCATGGGAGGCATGGGGGGCATGGGAGGCATGGGGGGCATGGGAGGCATGGGGGGCATGGGAGGCATGGGTTGCATGGGAGGCATGGGGGGCATGGAAGGCATGGGGGGCATGGGAGGCATGGGAGGCATGGGGGGCATGGGAAGCATGGAATGCGACAACTTCATGATGAGCATCCATCCACAAGCGTCTGACCCATTCCATCTCTCCCATCCCACAGGCAAATGAGCCACAATCGTTTCACATGGCCCACTCCAGCATCATTCTCAGGCCTTGCTGCCCTTGCCACTCTGTGAGTCTCTTCAACCCACCTATGTCACCTCCATCTCCCACCTCCATCTCCCACCCACCTTCGTCTCCCACCTTCGTGCCACCTCCATTCCCAGCCGGCAAGTCATGGCTGTTGTTATCTTGCAGTATCACCTGTGGATCAGATGCACCGCCCCCAACACCCCCACCCAACCAGCACCCATATCCAACTCACTTCCTTCCACAAGCGCACCACCCTCTCCCATACTCATATCTTGGCTTCCTCTCTCGTCTCCCCCGCTTCTTTCCCCCCCCTGCACGCCATCTCTCACGGCAGCGATGTGAGCTACAACGATCTGTCAGGGCCCATCCCTCCATCCTTGGCAAACCTTCCCCCGCTCGTCAACCTGTAAGCCCCATGCATCCCCTTCCACCCATTGCACCTCCGCCTCCCACCCACCTTCCTCTCCCACTTCCTTCCATCGCAAATGTGTAAGTCTGCTCGCACCATACCTGCCATCCCCATGCCCCACCCCTGCCATGCCGTACCCATGTCCCCTTGGGTTGCCCCCCCACAGGGACATCAGCCACAACGCTCTCTCGGGCGGCCTGGACGTGCTTGCACGCATGACCAACATCTCCACCCTGTGAGCACCGCGCTGCGTGGCATTGCGCCTCGCCGCGTTGCGTTGCGTCATGCCTGCAGGCATCCTCCTCGCAGTGCCGTGCCCCTCGCCTCTTGGTCTCCTCTACTGCTCCCCCATCTCCATTGCAGCTCAGTCTGCTCGTTTCCCTTTGCTCCTGCGTGCCGTGTCCGTTTGCCTCCTCACCCTCCTCGCTGCCACACTGCCTGCCCTCCTGTAGTGACCCTTATCCTGCCCTGCCCTGCCCTGCCCTGCCCTGCCCTGCCCTGCCCTGCCCTGCCCGCCCCACAGCAACATCGGGTCGTGCAACTTGTCTGGCGCCTTCCCTGCTCCCCTCGCACTCCTCGCCCTCTCCGAACTGTATGACACGCCTCCTCCCCACCCCACGTCACTCATGCTGCTCCCCCACTCTGCTCCCTCACTCTGCTCACAGTGCACCCCACACACTCACATTCAACATCCCCCTAACCTTTCTGCTTCCCCCCCCCACTCCTCTCCTCTCACCCTCTCCATGCAGCTTACCCATCTTGCCTTCCCCACCCTCACTTCCCACCCTCTTCCTTACCCTTCCTGCCCTCCCCTCCCTCCCGTCCTCCTGTCTGCCCCCCCTGCCCTCCCTCTCCCCCTTGCCTGCCCTCTCCTCTCTCTCCGCTCTGCAGCGACATATCCAACAACAGCTTCACGGGGCCCTTCCCCTCCGCCATGCTATCTGCACCGCAATACAAGAGGCTGTACGCATGCACACATGCCCACCCCTGCTGCATGCTCTCTCACTCCACTCTCCCCTCACTCGTGCCTCTCCCAACTGCATGTTCTTTCTTTCTTTCTTTCTTTCCTTCCTTCTTTCTTTCTTTCTCTCTTTCTTTCTCTCTTTCTTTCTTTCTTTCTTTCTTTCTTTCTTTCTTTCTTTCTTTCTTTCTTTCTTTCTTTCTTTCTTTCTTACTTTCTTTCTTTCTTTCTTTCTTAATACTCTGCCTCTGCTGCCTCCTCGCAGCAATCTATCGGCCAACAACTTCTCTGGCCCACTGCCGCCACAGCTCACAACGCTCACAGCAGTCAACAGCTTGTGAGCCCTCTGTCAATGCGGTGCCTCCTGCATGCATGCATGCATGCCTTTGGGTCATAGCTTTTACAATCTTGTTTTCAATGTTTTTTTTGCTGACAGTGCTGGTTTAACCCCCCCCCCCTGGGCTCCTCCCCCTCCTCCCCACTCCCCCTTCCCGCCCGCCCCCCTCCCTAAATGCATCCCTACCCCATCAGTGACATCTCTCACAATCAGTTCACTGGAGTGGTGTCCCCTGCCGTCTTCACCCTACCTTCGCTAACGGCCCTGTAAGCCCACTCCCCTCCACCCTCCCCGTGCATCCCATGTTCCTTCCGTACATCTCTTGCTGATGCCGCGCATCCCTTTCTGATACCATGTGTGCTTGCTTCACCCCCCTCCCTCCCCAACCGACTCTCTCTCCCTCGCCCCAGCTCCCTCGCTCACAATCAGCTGGAGGGCTCTCTGCCTGCCACCGGCCTGTCCGAATACCTCATCTCCCTGTACGGTCACATGCATGCCGGGACTGGTAGACGCTGCTGAATGCCCAGTGGGTTGAGCTTGCGCACGCACGCATGCCGGGACTGGACAGGGCTGAATGACCAGTGAGGGTGGGCTTTACTTGAGCACGTGGAGCATAGCAAAGTGTCCCACGCGCACCTACCATCTCTCTTCTGCCTCCTTGCCATCTTCTGTGTATTCATGCTTCTGTTTCTGCATGCCCCTATCTCTTTCCTTGCCCGGATGGCAAGTCAACCCTTGAGAGAGTACGACTCAGTTGTTATAACCTCACGTTCCGCCCACCCAAGCACGGTGTTTGTCTCTTCAACGCAGACACCACCCACCGAAGCATAACCATCCTCGTCCCCTCTCTCCCATCCTCTTCCACCCTCGTTCCGTTCCCCTCACCAGCGACATCAGCGACAACCAGTTGAGCGGCCCTCTGCCTGAGTCCATGACCCTCCTCATCTTCCTGGAGTCCCTGTACTGAATCACGCGGGAGGGGGAGGGGGGAGGGGGAGGGAGAGGGTGGGTGGGAGGATGGGGAAGGGGGCGTGTGTGTGTGGAAGGGCGATACATGCACATGCTACGGTACCTATCACCTTGTGCTACTCTGTGGGGCCAATGGCTTGCAGGCACTATGAAGCAGCGAGGCTGCTAGCTGAAGCACTCATGTGTGGGTCGCTTGGATTTGCATGGGATGATGTGCAATGGCATGGCATGGCATGGTGTAACGTGGAATGGCATGGCATGTGATGGGATGAAATGGAACGGCAGGGGCCTTGGAGGCAACAACTTGACTGGTCCCATACCTCCTGTCTTTGGCATCCTGGACAACCTCTATTACTTGTGAGTCTGCTCCCATGCACGCATGCACCCATGCACGCATGCACCCATGCACGCATGCACCCATGCACGCATGCACCCATGCACGCATGCACCCATGCACGCATGCACCCATGCTCCCATGCACGCATGCACCCATGCACGCATGCACCCATGCTCCCATGCACGCATGCACCCATGCACTCATGCACCCATGCTTCCATGCACGCATGCACCCATGCTCCCATGCACGCATGCACCCATGCACGCATGCACCCATGCTCCCATGCACGCATGCACCCATGCTCCCATGCACGCATGCACCCATGCTCCCATGCACGCATGCACCCATGCTCCCATGCACGCATGCACCCATGCACCCATGCTCCCATGCACGCATGCAGTCATGCTCCCATGCACGCATGCACCCATGCACCCATGCTCTCATGCACGCATGCACCCATGCTCCCATGCACGCATGCACCCATGCTCCCATGCACGCATGCACCCATGCTCCCATGCACGCATGCACGCATGCACCCATGCACCCATGCTCCCATGCACCCATGCACGCATGCTCCCATGCACGCATGCACCCATGCACCCATGCTCCCATGCACGCATGCACCCATGCTCCCATGCACGCATGCACCCATGCACGCATGCACCCATGCTCCCATGCACCCATGCCTCCATGCATCCATGCCAGATTTGTGTTGCTTGAAGCCACGCCACCACATGCATGCACACATGCCACTCTCTCCGCATATCACACGATCATCAGCACATAAGCATGTTGCACTGGCCACACTACCTCCTCTCCTCTACCTTTCCCGTTTTCACCTCACCTATCTGCATCCTCCCCCCCTCTCTCCCCCCCCTTCCCCCACCCCCAGCAACACCTCAGGCTCGGGGCTGACCTGCCCGGCAGACGGCAGCGAGTGTGGGGTGAAGCAGAGCAACACCTCCTCCTTCTGCCGCCTCTGCTCCTCCTTCTGCTCCTCCTGCACGCCCCTCAAGTGTACGTGCCGTGCCTTGCTGTATGTGGATGCTTGCTTGCCTGCACCCCTAGGTGCATGATGTTCGATGTCCACATGTATGCACATTACTGTACAAAACACCTCCTTGAATGTTTCGGTTAGTTTAAAAGATGTGTTGCGCATGGGTGTATAGGTATGACGTATGTGCATGCAGCTTTTGTGTGCCGGTAGTTGAGTGGTATGTGTCTGCCTGCCACTGCATGCAATTATGCCCCATACTCCAGGGGCAGCACCCACAGCAGCTCCAGCACCCGCAGCAGCACCGGCATCAACTCCAGCAGCAGAATCAACCACAGCAGCGGAATTAACTGCAGCAGCGGCATCGCCAGTGCCTCAGCCACCATCTGCTTCCACCCAGACCCCTCCTGCTCCTCCTCCTCCCAAGCCTGCTTCTCGCCTTTCCGCGCCCACAGCTTCTGCTTTCAGCCTCTTTGCTGCTGCTGCGCTCTCTCTCCTTGCATTTTCTGTCTGAGAAGAAGCTTCTGCGCATGCTCGTTATCTCTCTTAATGTTTTAGCTTTGAGTGGCCTGGTGGAGGATACGGGTAAGACAACATTGAGGCAGCAACTGGATTAGCCATGTAGGAAATGTACGGTACCCCTTCAAAGTACCATGGCCAGCTATGATCTATGGCAGAGATTCACCCACATGCTTCTTTTTACTTACCATTTTAGTTTCAGCCTTTGTCACACCCACTATTACCTATTCTACGTTGATGTACGGCACAAGCTTAGATGACTGGAATTCATCCCCCCCCCCCCCTCCATCACTTGGGTGTTGTTGCATAACACGGCCCTTGTACCATATGGTTGTACGGTACACTGCATCAATTTCAGAAATTAACATTTCACAATAAGATAATTAAAGCTATACATACTATCACCCTATCACCGTATCTAGGACGATCTCTAACCTATGCAAGCATCATTCTCCGCAGCCACACACCAGCCACAATCCTTGAACAAGCAGAGCGGACAGATTAGAGTAAACACGAAGCAATGCAGTTGGGCGGCGTGCACCCATCCCCTTCCATCCACCAGATCCAGCCAGCATCCCAAACACCCTGACAGGCAGGGTGCAAAAAGTGGTGCTCCTCCATTCCGTCCCTCTCTCCTTGCCTCACCCCATCGTCACGCCACACCTGCTGCATTCCCCCCTGCTGCTGCCCTCTCCCGTCCACATTAACCCCCGCCTCCCTCTCCTCCACCCATTGCACTCACCACCACCTCCCACTCCTGCTCTTCCCCGCGCTGCTCCCCCCGCTGCCCCCGAAGGCGCGGATCATGGCGGGGTGGTTGCACACATGCGTCATGCTCAGCCTCTCTTCCGCACGCACTCTCAGCATGCCGCTCACCAGCGCGCGACATTCCTCCGACACGCCCACCCACGCAGCCCCGTCCACAGGCGCCCGCCACCCGCCCTGCTGAGGCGCCTCCCCTGAGTACGGGCGCTCGCCCGCAATCATCTCGTACAGCGTCATCCCCAGCGACCACACGTCAGCTGCGCGCCCATACCCCGCTGCCTCTGCGCTTCGTACCTCTGCTCCCCCCGCTGGTTTTCTGGCGTGCTTGGCGGCGCCCGGGGCGGGCGGGCAGCGAGGGCGGCAGAGAGCCTCGACTCAGGCGCCACGTACCCGGGCGTGCCTGCGGGAATGCTGCACCCGCGCTGCCCCTCCGCCACCACCTGCGCCAACCCAAAGTCCGCCAGCCGCACTGCCCCGGCGGCCATGCGGGGGGAGGTGCGCGCTGAGGAGACGGGCGCGGACAGGCTGAGGGCAGCAGGAGAGGCGCGCGCAGGCGCAGCAGGAGCAGCAGGAGCAGCGGCGGCGGAGAAAGGCAGGGGCGCGGAGAGCGGCGTGGGCTCGGCAAAGAGGGTGTTATCGGGCTTGATGTCGCAGTGCACCACGCCTCGCTCGTGACAAACGCCACGGCGTCGCCCACGTGCTTCACCACTTCCAGCGCCTCCGCCTCCGCCATTCCCCCTCCCCGCCCGCCTTCCCCGCTCGCCTTCCTCCACCACCGCCTCCAATCGCTTCTCCCCGCGTCCCCCGTGGTGTTGCTCGTGGCAGCCTTGCGTCGCTGCAGCAGGGCGCGGAGGTCACCGCCGTGGCACACATCGGAGAGCATGTACGCGTGCTGCTCGGCCAGATGCACCTCGCGCACGCCCAGCACGCCCGGGCACTCGCTCAGCGACGCCGACACCATCGCCTCGTTCGACGCCGCCACCAGCTGCTTCCGCTCCGCGCGCTTCACCGCCACCACCTCGCCGCTCTCCACTCGCCGCATCGCCACGACTGTGCCGAACCCGCCGCGCCCCAACTCGCCGGCTGCGTCGAACAGGTCGGGGTCGAGCACGCCGTCGTACGCGCTCAGCACGAGCGGCCGAGGGCACGCGCGCGGGGCAATGGGTGTAGCAGCGGCGCGGGGAGCGGGAGGTGCTTGGACTGCAGCCGGCACCAGTTTTGCCGATTTAGCGACAGCAGCGGCAGAGTCGCCGGAGCTGGAAAGCGTCGAAGCGACGGACGAATCCGAGAGGTCCGACGAGGCGGCGAGGTCAACGTTGACCGGCGTGGGTCCCGTGGACAAGGTCAACGCCTCGGACGGCGCGTACCACGATGCCGTGACGAGACCTGCCAGCACAAACGCGGAGGAGAAACGGTTGGCACTCGCGTGCTAACCTAACTCTCTCTCGCGTCTACCTGAAAAGAAAGAGGGGTTTCCTGGAAAGAGGGAGAAAGAGAGAGGTAGAAAAAGGGGGTCGAGGACCAAGGCTCCCGTTATCTTCGACGAAAATGTCAGGTAGAAAAGGGCGGTTGAGAAGACTAGTGAGACTAAGCTCTTCCCCATGAAAAGATCGGTTGCTTACCTTCCGAATCAATCTCGTGTTCGTGCGCTTCGGTTCGGCCTTCGCTGATCGGTTTCGCCAGCGACTTACATGAGGAAGCGGTACTATCAACCGACGGCTCGGCCATCCAGATGTCCATGGCGAGGAGCATACGTAAGAATTGATAGCTACTGGTAATGAATTTCGCACTGTTTCAGAGAATGAGACTTGAAAGGCTCTCGGAGCCTACTTGAGACTTATGTGAGATGGTCACAACAAGGAAGCAGAAGCTCAATGTTTGGAGGAAGTCGTGTTGTGTGCACTGAGCAAAGACGAGAAAGAAGTGGCTTCCAAATGTCTGGACTTGTACTGCAGGCAAACAGACTCCACACAGGAGACCATGGAAAATGGACCCAGCAGAGTGAGGTGAGGAGGGTGGAAGGGAGAGCGGCTCGACTGCTGGCGATCACATCGCTGCAGGAGCAAAAGTCACCCCATCGAAAATCGCGGATACAGACCACATTGAAGCATGCCCGAACCTGTCAAGGCTCGTCACGAATCCAAGCCTCATCACGAGATGTGCTGCGCCAGAATTTCGCCTACGCATTTCGCTAGGCTTGTCAGGGCGAGATCCGAGAAACGCGAAGTCGAGGCTCCCTGCGTGATTGGGTCCAGACTTCACGCCGAGCCTCAACTAGGGGGGTTTCCGAACCTCTAATTCATCCATTGACTCCGTTGTCCAAGGCAGGTTTTGGCGGTAAGACCAAAACACAGACCCGAACAGACTCGCGCGGCTCGCAGAACACTAAACAACAGGAAATCCACACCTGTTAAACATGAACAAGACATTCGCAATAACCAACATAAGCTCACCTATAAAAAACCTTGAACCAACTGGTAGCATATGCAGGAAAAAAAACCAACATGTTCTGGAGGGTACTCGCTGGCTTGTTGTACCGTAAAGCCTTCTACACGACATCCAATCATCTATCCCCCGTCCTTTCCTTTCCCTTAGGTTGGCATGTGAGCTTGTGCGAGGGCCAGTGGGCCTTCTGGCACTCCCTGCTGCAGTAGGCAGCCATACTGCATTGTGCACACACCTTGAGCTGCACACCCCCCCTTCCACCTTGACACACTGTGGGGAGGAACAGCCTCGCGGCTCTGCCTTGCCTTTTCGCGTCTCAGCTCCAAACCTCTCACCAGGGGCAGCAGCAGCAGCATGGGGGGCAGCAGCACCGCCAGCAGCTGCAGCAACAGCATCCACATGGGCCTGGGGGCAGTAGCTGGTCTCCCCCAGCAGCATCTCACTCAAACACGCCAGAGGATTCACCCCCCCCCGGCCACGGCTCCAAGTATGATGCCCCTGCCCTCCCCCCCTGCCCCTCGCCAGTCCTTGTGCCCGCATTTGCACCAGTGGCCCCAGGGTCACCAGCAGCAATGACCATGGCAATCAGAGCTTCCTTCCTTGCAGCTGCAACAGCCACATCGTCCCTCATGGCGCGCCTCATGCCCTCACAGCACTCCTCCAACTCCTCTTCCTCCACTCCACCCACTCCCCTACCAGCCCCTCTCTGCAACGCCGCACCATGTGCCTCTAAAGCAGGCCACGCGTTCCCAGCCGCCATGCGCCAGCTTTCCACCTCCTCCCACATCCTCCACTCCTCCTCCCCCTGCTGCTGCTGCTGCTGACCCTCCCCCCTTGCTTGCCCGCCCCCGTCCTGCCCGACAGGTTCCAGAATGGCCTCGAAGCCTTCCTCTTTCAAGATGAGCTGAGTGCCATAGAAGATGAGCGGCAGGTGATGCTCCTCCATCACGCCTTCCAGCAGCGCCGCCACCAGCGAGTCCGGGACCACCGCAGGGAGCGGCGCCACGCCCAAATTCTCCAGGAAGCTTCTGAAGCGGGCGGAGCGGGCTGGGAAGAGTGAGAGGATGCAGCGCAGCAGCGCGGACGAGGGGCGGCAGGCGAAGGTGACGACGAGAGACGTGAGGTTCACGGCCAGGTAGTACGTGCCAATGCAGCAGTCGCAGCGGGTGCACACAGGTGCAGGCAGAATGCTGTTCGCAATCATCTCTATCAGGATGTCCACTTGGATTCTGGACCGTAGGATGGGCTTGATTCTGCCAGGCGCAAACGGCCCGAGAGCCAGAGCAGCCCATGCTCGATCCCTGAGGCCCAGACGGCCAGCCCAGGAGGTGATAGCGCGGGCCAGAGGGCCGTTCCTGCCCTCCCTTGCCAGCCGTGCAGGGGCGAACCTTCTCAGAAACTCCTCCACACGGTGGCTGAGCGTGGGGAAATAAGGACCGCTGGTGTTGTCCTGCAGAGTGTACCCACCACCAGGGTTGTGGTTCACGGTGGACAGTGTACCCAGGGGGGGCAGGTTCAGCTCCCTCACGTTGTGCTCCTTCTTCACCTCCTCCCTGTCCACCTCACCGCCCTGAAACGCCCCCACATGGAGGATCTTGATCCCCATGAACTCCCCCGTGTCCTTCTCACCCTCCGCCACTGCCGCCCTGTCCCCCTCCGGAAACTCCTTCCAAACGGTCGCAGGCGAACCTTCCAAGCCTGTGGCAGCCTGAGGCTTGGGCGCAGCGCCGAACCTTTGCAGCAGGTTTGGAAGGTCATGGATTGGATGCAGGAGGGCGATGGCAGGCTTTTTCCGATCGGAGCATATGCAGTGCTCAGAGGAGTTGACCCTGAACCCATAAAGTCGCACCCACCGCAGCAGGCAGGTAACTCGGTACGTGAACAGCCCAACCACCGCGTTACTGTTCACGGGCACTAGCCTGGCGCCACTTGCAGAGCTGGATGCCTTGGTTGCACCTGTAGCCCCAGCAGCAGAAGAAGCAGGAGCCACTCTTGGGACGTCTGAATCCACTGCTCGCTTCCCTCGATCCTGCACTCCACTGCCCTCTGTGCCTTTCTCCCCCGCTGCCAGCAGGTTCCTTGCTTCCTCCACAGCAGCGTCCTCCACCCTCTCCTTGAACCTGCTGCCAGCTGAGTCCGAGAAGACCAGAGCAGCACTCTGGGCAAACAGCGGCTGGCAGAAGAGGGTGGCGCACTTGAGGGCGAAGTCTGTGGGGTCCGCACCAGATATCACCATGCCACTGCTGCTGCCATCACTTCTGCCATCGTTACCATTGCTGCTGCCACTGTTGCTGTCAGTGCTGCTGCCACTACCACTGCCGCCACTGGTGCTGGGTTGGTCGCCCACAGCCCCAGTCGCTCGTCCCTCTGCTCCCTCGCCTTCACCACACTGCGAGCAGCAACAGCGGTACTGCTCGCGTGCCAGCCCTCCCTGAGAGACAATCTTCCCCACGCGTTCCACATACTCCTCCCACTCCACCCCCCTCAACCCCTCCCTCCACTCACCCCCCCTGGCCCACTCCCCTCCCCTTACTCCCCCCTCCCCCTCCCGCCTGCCCATGCGCGTCCCTCCCCCCCGGCAGCAGTGGCAACAGGTGGGCAGCAAAAGCCAGTCTCCAGCTGCTGCTTGCCCTTCACTCCCAGCACCTGCAGCAGCAGCGACGCCAAGCAGTTGCCCGCAGCCTGCCGGCCCCCTCCAAACTAAAACGCCACGTTGGGAAACGCCACAGTAGCAGACCGGATGTTTGCTCTCCAGAGGGTGACAAAGCGGGGGAACTTGGCGACAAGCACGGTGAAAGCAGGGATGGACACGGCACGGCGGTAGCGCGTCCAACAGCGGCTGCACTGCCAGCAGCACCACCACAGTTCTTGACGGCTGGCTGCCTCTCCTCCGGTACTTCTAGTCCCAGCGGCTGCACGCGCAGCAGCCAGACTATCAATGCCTAGAATATATGCCAGCTGGCGCCGAATAATCTGGAGGTCCAGTAGCAGGCCGACACGTGGCTCTGCCAGCCATTCGAGCATCATCCCCTCTGCTGCAACCACAGGCGCCGCGTCCACCTTCCACCGATACTGGTCTGCCAAGGATGGGGCGGAGGCCAGCCCAGGCCCAGCACTCGCAGCCGGAGCAGCAGCAGCAGCAGCAGCGCCGGAATTGCCTGGAGGGCGGAGAGGAGGGGCGGAGAGCGGGATGGTGGCGGAGTAGGCGAGGATGGGCGGCGTGGGCTTGTTGGGGAGGCGGAAGGGCAGCATGGCGGGCGGCACGGGCTGCTGCAGGTGCTTGCGCAGGGAGGTGAGTGAGGAGATCTGGAAGGTGATGGGTGGGGCGGGGCGGAGCATGCGGGGGAGGCAGCAGGCGCAGAGGGAGTGCGACCACGGCAGGTGCACGTCCACGTAGTGCACCATGTGCGCGCACGATAAGGGCGCGTTCTCCGCGTGATGCAGGGGTATACGAGCGTGCTCCGCATGTGGGGGGGCGCCTGCGCCTCTGCTGCTGCCTCCTCCGCTCCTGCTTTGGTCACTGGAGCTGCTCCTGCTGCTGGTTCCGCTGTCGGTGGTGCCGGAGCCAGTAGTAGGGGTGCCGATGCTGGTGCTGCCTGTGGGAGGCGCAGGGAGAGGAGAAGGTTCAGCAGCTGTGGAGGCGGAGACAAGTGCGAAGGCGCAGGCGAATGCGGACGCGGGAGATGAATGCATAGGCGGAGGCAAGCGCATAGGCAGAGACCAGTGCGGTGGAGACAGGTGGAGGGGCGGAGACTGGCGCAGAGATGAGAGCAGAGTCTGAGTCAGCAGAAGGGAAGCCTGAAATCTCAGGATTGGAACTTCCGGGGGGAGTGATCATGGACGCGCAAGCCTGATTACCTTGAGGAGCTGCAAGTGGGGGATGTGGGTGATCAGTGACCACTGGACTTTTCTCCTCCCCCTCCGCTGTTGCTTTTTCCCCAACCACATCGTTATTCGTGCCACTGATGCCGCTGGAGTTGCCAGCGCTGATCTGCGCTGAATTCTCGCGATTCACCTCTTTCGATTTCACTGCTAGCACTTTGATCACTGTACCCGTTTTAAGCCTCGCCTTGACGGCGGGTACAGCAGGCGATAAATACACCACTTGTCCGATAGCCATGAACCGAACCGCCTGCTTTTCGTCGCTTCTGTTGCTCCCCTTCCCTTCCTCCTGAACTCCTGCATTCTCCGCGTCATCATGTTGCTGACGTGTCTGCTGACCTGGCAGACAGCAATGCGGCAGGTGGAACAGAAAGAGCTTGTCAAACGCTGATTGGAGAGGCTCCTGCGGATCAACGGTGATGGGATAGTCCACGTGGGAAGCCGCTGGATGTTGGACCGTAGCCGCGCTTCCTCCTTCGCCGCATTCAGCGGCAAGGCCAGTCGCAGCGCTGCTTCTAGAGTCAATGCTGTTGCCGTCATTTGAGTCATTACGGCCCTTGAGCAGAAAAGCGGGAACCCGAAATCGAAGCGTGAATTCCATGTCGCACACCAGGAAACGCGCGGCCTAGGAACGAGTACAGTACTAAGCTTGGCGAGTGCTACCTTGGAGCTATCACCACCTTCAAAAGTCTAACACGCAGCGAGCAAGAGGAAGAAAAGCGCGACCTTGCAAGCCATTATGCCTGGAAATAACGTGCATCCTCAACTCCAGCCATCGTGGCTCCGCGTTACGAAACGAGAATGATTGGCTGGAAGGGCTCTGTAGATTCGCTCGTGCTTTTTGACCAGAGTGGATTTAGAATGTCGTGATGGCGTCGGGGAACCGCATCAGCTCGCACAGCCGTTTTGATTGTGCCGAATGTCGACTGACCTGACATCGATTTCTGGTCAAATCTCCCTGCACCCAGAACATTTCTGTTTTCATTCTTGGAGGTCCCGACGACCCTCCGTCCCAACCCGAGCGTGGTGGTGAAAAAAGATCAAGTTGGAGCCGAACCAAAATCTTACAGCGGGATGAGCAATCAAGGGCCGGAGCTCCCCAAGCGGCTAGGCCTAAAAACCGAACCGTGTATCGGGTAGAATGACACTTTCGTCACTCTCAACAGGGCCCTCCAATCAAAGCATTCGTAACATGCATGCAGCCATCATGGCCGTAGTTTGGGATGCGCGTTTATTCCAGCCAGGAGCCATCACGCTTGAGCCATATTTCTCTTCTCGGTTGCTGCACGGAAGGCCTTTGAAGGAGTCATGGCGCATTGTTTCCGATAGATCCAAGTTTGTGCTCGCTGAGCGCATTCTTTCCCGCCTAGGCCTCGTGTTTCCTTTCTGCAACATGGAATTCACGCTTCGGTTTCGAGTTCCCTCTGTTCTGCTCAAACCGAGCTGTTCTGATGCGAATATCGGGAGCAGCATCGACGCTAGCTACACCGCGGCCTCCAGGCCGTTTTGCTGCCGAAGAGAGCGCAGCAGCGCCGTCGGTGGCGCATGAGTATCGGTGGAAGGTGGACGCGGCGCCTGTGGTTGCAGCAGAGGGGATGATGCTCGAATGGATGGCAGAGCCACGTGTCGGCCTGCTACTGGACCTCCAGCATATACGGCGCCAGCTGGCGGATCTTCTGGGTATGCATGATATAGCTGCTGTGCGTGCGGCCACTGCCGTTGGGGATAGAGGCACGAGAGCAGCAGGTAGCCCTCGCCTGTGGTGGTGCTGCTGGCTGTGCAGTGACTGTTGGACGCGCTACCGCTGTGCCGTGTCCATCGCTGCTTTCACCATGCTGGTCGCCAAGTTCCCCCGCTTCGTCACTCTTTGGCGCGCGCACATGCGGTCTGCTAATTCGATCTTTTCCCCAGCTGGCGTTTCAGTTCGGCGCGGGGCGGCAGGCTGGGGGCGACTGCTTGGCGTCGCTGCTGCTGCAGGTGCTGGGAGTGAAGGGCAAGCAGCAGCTGGAGACCGGCTTTGCTGCCCACCTGTTGCCGCTGCTGCCGGGGGGGAGGGACACGCATGGGGAGTGGGGAGAGGGAGGGGAAAGTCGGGGGAGGGAGGGGGGAAGGGGGGAGGAGTGGAGGGAGGGGTTGAGGGGGATGGAGTGGGAGGAGTATGTGCAGCGCGTGGGGGAGATTGTTGCCCAGGGAGGGCTGGCAGGCGAGCAGTACCGCTGCTGCTGCTCGTAGTGTGGTGAAGGCGAGGGAGCAGAGGGAAGCGCGATTGGGACTGTGGGAGACCCATCTGGCAGCAGCGGTGGCAGCTGTGGCAGCAGCAGCAGTGGCATGGTGGTATCCGGTGTGGACCCCACCGAGTTCGCCTTGAAGTGCGGCACTCTCTTCTGCCAGCCCATGTTCGCCCGCGCTGCTGCTCTCATCTTCTCCGACTGTGCTGCCCACCGCCACAAGGAGAGCGTGGAAGACGCTGCCGTGGAGGGAGCAGTGAACAGGCTGGCAGCGGCGGAGAGAAGCACAGAGGGCAGTGGAATGCAGGACCGTGGGAAGCGAGCAGTCGATCCAGAAGGTCCAGCAGTGTCTCCTGCTGCTAGTGCTGCTGGGTCAGCAGGTGCGAGGACCAAGGGATCCAACACTGCAAGCGGCGCCAGGCTGGTGCCGGTGAACAGTAATGCAGTGGTGGCACTGTTCACGTACCGAGTCACGTGCCTGCTGCAATGGGTGCGGTTTTATGGCCCCAGGGTCAACCCTGCTGAGGACTGCCGATGCTTCAACCAGCTGGGGTATGCCACCGCGCTCCCGCATCCACTTCACGACCTTCCAAACCTGCTGCAAAGGTTCGGTGCGGTGCCCAAGCTTCCGGCCGCCACAGGCCAGGAAGGTCTGGCAAGGACGGGCTGGGAGGAGTTTCCAGAGGGGGACAGGGCGGCAGTGGCAGAAGAAGAGAACGACCCTGCGAGGAAGTTTTTCGGATGCAGCACCTTCCACGTGGGGGCGTTTCGTGGCGGCGGCAGTGAGTTGGACGAGGAGGAGATGCAGATGGAGTACAACGTGAGGGAGTTCTACCCGCCCCCGGCCCACGTGGACTCCTTCACGATTCGCTCTCATCACCTCCCTGGTGGCGAGATCACTGTGCAGATCAACACAAGTGGTCCCATCTTCCCCACGCTGGGCCATTGTGTGGAGGAGTTTCTGAGAAGGTTCGCACCTGCAAGGCTGGCAAGGGAGGGCAGGAACGGGCCTCTGGCCAGGGCTATCACCTCCTGGGCTGGGCGCTCGGGCCTCGGGGATCACACGTGGGCTGCTCTGGCTCTGGGGAAGTATTCTCATGGAAGGATAAAGCCCATCCTACGGTCCGAAGCTGAGGTGGATGTGTCTATAAAGCTGATAGCAAACGCCATTTCTCCCATTCCTGCCTGCAGCCGCTGCCACCGCTGCATTTGCATGTACTACCTGGCTGTAAACTACACCTCGCTCATTGCGTCCTTCGCCTACCGCCCCTCGTCCGCGCTGCTGCGCTGCCTCCTCTCGCTCTTCCCGGCCCGCTCGTCCCGCTTCAGAGAGCTCCTAGAGAATCTGGGCGGCCGCTCCCTGCGGTGGTTCCTGACTCGCTGGTGGCGGCGCTGCTGGAAGGCGTGATGGAGGAGCATCGGTTGATGCTGCTCTACATGAACACGCTGCTTCTCACTAAGGAAAATGCCCTTCCGGCCATTCTGGAACCCGTCAGCACCAATGCGGGCGGGCAGGTGGAGGGGGAGAAGCAGCAGCAGCAGCAGCAGCAGCAGCAGCAGGGGGAGGAGGAGTGGAGGATGTGGGAGGAGGTGGACAGCTGGCGCATGGCGGCTGGCAATGCATGGCCTGCGGTGGAGGCGCATGACTCGCCGCTGCAGATGGGCGCAGGTAAAGGGAGGGGGCGTGTGCAGGGGGAGGTGTCGGAGGAGTGCTGTGAGGGCATGATGCGTGCAATTAAAGACGCTGGGAAGGGGCAGAAGGGGAGGACAGGAGCGTGGTACCTGGTGCCATGGCTGGGGGGGGTGAGTCCTCTGGCGTGTTTGAGGGAGATGCTGCTGGGGGAGACCAGCTACTGCCCCCAGGCCCACGTGGATGCCCTTGCTGCTGCTGCTGCCGCTGGTGCTGCTGCCGACACTGCTGCTGCCGACGCCGCCGCCGCCACTGCTGCTGCTGCTGCTGCCCCTGGTGAAGGGCACGGTGGCAAGGGAGGGCAGCGTGGGTGTGTGTCGGCACAGTGTGGCAAGGTGGAAGGGGCGGGGGTGCAGCTAAAGCTATGCTCGCGGTGTGGCAAGGCTGCCTACTGCAGCAGGGAGTGCCAGAAGGCCCACTGGCCCACGCACAAGCTCACGTGCCTGCCCAAGGCCAAGGGGAAGGAAAAGGTAGAGGAATAGATAATTTGGTCTGATAAATACTTGCTAGTATGCAAAGGTTATCAGCTAGGAGAAACACTGTCCAAGGTTATCAGCTTCCTGCGGATTATGGTTGACTCTTCAGGCTAATTTGATTGAATGAAATTTCAGAGTTGGTGTCAGAATGTGTAGTTTGTCTAGCCTGCAGTGGGGTACTCTGTAGTAAGTACGACCCCTTAGGGTTTCCTATGTGTATCCACCTGCTTGCTAGTGCAATCCTCTTCGCCAGTTTCTCATTCCTGCTAGTTATTTTCGACATGGTATTCAGAGCAGTAGGTCCGTAGGACCGATTTTTTTTAGGGCCCACCTACCGTTGCGATTACTGAGCTGCCCCACGTTGTGCCTGCACTGCGCTGCCCGCACGCGCCCTGCCTTGCCTGCGCTGCGCTGCCCGCGCGCGCCTTTGCCTTGCCTGCGCGCGCTTCCCTAGTCCCGAGCGCGCCGCCTGCTCCAGCCACTTGCGCGCCGTCCCAGCAGCTTGTGCGCCTCCACTGCAGCCTTGCGCGCAGCTTCTCCTCGCCTGCACTCTGCTTTGTCGCCTGCGCGCTACTCTTGCTCGCGCTGCAACCATGGCAACTCTAAATGTCCTCGCTTTCGATCCTGACAGTCGCCCAATAGAGCTTGCCACTTGGCACGACGATCTGCAACTGTTTCCTATGACTGATGCCAAAGACGGACTTTCACTGTTCGATCACGAGTTTGGCACTTCCGTTGCTCCTGCTGACACAGCTGCCGCTCTTGACCGCTCATAGTGGCAGACTCATGATGCTGCTGCGCGCCTCGCTATTCGCAACCATCTGCCGATCACTAAGCGCGCGCACTTTAGTCAGCACAAGACTGCTAAGGCACTCTATGAGGCTGTAGTTGCCCGCTACTCTTCCTCACCCACTGCAGCCCTAGGTCATCTTATGCTACCCTACCTGCTCCCCGACCTGTCCTCGTTTACCACCGCTGAGGACCTCATCTCTCACCTCCGCACTAGTGACGCTCGCTTTCGTGCCGCCCTTTCAGATGAGTTCCTCGTCGAGAATCACCCCCCCGATGTACTTCACTCTCTACTTCCTCATCACCCGCCTCCCTGACACTCTTCGCTCAATCAGGGACCACTTTCTCGCCCTAGACCCGACCACTCTCACTATCGCCGACTTCGAGACGCACCTCCTAGCACCCGAAAAGAACATTCTCGCTGTAGGTGCTACTCGTGGCACTCCTCGCACTCCCCTCTTTGAGGGGTGCTCCCCCTCCCCTCTTGCCCCCTCCTACGCCTCTGCTGCTGCTGCTCTAGACTACCTTGGTGCTGAGGAGGTCGGGGCTGCTTCCGCTCCTAGTGGGAAGCGCCGCAGCGCCAGGGGCAACAGGGGTGGTAGGGGAGGTGGAGGTGGCGGTGGAGGGGGCAGTGGTGGAGGCGGCGGGGGTGGTGGAGGTGGTGGGGGTGGTCGTGGGGGTGGAGGTGGTGGTGGGGGCGGCGGGGGTACTGCGGGCAGTGGAGGTGGCAGCAGCGGGAGTGGGGGAGGAGGGAGCGGTGGTGGCAGTGGTGGTGGGGGCTGGAGTGGAGCCGGCCAGAAGGGGAGCTCCAGTGGTGGCCAGGGACAGCAGCAGTAGCAGGAGCAGCGTCAGCGTCAGACCCCCACGTCTCAGCAGCTTCATGACTGGTACGCTCAGCATGGGGCGTCTGGGGTTCCTACTCGCTGCACCTATATCATTCGCACAGATCCCCGCACTGGTCGCCCATGCACCGTCTTTCACACGGAGTACCGCTGCTTCTCTCGGCTCAGCGACACCTGGCGCACCAAGTTTCTTGAGGCTAATGAGTTACCCCCTTGGGCAGACCTGCTTAGGCGTGATGTTCCTATCTTTGATCTTGACTATGATGCAATTCTTGCTGCCTCATGTACCTGATGACCTGCACTCGACCTGACCTTGCGTACCCTCTTGGCCTTCTGGCTCGCTACGTGGCTCCTGGTAGGCACCGAAAGGTGCACATGGATGCTACTAAGGGGGTACTGCGCTACTTGTGCAGTACATCGGGCATGGGGCTTGTGGTTGGAGGGCGGAGCCCAGTTGTCCTCACTGGGCGCTCAGACGCTTCTTGGGTTGACGACCTAGCTACGCAGCGGTTGTGACAGGGTTATACGTTCAGCCTTGGCTCTGGCTCTGTTTCGTGGCGGTCTACACGCTCGTCTTCTGTTCTCGGCTCCAGTTGTGAGGCTGAGATCTACGCCACAGCCATGGCTGCACAAGAGCTATGCTGATTCGCCTACCTGCTGACCGACTTGGGAGAGCGGCCTCATTCTCATCCAGTTCTGTACGTAGACAACAAGGCCGCCATTGCCTTGTGTTAGGAGCACAGAACGAAGCACATCGCTCTGCGTTACTTCCTTGCTCGAGAGTTGTAGTAGCGTGGTCAGCTTCATCTTGCTCACGTGGTCACTCGGGCCAACACTGCTGATATATTCACCAAGGCACTTCCGTCTGGTGATCATCAGCGGTTTTGTACTTTGTTAGGCCTTGTGCCCTGGTCGCCCATGCACCGGCTTTCACACGGAGTACCGCTGCTTCTCTCGGCTCAGCGACGCCTGGCGCGCCAAGTTTCCTGAGGCTACTGAGTTCCCCCCTTGGGCAGACCTGCTTAGGCGTGATGTTCCTATCTTTGATCTTGACTATGATGTAATTCTTGCTTTCATGTATGCATTGACTGTTAGTGCTGAGGGTGACTGCTACTTGTGTGTACCATCTGACCCAGGTATAGAGTCAGCAGCCCTATGTGCTAGTGAGTCCGTTCTCCCTGGTATTGCGTCCGCTCAGGCCTTGCACACCTTTACACTTGACTCTGGTGCTTCCCGCTATTCCTTTTGCGACAGTACCACAGTCACTCCCCTCCTTGCATCTGTCCCTGTCTCACTGGCTGACCCCTCTGGGGGCCCAGTGCTAGCACGGTCCACTACTGTGCTTCCGTGTTCGGTGGTCCCGTTTGGTGAGCTGTCTGGTCTCCACCTCCCCTCGTTCTCTACGAACCTAGTGAGCAACGCCGTCCTTCAGGATCACTGGGTTGACACCTTTACTCCTGGAGGACAGCGTGTGGTGATCTGCACGTGTTTTCGGACTGGCCGCCACCTAGCCACGTTCACACGTGCGCTGAGCCTGAGCGTGAGGATGTACTGAACCTGAGCGTAGGAGCCTGGGGGTGCTGAGCCTGGAGGTGCTGAGCCTGGGAGTGCTGGGCGTGGGGGAGCTGAGCCTTGGGGTACTGGGTCTGGTGGTGCTGCGCATGGGGGCACTGAGGCGTCTGGTGAGCAGTCTCCTCGTCGGCGTATCCCTCTCTCCACACAGCAGCTGCGTGAGTGGTACGTTAGCCGTCAGGGTCGCGCTGCTGGAGCTGGAGGCCCTGCTGCGGGGGGCGCTGGAGCTGGTGAGTCTGCTATTGGAGGTGTTTCTACTGGTGTTCCTGGAACCGCTGGTCCCGGAGGTGCTCGTATTGGAGGTACTGGAGCCGCTGGGGCTGGAGGTACTCCTGGACCTGGAGGTGCTGCTGTCGACTCTGAGGTTGGAGGCTCTGGAGCTGGAGGTGCCGGTTCTGGGGGTGCTGCTGTTGGTGGTGCTAGTACTAGAGGTGCTGCTACTAGAGGTTCTAGAGCTGTTGGAGGTGCAGGCGCTGGTGGCGTTGGCGCGGGAGGTGCTGGAGCTGCTGGAGGTGCTAGTACTCGAGGTGTTGGCGCTGTAGGTTCTGGAGCTGCAGGAGGTGCTAGAGCTACTGGTGCTGGTGGCATTGCACAGCCGCGACTATTCTTCGCTCCGCCATCACCTTCGTCTCTGCTGCCGCCTGACTCCGTGCTTCGCCAAGTTCTTAGCCTCCCGTCCTCTACTGGTCTTCCGTTACAGCCTGGCTCACCAGTGTTTGCTCCTTCTCCTTAGAATGAGCAGATAGGAGGTCTTGCTGAGCATCGTGCGCCTGCGTCTCGTCCTGTCTTGCCTGTTTGCATTGTCTGCACTGGTCGTACTGGTCGTCGTGTTCCTCGTGAGCGTTCGTCGGCTGTCCTCGGCACGCACCTCATGGCCCTGCGTCCTTCCTCTGCTCCCTAGCGTGTTCCCGTGCCGTCCCCTCCTGCGTCTTCTCTGCCTGACGTTCCAGACCCTGAGTTTGACCGCTCTCGTGCTGCTCTCCCTACTATCACGTGTCTACTTCCCACTATTGTCACCGACCCTTCGTTTGAGTCCACTACTGCGTCTGCTTTAGTCGCTGAGCTTGTTGACTTTGCTGCTGCCTGTCGTCTAGACTTCGCTGCTAGTCTTGTTGCTGAGTCTGAGTTTGTCTGTCCTCCGTCCATCGGGGGTGAGTGTGCTCTTGGCACGGACGTCCTTGAGGATAGGCAGGAGGACTTTGAGTGTCTTGCGGCTCCTGTACCTCATCTCGTGGCCATGTTGCTTACCCATGAGGGAGACCCGGATGCTCCAGACATCCCGACCCCGCGCTCTTACGCTAAGGCGATCGCGGGTGAGTACTCCTCTCACTGGCAGACAGCCTTGGATGCAGAGATGGCATCCAGGAAGTCCACAGGCACTTGCGTCGATGAGGTTCCCCCTCCTGGGGCGAACATCCTTGATGGCATGTGGATTTTCACGGTGAAGCGGCCGCCGGGTTCTCCGCCTGTCTTCAAGGCTCGTTATGTTGCACGAGGCTTCAGTCAGTGACTGGGAGTTGATTTCTTCCAGACCTTCTCCCCCACCCCAAAGATGACCACTCTTCGGGTGCTGCTGCACGTCGCCACTCAGCGTGACTACGAGCTTCACTCTCTGGACTTCAGCACAACGTTCTTACAGGGCAGTCTGCACAAGGAGATCTGGCTGCGCTGCCCACCTGGCTTCACTAGGTCGTTTCCTCCTAGTACCCAGCGAAGCCTCCGTCGGCCGGTCTATGATCTCCGCCAGGCGCCTCATGAGTGGCACGACACAAAGTCAATGGCTCTTGGGTTCGCCCCTTCTACTGCTGACCCGTCGCTCTTTCTACGCACCGACACTTCGCTCCCGCCGTTCTACATCCTCGTGTACGTTGATGGCTAGGTCTTTGCCACTATTGACACTGAGCCTCTCGCCCTGGTGAAATCAGAGCTGCAGAAGAGACATACCTGCACAGACCTGGGTGAGCTGCGCAGTTACCTTGGCTTGCAGATCACCCGGGACAGAGCACGCCGCACCATCACACTGACTCAGTCACACATGGTGCAGCAGGTCCTTCAGCGCTTCGGCTTCACCTGGTCCTCGCCATAGCCCACTCCTCTGGCTACGGGCCACTCGCTCTCAGCTCCACCTTCCGTAGGGCCGAGTGGTCCGTACCCAGAGCTAGTGGGCTGCCTCATGTTCCTGATCACCTGCACTCGACCTGACCTTGCGTACCCCCTTGGCCTTCTTGCTCGCTACGTGGCTCCTGGTAGGCACCAAAAGGTGCACATGGATGCTGCTAAGAGGGTACTACGCTACTTGTGCATTACGTTGGGCATGGGGCTTGTGCTTGGAAAGCGAAGCCCAGCTGCCCTCACTGGGCACTTAGACGCTTCTTGGTTTGACGACCTAGCTACGCAGCTGCCGTCAAAGGGTTACACCTTCAGCCTTGGCTCTGGCTCTGTTTCGTGGCGGTCTACATGCTCGTCTTCTGTTCTCAGCTCCAGTTGTGAGGCTGAGATCTACGCCACAGCCATGGCTGCACAGGAGCTACGCTGGCTCACCTACCTACTGACCGACTTGGGAGAGCGGCCTCGTTCTCATCCAGTTTTGTACGTAGACAACAAGGCCGCCATTGCCTTGTGTTAGGAGCACAGAACGAAGCACATCGCTCTGCGTTATTTCTTTGCTCGAGAGTTGTTGCAGTGTGGTCAGCTTCGTCTTGCTCACGTGGCCATTCGGGCCAACACTGCTGATATATTCACCAAGGCACTTCCGTCTGGTGATCATCTGCGGTTTGGTACTTTGTTAGGCCTTGTGCCTACGTTTTGTCACTTGCTGTAGACCTTGTGTGTACTGTGACCTAGATATATATACCTGCATGCTTGCTCTTGCTAGGTAGTGATCAGTGTGCTGTTGTTGATATACAGTATATACCTCAGCATTTGAGCTAGTCTTGTGGCCCTTTGCTTTTGCTCGGTGTGTGTGGTGACGTTGTGATCCACCCTGAGCTTGCTTTGTGTTTCTTGACTGGACTTGTGACCCTTTGCTCTCCCCCACTTTGCTTATAGGGGTGTGTCAAATTATATATGTGCTACATATGTGTAGGCTGTAGTGAGGTAGCTATTTTGGGGTATAGCCCCTTTAGGGTTTCATACATGTACCAAACCTTGACCTAGTCCATTCATACCATACCTCGTGTGCTTGAGATGGTTTGATGGTGTGGTGTCGCTTTAGGACAAAAAGCTTACTAGTGTCAAATTAGTGTACTCAACAAGGTAAAGAGCAGATGCGTTGTACGTGCGTTATGCATAAATTGAGCTAAAACCATCTTAATGACCACAGGGTATTGGAGTCCAGGGCACACATTTGGTGTATCACAAGGAGGAGAATTTGGGTGCCATGGGATGGGCACGGCATACGACGGGGTAGTGTAGCCCAGGGCACACATATATTGCACATACGTATATCTGCAGTGTGCATTGTGTACACCGAAACACCTTGTAACAGCGACAGATGGAGCTAACGCAAGGAGAAGGTTTTGCGAGGCATGAGGTGGGCCCTAATGGTGAGGTAGTGTAGGCCCCCCTGTCACCTACACCCCCCCTGGCGCCCATTGCACCTCGTTCCACGCAAAGCCACTTTCAAGAATTCTAACGATAGGAGAAGGAATTGCGAGGCATGAAGTGGGCCATAATGACCACAGGGTACTGGATTCCAGGGCACACATACGGTATATCGCGAGGAGCAGGATGCGCGAGCCATGAGATGGGCACGGCATACGACGGGGTAGTGTAGCCCAGGCCACACATACATTGCACATACGTATATCTGCAGTGTGAACTGTGTACACCGAAACACCTTGTAACAGTGACAGAAGGAGCTAACGCAAGGAAAATGATTTGCGGGGCATGAAGTGGGCCCTGACAACAGGGTAATGCAACCCTCTCACCCACAACCCCCCTGGCGCCCACTGCACCTCGTCCCATGCCAGGCTACTTTCAAGGATCTGAAACAGGAGAAAGAAGGCACAGGAAAGGAAGAGAGCAAAAGGCAATAATACATGATGACCATGATGCAGCCCCCTCACCCACACTTGTGAGTCAACTCAAAAGGTGACTTTTGACGAGATGACTTTTGAGTCAACTCCAAAGGTGACTTCTGACGAGGTGACTTTTGAGTCGATTCAAAAGGCAAGGGCAAACTATGACCATCATGTAGCCCCCTCACCCACACTCCCCCTGGCACCCACTGCACCTCGTCCCACGGCAGACAAACTCGCGGATCTGAAGCATGGGAAGGAAAGCAGATGCAAGGCAAGAGAAAATGAGTGGTAATGCAGTTCCCATGCAGCTGTGGGGCACCCACACGCACACCTCTCCTGGTGGTGCCCACTGCACCTCGTCCGATGGCAGACCACGTGATAATAAAAGCGTTTTGAGACGCCTCGAAACACATTTATTATCACTTCGCACCCACACCACGCCTGGTACTGCGCACTGCACCTCGTCCCATGGTAGACTGGACTCGAGGATCTAAAACAGCAGCAAGGGAAGGGCAGGGAACGTGGGAATGGCAGGGGGCGGGGAGAGGGCAGTCGTGGGAGTTAGGCTGGTCGAGTGGGAAAGTTGATCATGATTTGAGACATTTTCAGAAAGGGCAGGTAAGAGGAGGAAGAGTGCACAGCTTGGTGAAGGTGGCAGGGAGAGGGCGCCTTGCACGTGTGCCAACGCATTCAGAGGCAGCAGAGCCCACTGAGACCTTAAAAGGCATACCTTGGTGAAAGCGGTGGGGAGAGGGCAGCCGTGGGAGCGGAGTTGATCAAGAGGGAGAGGAGGAACGCACTGGGTCCACCGGTACGTGTCTCTCGGCCCCTTTCCCTTCCCATGCACGTGCGCTGACACACTCCGTGGCAAAACCCATTGGGACTCTAAATGTATACCTTCTTGGGCTCTAAAGGCGTACCTTGGTGAAGGAAGCAGGGAGAGGGCAGACATGGGAGCGAAGCTGGTCGAGAGGGAGAGGAGGAACGCACTGGGTCCACCGATACGTGTCTCTCAGCCCCTTGCCCTTCCCATGCACGTGGACCAACGCACTCTGAGGCAGCAGAGCCCACTGAGACCTTAAAAGGCATACCTTGGTGAAAGCGGTGGGGAGAGGGCAGCCGTGGGAGCGGAGTTGATCAAGAGGGAGAGGAGGAACGCACTGGGTCCACCGGTACGTGTCTCTCGGCCCCTTGCCCTTCCCATGCACGTGCGCTGACCCACTCCGAGGCAGATCCCATTAGGACTCTAAATGTATACCTTCTTGGGTTCTTAAGGCGTACCTTGGTTAAGGAAGTAGGGAGAGGGCAGCCATGGGAGCGGAGTTGATCAAGAGGGAGGGGCGGAACGTACTGGGTCCACCGGTACGTGTCTCTCGGCCCCTTTCCCTTCCCATGCACGTGCGCCAACGCACTCTGAGGCAGCGCCGACTGGGTTTCAGAAGTGGTGCTGGTGGTGCCTAGGACCCCGGGAGGAGAGGAGAAGAGGGAGAAGCTCCGTTTTGAGCCATTGAGACCGTCCCTTGCTGCTGCTGCTCCTGCTGGCGTTGCAGCTGCCGCTGATAAGGGAGTTGAAGAGGCGTTGTTTGTGTTGGCAGCTGCAACATCAGCTGCTGCAGGGCTGCTTGTGTGTGCCTTGGAGGAGTGCGCTGCTGGTGCTTCTGGGTGCTCTTTCCCTTCTCTGTCTGCTGCTTTGCTCTCTGGACCTCCCTCCCTTTGCTGCTCTTTCCTCAAACCTTCCTTCTCTCCATTATCAGACCCCTCGGCTCCCTCTCCCTCCTCTGCTGTCCCCTTCTCTCTTTCGTTCCTCTCTCCCGCTCCCCCACCTTGCCCCTCTTGGTCACCTCCAGCATCTACCCCTCCCTCCCTCACCACACCAGCAGCACCAGCATCCGCAGCAGCACCACCGTCACCAGCAGCAGCAGCAGCCCCATCAGCCTTTGCGTTAGTGGCATCAAGTGGCAAAGTGTGGGCTTGTGTCTGCTGCTGCTGGGCCTGGGAAAGCGCTAGAGAGTAGAAGACCTTGCAAGCCGACACTGGCTCGTAGCTCAACTCAAACCTGCAAGGGTGTGGAGAGGAGAGGAGGCAGTGGAGGGAGTGTGTGAGTGTGCATGCGAGTGAATAGCAATGGGCCTATGAGAAGCCTAAACGTGCCTCTATAGGTCTGCTTTGCTGTACTTTTCAAGAGTCGTCTGGATAAGTCAACAAGACCCTTGGGCCTATGAGACGCCTAAACATGCCCCTACTCTAACGTGTGCGCCCCACCCATTTGTGCGCCCCACCCACCTGTGCGCCCCACCCACCTGTGCGCCCCACCCACCTGTGCGCCCCACCCACCTGTGCGCCCCACCCACCTGTGCACCCACCCACCTGTGCACCCCACCCAGATGTGCGTGGTTGTTTCCAGGTGCAGCACTTCTTCCCGCTTGAGCCGTGTTGATGTGAACTGAGGCTTCTTCTAAGGCACCAGGAAAGCTGAGGCCGCTGCCTCAAAGCCACCTCTGTGTGCCCCACCCACCTCTGTGTGCCCCACCCACCTCTGTGTGCCCCACCCACCTCTGTGTGCCCCACCCACCTCTGTGTGCCCCACCCACCTCTGTGTGCCCCACCCACCTCTGTGTGCCCCACCCACCTCTGTGTGCCCCACCCACCTCTGTGTGCACCCACCCACCTATGCGTGGCTGTTTCCAGATACAGCACTTCGGCACGCTTAAGCCGGCTGTCGCCCCTCCCCTCCCGTCGCCTTTCCCTCCCATATCCTTTCCTCTCCCGTCGCCTTTCCTCTCCCGTCGCCTTTCCTCTCCCGTCGCCTTTCCTCACCCGTCGCATTTCCTCTCCCGTCACCTATCCTCTTTCCCGTCGCCCTTCCTCTCTCCCGTCGCCTATCCTCTCTCCCGTCGCCCTTCCTCTCTCCCGCCACCTATCCTCTCTCCCGTCGCCCTTCCTCTCTCCCGCCGCCTATCCTCTCTCCCGTCGCCCTTCCTCTCTCCCGTCGCCTGTCCTCTCTCCCGTCGCCTGTCCTCTCTCCCGTCGCCTATCCTTTCTCCCGTCGCCCTTCCTCTCTCCCGTCGCCGATCCTCTCTCATCGCGAAAAAGGAATTGCTTCCAGGTTGCAGGAAACTTGCAAAAAGGTCACTTTTAAAAAATCGACCTCCGCAACTTTCCAATGATTGACGAATGTTGCAGAAATCCGAGTCACTGAAAAGCTGCAAAAAAGTTGCATTTCTGCAACACAACCGCAACATTGCGGACACTCATTAGATACGTGAACTTTACATTTCAGTCACATGTATTAAATTTCATGACCTGCCATGTGGTATGCGTACAGTTTCGACTTCGAAGTGTACGTACGCTGGTACATTCGCGAAGATATTTTGCCACATAAGCATAGATATTTCTGCCAGGTGTCATTCTCGATATGTGAATGGTAGCTTGCCATGTGGGCCAATCAGACATGACCTTGTCGTGTGCGAAAATTGATTTCTACAGGCCGCCGATTTGCCTGAACAGTACAAGCGGAGCATTCGTTTCAGCAGATTTTTGTCCCTGGTTTAGTTCGAGGTGTATAGTCTCTACACAATCTATAATATTTTGCACATTTTCATACATTATCATTAGAGGCTGGATTCCAGTCAGCGTAGGATAAGAACGCATACGGTAAAAAGCTCAAGCAGAAGCAGGGAGATACCTTCGTGCGACTACCACACCCTCTGCATTTCCCGCGCTGAAGACGGCGCGTCCCACACGATTTGCGGGCCGAAGGTCCTACGCATGCAGTGAGCATGCCGACGAGTAGTATTGGGAGGCTGGGGAAAAAAAGAAGCGCAACTAATTAATATGAACAGGGAATGGGAGGACTTGCAGGGGCGGAAAAAAAATGTACAAGTTACAAGCCAATGCGAAAGTTCTGCACACATATCCGGAAGATAAGAACAAGTCGATTGCTCGCGAAGCATAATCCGTGAGAATAGATGAAGGAGTGGAAACAAATATACGACTTACAACCTAAGGCACACGCACGGGAAAATGATAGCTTGGTCTCGAGTTACAGAAAGCATGTGTAGCACACCTTTCGGCGCTTTTCGCGCGAAACCTTGCGATTCCGCTACTAGTCGGTGGTGCCACATTCTCTGTGTGAAGAAAACGTTGCCGTTTAAGTTGTACAAGGAAAGGGGAGGATGTGCGGGGGCGGAAATAATAACATAGATCTGAGTTACAAGCAGCGGTGATAAGATACAATAAGAAGATGCTCAGAGGCACGAGATGTAGGCGAGATTTGAATAACCTGAGCCAGTTGTGTGGAAATGAGGTAGGTGACGGGTGCTTGTACGGGAGAGAGTAAGGCACAGTGTGAGGGTAAGAAAGATATATGCTTATAGAGCTTGGAGGTGTGCTGATGTGTCGTCAAAAAGCACCATTGATTTCTGATGTAGGCAAGAGAACACCAGTGATTGGTTCGTAAAAAATCATGTGGTTCGACCACTTCGTTACGGATTAGCTAACCTTGGTCCAGGGAAGCCACGTCTGTACCTAGAATCTGAACACTTCGCATTAATTGGGTGTGACTGTGAACCTGTGTGCCAGTTGCCCGTTTTGATTGTTGGTTGCACCTTGGTGAGATTCGTCGTGTTATGTATCCACGTTACTGTGCTCGCAACTCTTGAGAAAGCTAACGTTCATCGATCGGATACCAGCAGTATCACACCTTGGGGGACTCTCAAGGGTTGGTCGTAACCAGGTGTACAGTCAGGTCTGGATATTTCGAAGCTGACTCTAGAAATGCGTGGTCCGAGCAACCCACGAATCCAAAATTCGCGCCTCGGGTAACCCACGTATCCAAAATGCGCGGCTCGGTTACCCCTTGTATCCGAAATTTGTGAGTTGCAATTTTCAGTCTATGTGTTATGAGTTGTATGAAAGAAGAGTGCGCAGAATGCAATATCGCGGAAGTGATTACAACTACTGAGCAAACATCGGGGCCTAGGCATAATATAGCAAGGCTAGCTAAGCCCGAGGTCGCGAAGTCGTGCGAGGGTTGGGTGTAGGTTTGGGTTTGGAAAACCCGAAGGCGACGCGGAGGACGTTCGGGAGGCGAGGTCGTCGGACCGAGCCTGAACTCCGAAAAGTTGGAAATGTACGCGTAAGCGGTGCCTCGGTAAGGAATTAGCAAAATTCCTTACACTACCCCCCCCTTCAAGAAAGGTGGTCAATATCAGGCACGTGTCGGCGAGAAAGATACTGCCGGAGTACCGAGTGCCCTTGTAGTGAGTCAGCCGGGACCCACGTGTCGTCGTCACTTGTGCGATCCACCCATCGCAGTAGAAAATCGACGTGGCGGCCGGCTGGGGTCGGACGAATGCGATGATTCAATATCTTCCAGGGTTGGAGCGTGGGATCTGCTACCGGTCGGATACTTGGCGCCTGGTGGGGTCGAGCGACGTCGGAGGACTGGGGTGCCACGTAGTGGCGAAGTAAACTGACGTGGAAGGCGTCATGGATATGTCAGTCGTCCGGGAGGAGAAGTTTCGCAGTGACCGGTGTCAGCATTCGAATGATGCGGAAAGGTCCCACGTATCGAGGACGCAGTTTTGCGGGTTGGGGCAGTCTGAGGTTTTTGGTGTCCAGGAGAACCATCTGCCCCTCGCGGAAGGGTAAATTTCGTCGGTGTTGGTCAGCGTAGCGGCTGGCGGTCGAATTCGCTTTTCGGATAAAGTCAGCTGCTTTGGCACGCGCGTCCTGGAGTTCCGAAATAAACTGCTGTGACCTGGGTACCGGGTTGTCGAGAGTTGTCGATGAGGGTACCACCGGGTCTATCCCGTAATTCAGGTAGAAGGGTGATTGCTTGGTCGTTGCAGATGGGGCGTTATTGTACGCAAACTCGAGCATGGGAAGGTAATCTTCCCACTTGGTGATGTCCGGGCAGTTCGTGCGAATCAGCTGCTCCATCGTTTGGTTTGTCCTCTCCGTCTGTCCGTCGGTTTGCTTGTGGTAGGACGACGAAAATTGCAGGCGGGTGCCGTACTGTGCCCATGTCTCCTGCCAGAATTTCGACGTGAATTTCGGATCTCGATCGCTGATGATCGCCGAAGGTAACCCGTGGAGGCGTACGACGGTCGAGATGAAGAGTTGCGCTGTTTCTTCGGCTGTGATCGTTGTACGGCAGGGCGCGAAATGCGCCATTTTCGTTAAGCGATCAACGACGACGAGCACGGAGTCGTTGCCACTTGCGCCAGCTGGAAGGCCCGTGACGAAATCCATAGTCACCTGTTGCCACGGTCGTTCGGGTGGCTCGAGGGGCTGCAGTAAGCCAGCTGGTCGTTGTCGTGATGACTTCATTGCCTGGCAGGTCGGGCAGGCGGACACATAGCGCTGCACGTCCGACGCCATGTCGGGCCAGTAGTAGTTGCGCTGCAGCAGCTTCAATGTTTTGTCGACGCCGAAATGCCCGGAGAGGTTGGAGTCGTGTACTTCTTGCGTCAGTAATTCGCGTAAGGGTCGGTAGGAAGGTACCCAAACTCGGTTAGTACCGACTTTTAGGTAGTAACTTCCATGCGGTGTAGTGACCCCGCGGTGTTGACTGGTCCTGAAAAATCTGTCGATCCTGTAGCCCTGCTTGAATAATCCTGCCAATAAAGGGTTGGAATGGGCGACTAGTACTGCTGCGGTCTGCATGGATGGGCGGGTCAGAGCGTCGGCGATGTTGTTGGCGCCCTTTTTATATGTGATGGTGTAGCGGAAATTTGATTCGAGGTAGTCGAGCCACCGGATTTGTCGTGGGTCGAGCTGTGGTTGGCTGCGCATGTACTGCAGTGACTTGTGGTCAGTTCGGATTGTGACATCCGCTCCCGTGAGGTAGCATCGCCATGTTCGAAACGCATGCACGATGGCGAGCATTTCTTTGTCGTGAACCGGGTAGTTGCGCTCGGGCGGCTGCATTTTTCTTGACTCGTACGCGATGGGTTGCAGTCCGTTGCCGAAGTCCTGTAATAGCACAGCGTCGACAGCGAAATCGCTGGCGTCCGTCACGACTTCGAACGGTCGAGATGGATCTGCCAGTCGAAGCACCGGGGGTGAACTCAAAATTTTCTTCAGCTCGTTGAAAGCCAGCTGTTCTCTCTCCCCCCAAAAAAACTGCACGCCCTTATGCAGGAGATCGGTTAACGGCCTGATTACCCCCGCCATATTGGGTACAAAACGGCGGACGTAGTTAACGAAGCCGAGGAAACTCTGCAACTCAGTGATGTTCGTGGGCGGCTTCCACTCCAAAATCGCTTTTACTTTTTGAGGGTCGATTTTAATGCCTTCCCCAGAGACAACGTGCCCCAGAAACCCCAGCTCCGACCGTAAGAACTCGCACTTAGAGCCCTTCGTAATCAGCCGGTTCTGCTGCAAGCGTCGGAACACTTCGTCTAAGTCCTGTAAATGCTGCTCCCGAGTCTTGCTGTACACCAGGATGTCGTCCAGGTAAACAATAACTTTTTTATCCAACATGTCCCGAAACACTCCATTCATAGTGAGCTGGAAAGTCGAGGGTGCGTTCGTCAGCCCGAACGGCATCACGGTGTACTCATAACTGCCGTAGCGGGTGCGGAATGCGGTCTTCGGGCAGTCGTCGGCGAACACACGAATTTGATGGTAGCCACCTCGCAAATCGATTTTCGAGAAGAAACGAGCCCCGCGAAGTTGATCCAGCAGGTCGTCTGCTCGTGGGATCGGGTAACGCGACTTGATTGTGACCCGATTCAACGCTCGATAGTCGATGCACATGCGCAGGCCTCCGTCCTTTTTCGGTGTGAATAGTATCGGGGCGGCGTACGGCGACGTGCTCGGCCGGATAAAACCCTTAGAAAGCAGATAATCCAGCTGTTTCTGCAATTCGTCGAGCTCCGGTTGGCTGAGCCGCCATTGGGACCGAATGGTTGGTTTCGCGCCTGGTTCCAGCTCAATCCTGTGGTCTTCCGGACGCTGAGGTGGCAGCCCATCAGGTAGGTCATCTGCGAATATTTCGGGGTACCTCCGAATTATGCTCGCCACGTCGTCGGGTACAGCAGTGCAGAGCGTGTCGATGTCGGCGATTTTTTCTGAAGCCACCACCTCGTACAGCTGTACGGCGTAGCCTTGCGCTCCCCGTTTTATCGCCCTCTTCAGCGTTATCGCGTTGACACGTGTTGTCGTTGGCTCCGGCTCCGCCCATTTCGGAAGTGTCACGCGCCCCTTGTTGCACAGCACCGTGATCGCTCCCGTCGTCCAGTCGATGGTCGGATCGAAACGCTGCACCCAATCCCTTCCGAGCAGCACATCGCAACCGTCCAGTGTTGTCGCCAGCATTCGCATGGAGAACCCGAAATCGTCGCCACACTTCATCCGAATTTGTCGGACCTCGTCCTTGATCGCCAGCGGTGTTCCGTCCACCAATCGCGCATCAATCTCTGGTAGACTCCTGTCCAGCTTGACTCCGATTTTTTTGGCCGTCGCCAGGTTGACGAGACTGTGGCTCGCCCCACCGTCGACGAATAATTTTATTTTATGCCCGTTAACCCTCCCCACGACCAGCACAGGGTGATCCACGTGTTCATCCACCTTATTCGTCCGGTTGCGGTCGATAGCCCGTATCGGTACCACTACTCGGTGTGGATGTTGATTGCCGGGCGACGGGGTCTCGTCAGTAGGTGGCCCGACTGCTACTGACTCGTTTCTTTTCCCGACCCCTCTCCGTCGTTCCTGTTTCCCTGTTTCAGCTTCGGGCAGTCCTTCTTCCAGTGGCCCGGTTGGTTGCAGTTGAAGCAGTTGTTGTTTCCCCGCCTCGGTGCATCCACCCCGTTGATTGTGGGCTGGCGCGGCGGTCCACGAAATTGAGTGCCCTCCCGGGAACTCATTCTCGCCCATTGCATCAGCGCATCCGTCGATTCGGCCACTTAGACGGCTTCGATAAATACGCGTGGCCTCGCCCGTCGCACCTCGTACTGTACGTCGTACTTGAGGCCTGCGACGTATCGGTCGAGTCGTTCCGCGTCGCTCATATCGTGCACTTGGTCAGCCAAATTGCAGAATGTCGCCGTGTAATCTTGGACCGACGCCACCTGCTTCCAGGTACGCAGCTTCATGCGAGCAGAATCCGAGGCGGATACATGCTCGAATCTGCTTCGCAGCGCGGCGCCCCACTCCGTCCATGTGCGTATCGTGGCCACTCCGAAGATTGAAGTTGCCTGTTGCGTGACAGCTGCCCAGGTCCCGTCGTTCGCACGTGATATCCCTGCCGGAGCCCCCTCTGGCTGAAGAGTCCGCTTCCACCATTCCAACGCCGGTCCTCGCAATAGTGACACTGCAAAATTAATGCGGGTAGCATCGTCACCAATTTGCGCAGCATTGAAAAACACCTCTACACCGAACAACCAAGCTGACACAATGACGGCTTTGTCGCTGGGGTTGAACGGGGGCGGGTTTGTCGGTTTTATTTTAACAGTTGTTGAGACTGTTGCTGCTGCATGCATCGGGGGCGCCATTGAAGCCATCACCGGGGTTGTCGCTGGTGCCTGTCGTGGCGTCGTCTGCGACTGTTGCCTCGGCTGTGACTGTTGCTCCTGCGTCCCTTGTGCTCGTTGCGTTCGTGCTGTCCGCTCGTCTTCAGCGTCCAGCGAGTTCTGTAGCTCGCTGAGGACCTCGTCGTTAGGCATGAAACTGCTTCCTGCTTCATCCACGGCGGGCGACTCCTGATGCGCTTCACCTCGCGTCTGGCGTAGCTCGGCGTTTTCCTCCCTCAGGCGCTCCAACTCGCCAGACATAGTCTGCATGTTGGCCTGCAGCGCCCGAAACTGTTGCATGAGCTCGTTTAACTCCGCCTGGTCCATGTGTCGCAGGCTTCGTCTAACGGGCAGGGGGTTAACAGCGATTTTTCTGGTTTTGATGAAGGCGCAAACGCTATTAGTCGGAGCGAGATAATCGTATCTATCTCTCAGCCGACCGCTTTGCAGCCCACCAAACCTATCGCACCCCCGTACTAAACTACCCCGGAAAGTGGAGGGTAACCTAGGAAAGTAGCTCTGATACCAGGTGTTATGAGTTGTATGAAAGAAGAGTGCGCAGAATGCAATATCGCGGAAGTGATTACAACTACTAAGCAAACATCGGGGCCTAGGCATAATATAGCAAGGCTAGCTAAGCCCGAGGTCGCGAAGTCGTGCGAGGGTTGGGTGTAGGTTTGGGTTTGGAAAACCCGAAGGCGACGCGGAGGACGTTCGGGAGGCGAGGTCGTCGGACCGAGCCTGAACTCCGAAAAGTTGGAAATGTGCGCGTAAGCGGTGCCTCAGTAAGGAATTAGCAAAATTCCTTACACTATGCATTTTGAATACGTTTCAGATACAAATCAGCAACTTTCTTGCAGCCTTCAGAATTCAACTCGAATTTGGGCCAAAAGCCATTTCCACGATGCTCCCATTGCCCTTCCTCTCTCCCGTCGCCTATCCTCTCTCGTCGCCCTTCCTCACTCCCGTCGCCCTTACTCTCTCCCGTCGCCCTTCCTCTCTCCTGTCGCCCTTCCTCTCTCCCGACGCCTATCCTCTCTCTCGTCGCCCTTCCTCTCACTTGTCGCCCTTCCTCTCTCCTATCACCTATCCTCTCACCCGTCGCCCTTCCTCTCTCCCGTCGCCTATCCTCTCTCCTCTCGCCTATCCTCTCTCCCGTCGCCCTTCCTCTCTCCCGTCGCCTATCCTCTCTCCCGACGCCTATCGTCTCTCCCGTCGCCCTTCCTCTCTCCCGTCGCCTATCCTCTCTCCCGTCGCCCTTCCTCTCTCCCGTCGCCTATCCTCTCTACCGTCGCCCACCCTCTCTCCCATCGCCCTTCCTCTCTCCCGTCTCCTATCCTCTCTCCTGTCACCCTTCCTCTCTCCCGTCGCCCTTCCTCTCTCCCCCTCTCATCACCCACCTCGGCGCCTTCGCGCTCAACCCAAAATGCCTGCCCGGGCGTGGGGACTGCAGCTGCAGTCCCGCCTTGTGGACTGGAGCTGCAGTCCCGCCTTGCGGACTGGAGCTGCAGTCCCGGCGGAGGGACTGGAGATGTAGTCCTGGCATGCGGACTTGAGCTGCAGTCACCGCGTGGGGACTGGAGGTGCAGTCCCGGCGTGGAGACTGGAGCTGGAATCCCACCATGCGGACTGGAGCTGCAGTCCCGGCATGCGGACTCGAGCTGCAGTCTCGGCGTGGGGACTGGAGCTGCAGTCCCGGCTTCGGGACTGGAGCTGCAGTCCCTTCTTGGGGACTGGAGCTACAGTCCCGGCGTGCGGACTGGAGCTGCAATCCCGGCGTGGGGACTGGAGCTGCAGTCCCGACGTGGGGACTGGAGCTGCAGACCCGGCGTGGGGACTGAAGCTGCAGTCCTGGCTTGGGGACAGGAGCTGCAGTCCTGGCTTGGGGACTGAAGCTGCAGTCCCGGCTTGGGGACAGGAGCTGCAGTCCTGGCTTGGGGACTGGAGCTGTAGTCCCGGCGTGGGGACTGGAGCTGCAGTCCCGGCATGCGGACTGGAGCTGCAGTCCCGGCGTGGGGACTGGAGCTGCAGTCTCGGCATGCGGACTGAAGCTGCAGTTCCGGCATGCGGACTAGAGCACCAGTCCCGGCGTGGGGACTGGAGCTGTAGTCCCGGCTTGGGGACTGGAGCTGCAGTCCCGACGTGGGGACTGGAGCTGCAGTTTCGGATCGGGGACTAGAGCTGCAGTCCCGGATCGGGGATTGAAGCTGCAGTCCCAGCTCGGGGACTGGAGCTGCAGCCCCGGCTTGGACTGGAGCTGCAGTCCCGGCTTGGGGATTGGAGGTGCAGTCCCGGCGTGGGGAGTCGAGCTCCAGTCCCGACGGGGGGACTTGAGCTGCAGTCCCGGATCGGGGACTGGAGCTGCATTCCGGGATCGGGGACTGGAGGTGCAGTCCCAGCTTGGGGACTGGAGCTGCAGTCAAGGCTTGGGGACTGGAGCTGCAGTCCCGGCGTGGGGACTGGAGCTGCAGTCCCGGTGTGGGGACTGGAGCTGCAGTCACGACGTGGGGACTAGAGCTGCAGTCCCTGATCGGGGAATGGAGCTGTAGTCCTGGCTTGGGGACTAGAGCTGCAGTCCCGGCTCAGGGACTGGAGCTGCAGTCCCGGCTTGGGGACTGGAGTTGCAGTCCCGGCGTGGGGTTGGGAGCTGCAGTCCCAGCATGGGGACTAGAGCTGCAGTCCTGTCTTGCGGACGGAGCTGCAGTCTCGGCGTGGGGACTGGAGCTGCAGTCCCGGCGTAGGGACTGGAGCTGCAGTCTCGATGTGGGGACTGGAGCTGCAGTCCCGGCGTGGGGACTGGAGCTGCAGTCACGGCGTGAGGACTGGAGCTACAGTCCCGGCGTGGGGACAGGAGCTGCAGTCCCAGCGTAGGGACTGGTGCTGCAGTCCCGACGTGGGGACTGGAGCTGCAGTCCCGGCTAGGGGACTGGAGTTGTAGTCGTGGCGTAGAGCTTGGGGGTGCAATCACGGCGTGGGGACTGGAGCTGCAGTCTCGCTTTGCGGACTGGAGCTGCAGTCCCGGCGTGGGGACTGGAGCTGCTGTCCCGGCATGCGGATTGGAGCTGCAGTCCCGACGTGCGGACGGGAGCTGCAGTCCCGGCGTGGGGACTGGAGCTGCAGTCTCGGCGTGGGGACTGGAGCTGCAGTCACGGCGTGGGGACTGGATCTGCAGTCCCGGCTTGCGGACTAGAGCTGCAGTCTCGGCGTGGGGACTGGAGCTGCAGTCCCGGCGTGGGAAATGGAGCTGCAGTCCCGGCGTGCGAACTGGAGCTGCAGTCCCGGCGTGGGAACTGGAGCTGCAATCCCGGCGTGCGGACTGGAGCTGCAGTCCCGCCTTGCGGACTGGAGCTGCAGTCCCGGCGTGGGGACTTGAGCTGCAGTCCCGGCATGCGGACTGGAGCTGCAGTCCCGGCGTGGGGACTGGAGGTGCAGTCCCGGTGTGGGGACTGGAGCTGCAGTCACGGCGTGAGGACTGGAGCTGCAGTCCTGGCGTGGGGACTGGAGCTGCAGTCCCGGCGTAGGGACTGGAGCTGCAGTCCCGACGTGGGGACTGGAGCTGCAGTCCCGGCTTGGGGACTGGAGCTGTAGTCGTGGCGTGGAGACTGGGGCTGCAGTCCCGGCATGGGGACTGGAGCTGCACTCCCGCCTTGCGGACTATAGCTGCAGTCCCGGCGTGGGGACTGGAGCTGCAGTCCCGGCATTCGGAGTGAAGCTGCAATCCCGGCGTGCGGACTGGAGCTGCATTCCCGGCGTGTGGACTGGAGCTGCAGTCCCGGCGTGGGGACTGGAGGTGCAGTCCCGGCTTGGGGACTGGAGCTGTAGTCGTGGCGTGGAGACTAGGGCTGCAGTCCCGGCGTGGGGACTGGAGCTGCAGTCCCGACGTGGGGACTGGAGCTGCAGTCCCACCTTGCGGATTGTAGCTGCAGTCCCGGCGTGGGGACTGGAGCTGCAGTCCCGGCATGCGAAGTGAAGCTACAGTCCCGGCGTGCGAACTGGAGCTGCATTCCCGGCGTGGGGACTGGAGCTGCAGTCCCGACGTGGGGACTGGAGCTGCAGTCACGGCGTGGGGGACTAGAGCTGCAGTCCCGGCATGCGGACTAGAGCTGCAGTCCTGGCGTGGGGACTGGAGCAGAAGTCCCGGCATGGGGACTGGAGCTGCAGTCCTGGCGTGGGATCTGGAGCTGCAGTCCCGGCGTGCGGACTGGAGCTGCAGTCCCGGCGTGGGGACTGGAGCTGTAGTCCCGGCGTGCGGACCGGAGCTGCAGTTTCGGCGTGGGATCTGGAGCTGCAGTCCTGCCTTGTGGACTGGAGCTGCAGTTCCGGCGTGGGAACTCGAGCTGCAGTCTTGGCGTGCGGACTGGAGCTGCAATCCCGGCGTAAGGATTGGAGCTGAGAGAGCACATGGCTGTTCTTTGTGATGAATCAACCTTTAACGAGTTCATCCGTGACGGCGCAATCAAGCACCAGCGCCAAGGAGGCAGCTGGTTGTAGCTCACGTCCAGGACATAAGGAATGGGATGCACTCATTCTCACCGCACACAACTGTTTCTCACCGCGCAAAATTCCTTCTCACCACACGTGACTTCTTCTCACCGCACACAACTCCTCCCCACCGTCGCGTCGCTGTGAGTCACCAGTAGGGACGCGCATGTAGCTAGTGGCGCCAGGGAAGCCTCGCCTTGCTGGTTGTAGCTCACGTCTAGCACCTGGGGTGGGTGCGGCGCACGCCCCATGCTGACTCCTTCTCACCGCACTCAAATCCTCCTCGTCGTTGTCTGTCACTCACCTATAGGGATGCGCATGCCGTTAGTGGTGCCAGGGAAGCGTCTCCCAACTGGTTGTAGCTCATGTCTAGCACCTGGGGGGTTGGGGGGGGGTGGACGGGTGAGGAGAGAGAGAGAGCGAGAGCATGGTGGGGGGGTGAATCTACTCTCGCCCTTCCTCTCTCCCCTCCCATCACCCACCTCGGCGCCTTCGCACTCACCCCAAAATTTCTGCCCGTCGCCCTACCTCTCTCCCCTCCCATCACTCACCTCGGCGCCTGCGCACTCGCCCCGAAATGCATGCGCGTCGCCCCTCATTTCTCCCCTCCCAACACCCTACCATTCCGCAATTTTTCTCACTCTTCTCTCATCGTGCGTTCTCGTTTCCGTCTCCCTATCCCTTTTTAAATCTCTAACTTGGAACTCTATGTATTCCTCGCATTCTGGTTTTCCTATGCTGTTTTTGCTGCTCCAGCAGGTCCATGTCCAAGGCGTTTGTTAGTGCGTGAATTGCACATGCAACACTTGTTGATATTGGCACACCGTGAGACTGGGATCTGCACGTCGCAAACTTGTGATGTATTTGCCTGTGTTTTCGCGACAAAATGTTAAGTTTTCTTTGTGAAGTCGAATGTTTGTGAAAACCACAACAGAACAACATTTCGAATTTCAGAAGCATTACAAAGTTAGTATGAGATTTCAAGTGGACCCACTAGAAGGAGGGGGGGGGGGGGGGGGGGGGGGGGGGGGGGGGGGTCACTATTTTAGCTGCTGGCTTTAAAACAAGCTACCTATTTAGACCCCCCCCCCCCCCCCCCCCCCATGGCTGATTTTATCAAGGTAATTACCCTGATTTCAGGGTGATTTCAAACTTCTCACTTGCATGGTCTCTGTGAAGTCAGGCTTTTCACATTTTGATCCCTGATCTATTCAGAGCATTGGTTTAGCGGACCCTAAAATTCTCTGTACACTCTCAGTGTAGTGTTTTCCTGGACCCTGTCAATACAGAGTACGCGAATTGTGGACCCTGAAAGCGAAGCTTCGTCCCGATACCCCCGCATTTGGGTAACTATGATTTTACACGTAACCATGTGGGGGATTCGTTTCATGCGCACAAGAGACATAATACCGACAGAGAATACGACTGTCCTTTGTACAGCATCGATGTACAGCACAGCTCTCAAACTTGACAGCGCAACTAGAAGCATCATATCTACAGCCACGCGCACTGCGTAAAGCACAATGCGTGTCCCTCATTGGCGGGAGACACATAGTGGCGGTCGTCTCTGACAGTGAGGCGGTCGTTTAATATATTCGGCCTTCATGAAGGGCCGAATACAATGACAGCTCGATGTGATGACCACTGCGACATCAATGTCGTGGCGACGCCGTGTATTCTTGCTGACCCTACCTTCTCCGGCCATCTCTTGCTTCCCCCTTCCCACAGCCAGGGTCTTGTTGGTGCTGCTGCTATGTTCACATTGTTTAATTTATTTCTCCGATTCTCTCTCTCCCCCTCTCTAGCTTCTCCCCGCCATGGAAGGCCAGCAGGCTGACAAAGACTCGCCTCAGGCTGGCTCAGATGAGCCAGCGTTACCGCCGAAAGCCACCGACGCAACTGTGCCGGAGAAACCTTCTGATGCACGTCGCTCGGGGCTTGATTTTCTTAGAGGTTCCGCTGCTCCAGTAATACTTGATCCACCTAGGTCTACCATAGATGATTCTGAAGTTAAAGACATGCCCAAACCCGAAGAGTCTCTCCGGGAGACCGCCTTCACTCTACCCCCGGCTGTTGCTTCTTGTATCAAAGATCCACCACCGGTCGTGCCAAGTCCCACACCAAGCACCGTGCGGGTGTCTCTTGGTCCTCCGTCAGCTACCTCCACCCCGAAGAGAGCACGTTCAAGGAAGTGGGCGCAGCATACCCTGCTCATCAAAGGCCGCCGTCCTACAGCATCGAACACTCCAGCTGATCCAACACCTGATGAAGCGGCTACGGCAGAGGAAGATGCCATCCTGATCCGCGCGGACACCGGCTCGCCCGCCCTCACCAAGGCGCAGCTACGGGAGCAGATGTACCTTGAGGCCAGCATCGTGAATGAGACGAAGTGGTCGGGACAGTTCTCTTGGCTTCCATTTGGGAAAACCAAGGACGGGTTTCCCTATGTGAAGTGCAGCGTCTGCATGTCCTACGGGAAGGAGAACACGAGGTACGCAAGGCACGGTGATGACGGTGGTCGTGATATGCAGACACAGGCGTTTCGAGCCTACAAGCATACGGACGCGCACACTGTGGCTATTAATCGGCAGCTGAAGATTGCGAGGGGCATCCGCGAGGGGCAACAAGTGATTTTGCACTTCATCAACTCGGACGTCGAGGGCAGGCGCGCCGTCCGACTGTTGCGGTCGATTGTGTTTCTGTACAAGTGCGACGCGCCGATAAGCATGTTCATGTTAGAAACAAGAAGTGATTGAACTATGAAACATTGGAGTACAAATATGAAACCCTAGAGTTGTGTACCCCCTAAAGGCTAACCCACTTTAGCCTACACAGCAATAACACATATATAATGTTAGACACACCCCCATAGGCAAAGTGGGGGAGAGCAAAGGGTCACAAGGCCAGACAAGAAAGGCAAAACAAGCTCAAGGTGGATCACAACGTCACCACACACTCTAAGCAGAAGCAGAGGGCCACAGGGCCGGTTCACATGGAGAGGCATATATGTAACACAAACAGCAAGGTGATCTCAACCTAGCAAAGCAAACAGGCATGTATATATATATAGAGATCACAGTACAGACAAAACCTACAGCAAGTGAGGAAAAGTGGGCACAAGTCCCAACATAGTGCAGAAGCGCTAATGATCACCAGGCTGAAGTGCCTTGGTGAATATATTAGCGGTGTTGGCATGAGTGGCCACGTAACGCAGACGAAGCTAGCCGCGCTGCTGCAGCTCTCAAGCCAGGAAGTAACCGAGAGCGATGTGCTTCGTTCTGTGCTCCGGTCTGTGCTCCTCACACAAGGCAATGGCAGCCTTGTTGTCGACGAACGGCACTGGAGGAGAACTAGGCCGCTCTCCCAAGTCGGTCAGCAGGTAGGTGAGCCAGCGTAGCTCCTGTGCAGCCATGGCTGTGGCGTAGATCTCAGCCTCACAATTGGAGCTGAGAACTGAAGACGAGCGAGTAGAACGCCAAAAACTGAACCAGAGCCAAGGCTGAAGGTGTAACCCTGTGACGACCGCTGAGTAGCCTGGTCGTCAACCCAAGAAGCGTCTGAGTGCCCAGTGAGAACAACTGAGCGCCTCCCTCCAAGCACGAGCCCCATGCCTGACGTACTGCACAAGTAACGCAGTACCCTCTTAGCAGCATCCATGTGCACCTTTCGGTGCCGACCAAAAGCCACGTAGCGAGTCACAAGGCCAAGAGGGTACGTGAGTTCAGGACGACTGCAGGTCATCAGGTACATGAGGCAACCAACTAGCTCTGGGTAAGGACCACTCGACTCTACGGACTCATCCGAAGGCAAAGCTGAGAGCGAGTGACCTACGGCCAGAGGAGTGGCCTGTGCTGAGGACCAGGTGAATCCGAAGCTCTGAAGGACCTGCTGCACCATATGTGACTAAGTCAGTATGATGGTGCGCTGTGCTCTGTCCCGGGTGATCCGCAAGCCAAGATAGCTTGTCAGTTCACCCAGGTCTGTGCACGTCTGTCTCTTCTGCAGCTCCGACTTCACGTGGGCGAGAGCCTCAGTGTCAGCAGTCGCAAAGACCAAGTCCTCAACGTACACAAGGATGTAGAACGACGGCAGTGAAGTGTCGTTGCACAGAAACAGTGACAGTTCGGCAGTAGAAGGCGAGAATCCAAGAGCCGCAAGTGTAGTCGTCAGTGTATCGTGCCACTCACGTGGCGCCTGGCGAAGACCGTAGACCCGCCGCCGGAGGCTCCACTGGGTACCTGCAGGAGACGACCCAGTGAAGCCAGGAGGGCGGCGCAGCCAGATCTCCTCGTGCAGGCTGCCCTGCAAGAAAGCTGTGCTGAAGTCAAAGGAGTGAAGCTTGTAGTCACGTTGAGCCGCAACGTGCAGCAGCACCCGAAGAGTGGTCATCTTCGGCATGGGGGAGAAGGTATGGAAGAAGTCTACTCTCTCTCGCTGACTGAAGCCTCGAGCAACGTACCTAGCCTTGAGGACAGGCGGAGAACCTGGCGGCCGCTTCACCCTAAAAATCCACATGCCACTGACGATGTTCGCCCCAGTAGGGGGAAACCTCGTCGACGTAAGTGCTAGTGGACTTCCAAGATGCCATCTCTGCACCCATGGTTGTCTGCCACTGAGAGGAATACTCACCCGCGATCGCCTTAGCGTAAGAGCGCGGGGTCGGGATGTCTGGAGCATCTGGGTCTGTTTCAGGTGCAATCAGCATGGACACGAGATGAGGTACAGCGGCGGGAAAGCACTCAAACTCCTCCTGCCTGTCATCAAAGACGTCCGTGCAAAGAGCACACTCACCCCCGACGGACAGAGGACAGACAGACTCAGACTCAGCAACAAGATTGGCAGCGTAATCTAGTCGACAGTGAGCAGCAAAGTCGACAAGCTCAGCAACTAAGGAAGACGCAGCAGCTCGCTCAAAGGAAGGGTGAGTGACAACTGTGGCCAGGAGACGCGTGACAGTAGCACTAGCAGCACGAAGTGAGTCAGACTATGGGTCAACAAGGGCAGGAAGGGAAGAAGCAGGAGGAGAAGGCAGAGGGACACGCTGTGGAGCAGTGGAAAGACGAAGCGACATCTGGTGAGTGCCGGGGACAGCAGGAGGATGCTGGCGCGGGACACGACGACCAGTGTGAGCAGCACGAACAGGTGACGCAGAACGAGACTCAGGCGACACTGGACGAGACTCGAGCTCACGACGCTGGGTAAGACCTCCTATCGGACCAGTGTAGGGAGAAGGACCAGGAAGTGGCAAGGCAGGCTGTAACTGTGACTGCGACTGGATAGGCGGAGGACACTCTAACGGGGGAGCAGGACAAGGAGAAGGCGGTTGACCAAGAACTTGCTGAAGGAGCGGAACGAAGTACGGCCGCGGCCATGACGTGCCCCTAGAACCAGCAGAGACAGCACTAGAACCCTCGGCACCAGCTCCAACTCCCGCAGCACCAGCAGCAGCTCCAGTAGTGTCAACTCCAGTACCTCCAGCAGCACCAGCTCTTACAGCACCACCAGTCCCAGGACCAGGAGCACTAACAGTAGCTCCAGCAGCTCCAGGACCTCCAGCAGCACCAGCAGCACCTCCAGTAGCTCTAGTACCTCCAGCAGCACCAGCAGCACCTCCAGTAGCAGCAGGGCCTCCAGCAGGCGGCACCTCAAAACTAGGAGCTCCACTGCGGATGCTGCAGCGCCGAGCGTACCACTCACGTAGCCGCTGAGGGGAGGGAGGCTCCAGCCGCGACACAGTACCCACAGCTCCAGTAGCCCCACGCTAGAGGCCGCAACGCTGAGAGTACCTCTCACGCAGCTGCTGTGAAGAGGGTGCACCACCAGACTCAGCACCCTCAGGCTCAGCACCCCTAGGCTGAGCACCCCCACGCTCAGCATCCCCATGCTCAGCACCCCCAGTCTCAGCACCCCAAGGCTCAGCACCCTCAGTCTCAGCACTCCAAGGCTCAGCACCCCCAGTCTCAGCACCCCCGGGCTCAGCACCCCCAGTCTCAGCACCCCCAGTCTCAGCACCCCCAGGCTCAGTACCGCCAGCCTCAGCACCCCCAGGCTCAGTACCGCTCTCAGGACCAGAGTCAACAGCTACCTCGATAGGCTCGACTGCGTCTACATGGGAAACACCTGAGGAAGCACGACCCTGGGGAGGGAGGGTGTCTACCGAAGGGGCACCTGGGGTGAGGAAGAGGGGCGGGGGAGGGAGTGGAGCAGTGCGGTAGGGGAACAGACGGAAAAAGGGTACCGACTCGTCAAAGGTGACGTCCTGAGAGGGGAAGACACGGCGCAAGGTGGTGTGGTAAAACTGCCAACCAGGCACGTCGGGGACAAAGCCAAGGAAGACAGAGGGCACAGCGCGGGCGAAGAGCTTGTCCCGAGTGGTATCGCGGATAAAGGCACGAGCACCCCAGACCCGGAAACGCGACGCATCGCCAACCTGCCCCGTCCAAAGCAGTGTGGGCGAGGTCTCTGGAGCAGAGACAAGGGGCCAGAGGTTGAGCTGATGCGCAGCGTACTAGACTGCAAACGGCCACAGGAAATGGGGGGCAAGCGCATGGACCATAGAGGTACGAGAAATATCCATGACTGAGCCTATGCGGTGCTCAACAACCCCATTCTGTTGAGGAGAGGCCGAAAGCGTGAATGTCTGACGGATGCCGTGCTCCGCACAGTAGGCTTTTAAGAGGTCGGAGGAAAACTCACCACCTCGGTCAGAGTGCAGACGCAGGACGGGAAAGTCCGACTAGAACCGCTCGCGGAGCTGGAGACAAGCAGCGCGGATCCAAGGGATCAAAACATCAGGGACCTCACCCTTGGTGCGCAAGAGGAAGATCGTGGTGTAGCGCGTGCAATCGTCGACAACCAGCAGGAAGTACTGCTCCTCGCCCTGTCCACGGACGCGGGCTGGGCCCCACACGTCCAGGTAGAGAGTCTGCGGAGGAGCCTCTGTGGGAGGGAACGAGGAGGAGTGAGGAGCGGCGCGCTGCCGCCCCTCGACGCAGGGAAGACAGGGAGGAGCAGGCGAGGGCGGAAGAGGAGGGAGAACTCTGGAAAGACTTGAGACAAGGTACCGAGAGTGCATGCCACGAAGGCGCTGCACTGACGGGTGACCAAGACGGTGGTGCCAGAGAACTGTCTAGCGCGATAGGGAGCGACACGAGCAGGGGGCCGACAGCTGACCTGACGCAGATGCAGCTACCTGAGGGGACTCAGTGGTCAGTGTGTACAGGTCCGACCTTGGCTGCCGAGTGAAGGTAGCTAGGTGGCGAGCTGTCCTACCACACATACAGTGGGTCACACGCTCATAGGCAGGGGTGAACTGGTGAACACCCCCGTCCTGAAGAGCAGAGCCCGCCACCAAGAACGTAGAGAACGAGGGGAGGTAAAGACCCGATAGGGTGCCGGACGGGACCACAGGACAAGGGAGGACAGTGGAGGAGGTCGCAAGGACCGGGCCCCCAGAGGGGTCAACGAGGGAGAAAGCAACTGGCCGAGCTAGCTGCTCAAGGGCAGTGTGGTCACGGAAGAAACAACGGGAAGCACCCGAGTCGAGTGTGAAGGTGTGCAGTGCCTCAGTAGACGCAGTACCAGCAAGCGAAGATGCACTAGCACCTGGGGGAGTATACTCACTAGCACCAAGAGAAGCAGCCTCACTAGGACCTAGGGCAGTAGACGCACTAGCACCAAGAGCTGCAGCCTCACCAGGACCTAGGGCAGCAGACGCACTAGCACCTCAAGCAGCTAACTTACTTGTTCCTATGCCCGAGTCGGGCGGTACACTCAAGTGACAGTCAGCCTCAACACTATTAGTCAATGCATACATGGCACCAAGGATAGCATCAAAGTCAAGGGCAAAGATATCAATGTTTTTCCTAAGCAGATCAGCCTAGCGGGGCAGCTCAGTGGCGTGACGAAACTGCTCACGCCAGGCATCGTCGAGACGAAAGAAGCAGCGCTGCGCCGTGTGGAACCTCCCACAGGTATGGCCAGTGCGGTCACCTGTGCGGATGACGTACGGGCAGGTACCTCCACCCCCAGACCCCCCACGCTGAGAGTACCACTCACGGAGCTGCTGGGGCGAGGGAGTCTCGCCGAGACGCTGCTGCTGCTGCCTCTGGCCACTGCCGAACCCCCCACGCTGCACCGCTCCACCGCGCCCGCCACCCGCTCCACCGTCGCCACCACTGCCACCACCGCCCCCACCACCCCCGCCACCTCCACCGCCACCACCCCCTGTGCCGCCACTGACCCCCCCACCACCCGCGCCACTCCCACCTCCGCCACCACCCCCGCCCCCTCCACCCCCTCCACCGCCGCCGCCCCCGCCTCCACCCCCGCCACCCCTGCCCCCCTTGCCCCTGCCGCCCTTGCGCCTCCCACTAGGAGCAGACGCAGCCCCGACCCCCTCAACCCCGAGGTAGTCGACACCAGCAGCAGATGCAATGGACGGGGGGAGGGGTGAGGGGGAGCACCCCTCAAAGAAGGGGGAGCGGGAGTCACCACGAGAGGCACCTACAGCTACAATGCTCTTCTCAACTGCTAGGAGTTCCTTCTCGAGCAGGTCGACAATGAGGTCAGTGGGGGAGAGGGCGAGAAACTGGTCCCTGACTGTGCGAAGTGAGCCAGGGAGGCGGGTGACTAGGTGGTACAGTGTGAGGTACATTGGGGGGGGGTTCTTGGCGAGGAAATTGGGGGGGAGCGCGGCACGGTAGCGGAGGTCACTGGTACGGAGGTGGGTGATGAGGTCAGCTACAGTGGCAAAGGCGGACAGATTCGGGAAGAGGTAGGGCAATGAGAGACGGCCTATCGCAGTAGTGGTAGGGGAAGAGTAGCGCGCAACTACCGCATCGTACAGCTCCTTAACGGTCTTATGCTGTCCGAACTGCTCGCGCTCATCTAACGGCAGGTGGCTGCGAACGGCTAGGCGAGCGTGAGCATCACGGGTCTTCCACTGGGAGCGAGCAGTACTGTCAGCAGTAGCGGAAGGTGCGGGAGCGGCGCCTAACATGTGGTCATAGAGGGAGACATCGTCCTTGGCAATGATCTGAAGGAACAGGTGCAGGTTATCTAACCAAACCTCAAACTTAATCGGGCGGCCCTCAGCCTCAAAAGTATGAACAAAAGGACTGGCCATAGTGGCAGTAGCAGCAATAGCATTAGCAGGAACAGTAGCAGTTGAAGCAATAGTATTCGCAGGAACAAGAACAGGAGTTGCTGCAGGTGGGGTACAGTAGGGCGGCGCGGCTCGGCCAAGGCGGCGCGGCTCGGTTTGGGCGGCGCGGCTCGGTTCGGGCGGCGCGGCTTGGCTCGGACTGGGCTACGCGGCGGTGCGCGACGGGGGGGGCGTGCGCATGGGCGGCTGTAGCGGGCGGGCCGCGGCTGTGCGTGGGCCTGACTAGCGCGCGGACGGCGGCCTAGAGGGGCGACGCGGCGGCACACGGGCGGGGCTGCAATGCTCTGGGCGGCCATCGACTGGCGGCTAGGGGGCTGCTCGTGGGTGGCGCTGGTCGCGCGGGCGGCTAGGGGTCGGCGCGCGCTCAGAATAGGCCGCGCGCGGGCTGCTAGCGGGCTACGCGTGCTAAAAAAAAAGGGCCGCGCGCGGCACTTGCGAGCTGCGCACGGGCAGCAGGAGAAGGAGAGGCGCACGAGGGCGCACAAGGGGAGAGGCGCTCGAGGGCGCTATGTCATTAGGGCGCTCGAGGGCGCTTCTAGTAGAAACGGTGGGCCCTTAGGTAAGCGTTCCTAGGTCTAACCTAAGCTCTGAATACCATGTAAGAAACAAGAAGTGATTGAACTAAAAAACGTTGGAGTACAAGTATGAAACCCTAGAGTTGTGTACCCCCTAAAGGCTAACCCACTATAGCCTATACAGCAATAACACATATATAATGTTTGACAGTTCCCGAAGCTGATGCGGCATATCGTGGAGCAGGACACGCCCGACATCTCGAGACAGTCTTACGGTGTCTATTTGACACAATAGGACCTTTTGGTTTCAAAATTGCTGTGTTGATTGCGTTCTATGAAATACTTTTCGGCTGGTTACTAACAAGTTGAGTTACATCCCTGCATAGGTACGGCTTCCAGCAGATGGTTTACTGCCTCAGTACCTACTTCACAAACGTGCGAATGGACCACATCAACTCCTCCCCGTTCCTGGGCCTGAGCTGCGACGAGAGCACCGACCGAACGCGTAGTAAACATGTGATTGTTTATCTTACCTTCATCAAGGACTGCCGAGTCGTCATCGAGTTCTTCACCCTTCTGATTGTGGAGAAGTGTGATGCCGCGTCCCTGTTTGAGGTGCTCATGAATCATGTGCGCTCCGCATCTGTCGACGTGTCCAAGATTGTCGGAATCAGTACGGACGGGGCTACGGTCATGACGGGGAAGGACAACGGATTGGTGGCGCGGATTCAGGAGCACGTCCCGTATCTGTTTTCCAGTCACTGCATCGCGCACCGGTAAGATTTACTATCAGTAAATGATCCATTTCATTTTGCCAGAGTGTTCTCTAATGTTCAAATTTTTATGATGAGTGTTGCAGCGGAGTCCAGCCCCGGCCTGGGCATGGTGGGCAAGGTGGTGCGCACCGTGGGGACAAAACTGGGAGATTCATGTGTCTGGATCCAACGCTTCAAGTCCTGCAGCGTGTGATCTATAACACTAACCTTGAAGTCCACGGGATCCACACGGTTTGCTGGCTGTCACGCGAACATGCGGTGCGTTGGCTGTGCAAGGTGCTCGGTGCGTGTACCGTTCTTCTCTGGGAGAGGACTCACAAGGTGAACGAGATCGTCACGTGCTACAAGTTCCAGTTCTGCCGGTTCTTCCTGGCCGACATCCTCGCCGACATGAACAACCTTAACCGCTGTTTCCAGAAGCGTAATATGAGTTTGTTAAATTTTCAGCGAAAACGCCTCTGCTTGTGTCTTTATTTTCTTGTGTGTTGGATTTAACCTGACATGTAATGTATGACTGCCGTTACAGATTGATGTGACGGAGATTTCCAAGACCGTCGAGGCCACCACGCAGGATTTGACCGAGCCATATTTGGATACCAACAAGCAGTCCGATGGTGAGGGCAAGTGTTGGCTAGTCGGCTTTCTGAAGTTGCACGGGCATGGTGGAGGCAAGAAGGTTCGTGAGAGAGGCGTGGACGGGGAGGGATGCCCAGTCAACCATGTGTACACCATGCACGAGCGGAAGCTCCCGGGCACAAGGTGGGGAGCAGATACGAGGAGTGCATGAAGCTGTGCCGCAGTTTCGCCCGCGTTTGCATGGACAATCTCAACAAGCGGCTTGATGATCTAGGGAAGCTGGGGCCGACGAAGTTGTTTCGGGCCGGGAAGTGGCCGAAGGTCAAGGCTCAATGGGAGAAGGAGTGTCGTGGGTGGCTTTTGGGATGCGGCAAACTGTTCTGCCATAAGCTGTCGACATTCGACCTCAAGGCGGAAGAGAGGGAGCTTTCCACATTTTGTGCGATCATGGAGGCGCACCACAAGCTAGAAAGCTTCACGCGAGGCTTTGTGCCCACTTTTCCTCACTTGCTGTAGACTTTGCTTGTACTGTGATCTATATATATATACCTCCATGCTTGCTCTGCTTGGTAGGGATCACTGTGCCGTTGTTATTGCATATATACCTCTGCATGTGAACTGGCCTTGTGGCCCTTTGCTTGTGCTCAGTGTGTGTGGTGATGTTGTGATCCACCTTGAGCTTGCTTTGCTTCTCTTGACTGGTCTTGTGACCCCTTGCTCTCCCCCACTTTGCCTATGGCCCTAGGAATGTGTACCCCATATAGGCTACCCCACTACAGCCTACACAACATTATAATTTGACACCATCACCAGCACAACACTCCAGGGCCTTCAAGCGCCACCGTCTGGCACCCTTGCATATGTCTCAGCGTAACCCATTGTAATGAGAACCATGGCAATTGCTACATAAAGCAAGCTTTCTCAATATGAAAAAATTCTAAGCGTTTATCGCTTTCAAATTTGCGTAGTGTGAAAGCGAAGCTTGTGAAACAAGTGAACAGGAATGAATGAACTAGCAGTGAAATGAGTACAAGTAGGAAACCCTAGAATTGTGTACCCCCTATAGGCTAACCCACTGTAGCCTGTGAAACAAGTGAACAGGAATGAAAATGACTAAGTCTGAGTTGGGTACAAATACAACCCTAGAAAGCTGTACCCCATATGTGCTACCCCACTATAGCCTACAAACATGCATCAGCTATAATACTCTGACACACCCCCATAGGCAAAGTGGGGGAGAACAAGGGGTCACAAGACCAGTCAAGCAAAGCAAAGCAAGCTCAGGGTGGATCACAAAGTCACCACACAGTCCGAGCACAAGAGCAGGGCCAGAGGCCAGTTCACATGCAGGAGTACAGACATATATATAAAACTAGACAAGCAAGAGCAGGTATATATATATGTCACAGTACAAGTGCAGTCAAGAGGAGAGCAAGTGAGGCAAGACAGGTACAAGACCCAGCTGGGTGCAAAAGCGCTGATGGTCACAAGGCGCGAGTGCCTTGGTGAACACATCAGCAGTGTTGGCCTCAGAGGCCACGTACGCAAGTCGCAACTGACCACGCTGCTGCAGCTCACGAGCAAGGAAGTAGCGGAGAGCAATGTGCTTCGTTCTGTGCTCCAAGCGCTGCTCTCGACACAAGGCCAGCATGGCCTTGTTGTCTACGTACAGCACTGGAGGAGAACGAGGCGGCTCTCCAAGGTCAGTCAGCAGGTAGGTGAGCCAGCGAAGCTCCTGTGCAGCCATGGCCCCGGCGTAGATCTCAGCCTCACAACTGGAGCCGAGAACCGAAGACGAGCGAGTAGACCGCCACGAGACAGAGCCGGAACCAAGGCTGAAGGTGTAACCCTGTGACGACCGCTGCGTAGCCTGGTCGTCAGCCCAAGAAGCGTCCGCGTGGCCGGTAAGGACCACTGGACTCCGCCCTCCAAGCACTAGCCCCATGCCCGACGTACTGCACAGGTAGCGCAATACCCTCTTCGCTGCAGCCATGTGCTCCGGTCTGTGTCTCCCAGGAGCAACATAGCGTGCAAGAATGCTCAGAGGGTATGCAAGGTCAGGTCGTGTGCAGGTCATCAGGTACATGAGGCAGCCAACAAGCTCTGCATACGGACCACTCGACTCTACGGACTCATCCGAAGGCAGAGCTGAGAGTGAGTGGCGAGTAGGCAGAGGAGTGGCCTGAGGCGAGGAGTACGTGAAGCCGAAGCGCTGAAGGACCTGCTGCACCATGTGTGACTGAGTCAAGGTAATGGTGCGGCGTGCTCTGTCCCGAGTGATCTGCAAGCCAAGGTAGCTGCGCAGTTCACCCAGGTCTGTGCACGTGTGTCTCTTCAGCAGCTCGGACTTCACGTAGGCGAGTCCAGCAGTGTCCGCTGTGGCAAAGACCAAGTCGTCGACGTACACGAGGAGGTAGAACGGCGGCAGGGAAGTGTCGGTGCGAAGAAACAGCGACGGGTCAGCAGTAGAAGGAGCAAACCCAAGAGCCGCAAGCGTAGTCCTCAGTGTGTCGTGCCACTCACGCGGTGCCTGGCGGAGACCGTAGACTGGCCGTCGGAGGCTCCACTGGGTGCCAGGAGGGAAAGTCCCAGTGAAGCCAGGTGGACGGCGAAGCCAGATCTCCTCGTGCAGGCTACCCTGCAAGAACGCAGTGCTGAAGTCGAGAGAGTGAAGCTCGTAGTCGCGCTGAGCGGCTATGTGCAGCAGCACCCGAAGAGTAGTCATCTTCGGGGTGGGAGAGAAGGTCTGAAAGTAGTCAACTCCCTGCCGCTGACTGAAGCCACGAGCAACGTACCGTGCCTTGAAGACAGGTGAAGAGCCCGGCGGCCGCTTCACCCTGAAGATCCACATGCCACTGACGATGTTCGCCCCAGGAGGGGGAACCGCGTCAACGTAGGTGCCTGTGGACTTCCAGGAAGCCATCTCTGCATCCATAGCTGCCTGCCACTGAGAGGAGTAGGGACCCTCTACGGCCTCCGCGTAAGAACGCGGAGTCGGGATGTCTAGTGCATCCGGGTCTCCCTCAGGGGCAAGCAGTACAGACGCGAGATGAGGTGAAGCAGCCGCTAGACACTGTAACTCCTCCTGCCTGTCCTCTAGGACGTCCGTGCCAAGAGCACACTCACCCCCGACGGACGGAGGACAGACAGACGCAGACTCAGCAACAAGACTAGCAGCGTAGTCGAGACGACAGCGAGCAGCAAAGTCGACGAGCTCAGCGACTAGAGCAGACGCAGCAGTGGACTCAAAAGAGGGGTCAGTGACGACAGTAGCAAGCAGACGCGTGACAGTAGGACTGGCAGCACGAAGAGAGTCCGACTCAGGGTCGGCAAGCGCAGGAAGAGAGGACTCAGGAGGAGAAGGCAAAGGGGCACGCAGAGGAGCAGTGGACGGACGCAAAGACATCCGGTGCGTGCCAGGGACAGGAGGAGGACGCTGACGCGAACTGCGACCACTAGCGCGAGCAGCACGAACAGGCGACGTGGGACGAGACGCAGGCTCACGACGCTCAGCAAGACCTCCAGTAGGACCAGTGTAAGGAGAGGGAGCAGGCAGTGGAGAGGAAGGCTCCAGCAGGGACTGCGACTGGACAGGCGGTGGACCCTCTACTAGAGGAGAAAGACCAAGAACCTGCTGCAGGAGCGGAACGAAGTACGGCCGAGGCCGCGTGGCAGCTCCAGACTCAGCAGGGACAGCACCAGCACCCTCAGCGACAGCACCAGCGCCACCCACACCTCCAGCGGCAGGACCAACAGCAGTAGGCTCAGCACCAACGCCCTCAGCAGCTCCAGCTCCAGGAGGACCCGCAGGTCCAGCAGCTCCGTGACCGGCAGCACCCGCACCCTCGACGGTCGAAGAAGCTCCAGCTCCAGCTCCAGCAGCACCTCGAGACTCAACAGCACGCCTCCAGCGGCGAGCGAACCACTCGCGCAGCTCCTTTGGAGAGAGGGGCTCCCGGCGAGACGCAGCAGCAGGAGAAACCCCAGGCTCAGCAGCTCCAGACGCAGCACCCCCAGGCTCAGCACCTCCCAGCTCAGCACCCCCAGGCTCAGCAGCTCCCGACCCAGCACCCCCAGACCCAGCACCTCCAGGCACAGCACCCCCCGGCTCAGCACCCCCAGGCTCCGCACCCTCCGCAGTAGCACCCTCAGGCCCAGCACCCCCAGCAGTAGCACCCCCAGGCTCAGCACCCCCGCGCACAGCACCCCCAGAGTCAGCACCCCCAGGCTCAGCACCCGCAGCAGCACCAGAGTCACCAGTAACCTCGATCGGGTCAACGGCGTCTACCTGGGACACACCTGAGGGGGCAGGAACCTGAGGGGGGAGGGGGTCTACCGGGGGGGGAACCGGCACAAGGAAGTCCGGGGGAGGGGGGAGGGAAGGAGTGCGGTAGGGGAAGAGACGGTAGAAGGGGACTGACTCGTCGAACGTGACGTCCTGGGAGGACAGAACACGACGAGAGGAGGGGTGGTAAAACTGCCACCCTGGTGCGTCAGTGGGGAAGCCAAGGAAGACACAGGGAGCAGCACGAGGGGACAACTTGTCCGCAGACAAGTCGCGGACAAACGCCCGCGATCCCCAGACACGGAACACAGACGCATCGCCAACCTTCCCCGTCCACAGCAAGGCTGGGGACATCGCAGGCCGAGAGACCCTGGGGTGAAGGTTGAGCTGATGCGCCGCGTACCTCACCGCAAACGGCCACAGAAAATGGGGGGCAGCCGCATGCATCATGGACGTACGAGCGACATCCATGACCATGCCAATGCGGCGCTCAGCAATCCCATTTTGCTGTGGTGAGTCCGCAAGCGTGAAGGTCTGGCGAATCCCCCGTGCACGACAGTAGTCCCGCAGAAGGCGAGAAGAGAACTCTCCGCCTCTGTCCGAGTGCAGACGCAGAACAGGAAAGTCCGAGCCGAAGCTCTTCCTGAGCTGGAGACGAGCCTCGCGGATCCAGTCGATCAGCACCTCAGTGACCGCACCCTTGCTGCGCAAGGGGAGGACTGTGGTGTAACGCGAGTAGTCGTCAACCACTAACAGGAAGTAGCGCTCGTGACCCTGCCCACGGACGGGGGCTGGGCCCCACACATCCATGTGAAGCGTCTGCAGGGGAGCCTCTGTCGGGGGGAACTGGGAGGAGTGAGGAGTAGCCCGGAGGCGACCCTCGACACAGGGGACACAGGAAGGTCCTGGCCCGGAGGGGAGAGGAGGGAGAGACTGGGGAAGATCAGAGACAAGGACACGGGAAGCCATGCTCCGAAGACGGGGCAAGGAGGGGTGGCCAAGACGGTGGTGCCACAGGAGAGTCTCGTGAGACAGGAGGCGACAAGAACAGGGGGCAGACTCAGGACCTGACCGGGACGCAGCAGCAAGCACCTGACCCGACGCAGCCACCTGACCAGACGCAGGGACAGGAGGAGACTCAACGGTCAGGGTGTAGAGACTCGACCCCGGCCGACGCGAGAACGTGGCCAGGTGTCGGCCTGTGCGTGCCTCCGTGCAGTGGGTCACCCGCTGACTCGCAGGAGTGAACTGGTGAACCCCCACATCCTGCAGGTCCGCTCCACTCACCAAGTTCGTAGAGAACGAGGGAAGGTACAGACCAGACAGGGTGCCCGAAGGGGCAGCCGGACACGGGAGGACAGTGGAGAAGTGAGACAGGACAGGACCCCCAGAGGGGTCAGCAAGGGAGACCGCAACCGGCCGGCCGAGCGGCGTAAGGGTAGTGCGGTCTCGAAAGAAGGAGCGAGAAGCCCCGGAGTCAAGTGTGAAAGTGAGGGAGGACGAGGACGACGCAGTACCTGAGAGCGCAGTCTCACCAGTACCTGAGAGCACAGACGCACTGGCACCTAGAGCAGCAGCCTCACAAGCACCTAGCGCAGCAGTACCAATGCCCGGGTCGGGCTGGAAACACCGGTAACCCTCATTCTCCTCACTATAATCCACAGCATACATAGCAGCAAGGATAGCATCAAAATCAAGATCAAAGATCGCTACACCAGCCCTTAGAAGCTCATCCCAGCGAGGGATCTCACTAGCCCCAGGGAACTGCTGACGCCAAGCGTCCGTCAGGCGGCCAAAGCAGCGCTGGGTGGCGTGGGCACCCCCACACTGCTCACCCGCGCGGTCGCCGGAACGAAGAACGTAGGTGCAGGGACCAGTACCCCCACCCCTCTGACGCCCAGCGTACCACTCACGAAGCTGCTGAGGCGGAGGGATGTCCCGCGAGCGCTGCTGCTGCTGCCGCTGCGAGCGCTGGCCACCACCACCGCCGCTACGCTGCTAGGTACCACCCCGACCAGCTCCACCTCCTCCACCACCACCGCCTCCTCCGCTGCCGCCTCCACCGCCTCCACCTCCGCCGCCTCCACCTCCGCCGCTGCCTCCACCACCACCGCTGGCACCACCACCACCGTCTCCGCCGCTGCAGCCACCACCACCACCACCCCCGCCACTAGTCCCGCCGCCACCCCCACTCCCTCCGCCGCCACCGCCGCCACCGCCACCGCCCCCTCCAGCTCCACCCGCGCCCTTGCCCCCCTTGCCCTTGCTGGAGCGACGTCTCCCACTAGGGGTAGACGCCGCGCCGACCGACTCAAGACCAAGCAGGTCGGCAGCAGCAGCAGAGGCAACAGAGGGCAGCAAGGGGGAAGGAGAGCACCCCTCAAAGATGGGGGTGCGAGGGTCACCACGAGAAGCACCTACAGCGACTATGCTCTTCTCCGCTGCGAGGAGGGCCTTCTCGAGGAGGTCGACGGTGAGGGTGGTGGGACAGACTGCGAAAAAGTGGTCCCTGACAACGCGAAGGGAGTCAGGGAGGCGCGCGACTACGTAGTAGAGAGCGATGTACATGGGGGGTGGGTTCTTAGCGCAGAACTCAGCAGGAAGGGCGGCGCGGTAGCGAGTGTCACTAGTGCGGAGGTGCGTAATGAGGTCAGCAACAGCGGGAAAGGCAGAGAGGTCAGGAAAGAGGTAGGGAAGCATGAGACGGCTCAGTGCAGCAGTGGCAGGGGAGGAGTAGCGCGCAACTACAGCGTCGTACAAGGTCTGAGCACTCTTGTACTGACTAAAGTGCGCACGCTCAGAGGTAGGGAGGTGGCGACGCACAGCAAGACGTGCAGCAGCATCGCGGGTGGCCCACTGAGAGCGGACAGTGGGATCAGCATCAGCAGCAGGAGCAGGAGAGGCGCCAGAGGTGAGGTCAAAGAGAGAAAGGTCGTCAGCCCTGTCGCACTGTAAGAACAGCTGCAGGTCGTCTAACCAGACCTCAAAATCAATGGCGCGACCCTCAGCGTCAAAAGCTAGGACACTAGGGGTAGCCATGGCGACGACAGTGTCAGTGGGACTGTGCTCACCAGGCAGGGCTGTTCGTGCAGCTCTGCAGAAAGGCGGCTCAGCGACCGGGCGGCTCGGGTGCACAGCGGCTCGGCTCCCGGGCGGCTCGGCGGCTGGGCGGCTCGGGCCCAGGGCGGTTCGGCTCCCGGGCGGCTCGGCGGCAGGGCGGCTCGGGTGCAGGGCGGCTCGGGTCCCGGGCGTCTCGGCGGCAGGGCGGCTCGGGTCCCGGGCGGCTCGGCGTTGGGCGGCTTGGCTGCCGGGCGGTTCGGCTGCAGGGGCGGCTCTGCTGCTGGGGCGGCTCGGCCGGGAGATGCAGGGGCGGGGCCGTCAGGCGCAGCGGCGGGTTGACCGGTGCAGCGGCGGGCCGGCAGGTGCAGCGGTGGGGCCGTAGGGTGCAGCGGCGGGCCGACCGGGTGAGGCGGCGGGCCGTAGGGTGCAGCGGCGGGCCGGCAGGTGCAGCGGCGGGGCCGTAGGGTGCAGCGGCGGGCCGGCAGGTGCAGCGGCGGGGCCGTAGGGTGCAGCGGCGGGCCGACCAGGTGAGGCGGCGGGCCGTAGGGTGCAGCGGCGGGCCGTAGGGTGCAGCGGCGGGCCGGCAGGTGCAGCGGCGGGGCCGTCAGGTGAAGCGGCGGGCCGCTGGGTGCCGCGGCGGGCCGGCAGGTGCAGCGGCGGGCCGGCAGGTGCAGCGGCGGGGCCGTCAGGTGAGGCGGCGGGCCGTAGGGTGCAGCGGCGGGCCGTAGGGTGCAGCGGCGGGCCGGCAGGGCCGCGTCAGAGCCGGCGGCGGGGCCGCGTCAGTGGAGGCGGCGGGGCCGCGTCAGTGGAGGCGGCGGGGCCGCGTCAAGCAAGCGGGCGGCAGGGCCGCGTCAGAGCCGGCGGCGGGGCCGCGTAAGTGGAGGCGGCGGGGCCGCGTCAAGCAGGCGGCGGGGCCGCGATCAGGAGGGGTGGCGGGGCCGCGTCTGAGGGACAGCGGGGCCGCGAGGGAAATGGCGACCCGAGGGGTCGCTAAAAAAAAGGCGCGCCTCGGGGCGCGCTTCGGTGGGCCCTAAAAAAAACGGTCCTAAGGAAGGACCCGCTCTATACCATGTGAAACAAGTGAACAGGAATGAATGAACTAGCAGTGAAATGAGTACAAGTAGGAAACCCTAGAATTGTGTACCCCCTATAGGCTAACCCACTGTAGCCTGTGAAACAAGTGAACAGGAATGAAAATGACTAAGTCAGAGTTGGGTACAAATACAACCCTAGAAAGCTGTACCCCATATGTGCTACCCCACTATAGCCTACAAACATGCATCAGCTATAATACTCTGACAAAGCTGACTGTAAAGCAATATTGTGCATCGTGGAAGTGCGCTACTCGCCTTCTCCGAATATGTAATGTGGGTTGGGGGTGATTCTTCCCCACCCACGTTTCTCATTTTTACAATCGCTCAAGTTCAAATCCCACCCACTCTTCCCAATCTAGTCATGTTTGGAGAGTAGTAGTTCTTTCAGATCTTAATTGTTTGTTATTGCATCAGTACTATAGATAGGAACCATTGTACTTGAGCCCATTGTGATGAGATCGATGCCATTTGCTACAGAAAGCAAGCTTTCTAAATCTGGATATCATGCAGGATCTCAAGAGAGTTCATTTGTAACGCTTGAGGGCCTACATGGAAGGGTTGAAAGGCATTCTATGCTCTTCAAATATAACTTCTTTTGACCTAGTGACTAGTGGTCATAATATCTCATATACTCTTCAACCCCAAATAGAGCTAGTCACATTCATTTTGGATCATAGAATGGCTTTACATATTGTTAGTTTTTATCACAAGTCATTGCGGTTCAAATATACTTTCACGAACCTAGCGCGCATCGAGATGTCAAGTTCTGGTTTGGGGGCGCACCACGCGATACAGCCTTCCCTGGTCCAGAGCTGCCGTCAAGAAGAAGGAACCCTTGGCCAATAAGAACGTTTTTGCTGTGGCTGAGCGTGGGAGGGGGAAATGAAGGTGGGCGAAGTAGCAGTAGCTGGCGGGCAGAACGACGGAGAGGAGGAGGAGGAGGAGGAGGAGGAGGAGGAGGAGGAGGAGGAGGAGGAGGAGGAGGAGGAGGAGGAGGAGGAGGAGGAGGAGGAGGAGGAGGAGGAGGAGGAGGAGAAGGATCAGGACCTGGGCGATGATCAAGAGCTTGTGGGGGAGGAGGAGGAGGAGGACAACCCATTCTTTTCGGACGATGGGGATGTGGAGGAAGCGTTCCACAACGATAGGCCTGTGCACAAGTGTAGACAATGTAGGGTGAAATGTTTTACATGCCGTACGTTGCTGTAATCAATCAAGTGAGATTTGAATCCGGACCCCGAATTCAGGCTCTCAACCTTGCCAAATCAGACAAACTAGTTGTTGAGCCCTGAGCCATCAGTGTGGCAATCTCCCGAACAATATGCACTCATAATACAGAGGAAAAAAAAATCCCGAAATCAGGGAGCCTAAAAGTGAAATGTCAGCCCTGCCTCTCCCTAACACATATGAACCGACCTTGAAGTAGAGATGGAAGTATAGGGGGGCCTCGGAAGTCAGTGAAAAAAGGTTGATTTGGGTAATAAGGGCTGAGATTTCAGACCTTTTTATAGGAGTGAGTGTGGAGTAAAGAAAACAGGAATGAAAAATGACGAAGGAAAGATTGGGTACAAATACAACCCTAGAAACCCTGTACCCCATATGTGCTACCCCACTATAGCCTACAGCAACTATGTCATATAAATCTGACACACCCCCATAGGCAAAGTGGGGGAGAACAAGGGGTCACAAGACCAGTCAAGCAAAGCAAAGCAAGCTCAGGGTGGATCACAAAGTCACCACACAGTCCGAGCACAAGAGCAGGGCCAGAGGCCAGTTCACATGCAGGAGTACAGACATATATATAAAACTAGACAAGCAAGAGCAGGTATATATATATGTCACAGTACAAGTGAAGTCAAGAGGAGAGCAAGTGAGGCAAGACAGGTACAAGACCCAGCTGGGTGCAAAAGCGCTGATGGTCACAAGGCGCGAGTGCCTTGGTGAACACATCAGCAGTGTTGGCCTCAGAGGCCACGTACGCAAGTCGCAACTGACCACGCTGCTGCAGCTCACGAGCAAGGAAGTAGCGGAGAGCAATGTGCTTCGTTCTGTGCTCCAAGCGCTGCTCTCGACACAAGGCCAGCATGGCCTTGTTGTCTACGTACAGCACTGGAGGAGAACGAGGCGGCTCTCCAAGGTCAGTCAGCAGGTAGGTGAGCCAGCGAAGCTCCTGTGCAGCCATGGCCCCGGCGTAGATCTCAGCCTCACAACTGGAGCCGAGAACCGAAGACGAGCGAGTAGACCGCCACGAGACAGAGCCGGAACCAAGGCTGAAGGTGTAACCCTGTGACGACCGCTGCGTAGCCTGGTCGTCAGCCCAAGAAGCGTCTGCGTGGCCGGTAAGGACCATTGGACTCCGCCCTCCAAGCACTAGCCCCATGCCCGACGTACTGCACAGGTAGCGCAATACCCTCTTCGCTGCAGCCATGTGCTCCGGTCTGTGTCTCCCAGGAGCAACATAGCGTGCAAGAATGCTCAGAGGGTATGCAAGGTCAGGTCGTGTGCAGGTCATCAGGTACATGAGGCAGCCAACAAGCTCTGCATACGGACCACTCGACTCTACGGACTCATCCGAAGGCAGAGCTGAGAGTGAGTGGCGAGTAGGCAGAGGAGTGGCCTGAGGCGAGGAGTACGTGAAGCCAAAGCGCTGAAGGACCTGCTGCACCATGTGTGACTGAGTCAAGGTAATGGTGCGGCGTGCTCTGTCCCGAGTGATCTGCAAGCCAAGGTAGCTGCGCAGTTCACCCAGGTCTGTGCACGTGTGTCTCTTCAGCAGCTCGGACTTCACGTAGGCGAGTCCAGCAGTGTCCGCTGTGGCAAAGACCAAGTCGTCGACGTACACGAGGATGTAGAACGGCGGCAGGGAAGTGTCAGTGCGAAGAAACAGCGACGGGTCAGCAGTAGAAGGAGCAAACCCAAGAGCCGCAAGCGTAGTCCTCAGTGTGTCGTGCCACTCACGCGGTGCCTGGCGGAGACCGTAGACTGGCCGTCGGAGGCTCCACTGGGTGCCAGGAGGGAAAGTCCCAGTGAAGCCAGGTGGACGGCGAAGCCAGATCTCCTCGTGCAGGCTACCCTGCAAGAACGCAGTGCTGAAGTCGAGAGAGTGAAGCTCGTAGTCGCGCTGAGCGGCTATGTGCAGCAGAACCCGAAGAGTAGTCATCTTCGGGGTGGGAGAGAAGGTCTGAAAGTAGTCAACTCCCTGTCGCTGACTGAAGCCACGAGCAACGTACCGTGCCTTGAAGACAGGTGGAGAGCCTGGCGGCCGCTTCACCCTGAAGATCCACATGCCACTGACGATGTTCGCCCCAGGAGGGGGAACCGCGTCAACGTAGGTGCCTGTGGACTTCCAGGAAGCCATCTCTGCATCCATAGCTGCCTGCCACTGAGAGGAGTAGGGACCCTCTACGGCCTCCGCGTAAGAACGCGGAGTCGGGATGTCTAGTGCATCCGGGTCTCCCTCAGGGGCAAGCAGTACAGACGCGAGATGAGGTGAAGCAGCCGCTAGACACTGTAACTCCTCCTGCCTGTCCTCTAGGACGTCTGTGCCAAGAGCACACTCACCCCCGACGGACGGAGGACAGACAGACGCAGACTCAGCAACAAGACTAGCAGCGTAGTCGAGACGACAGCGAGCAGCAAAGTCGACGAGCTCAGCGACAAGGGCAGACGCAGCAGTGGACTCAAACGAGGGGTCAGTGACGACAGTAGCAAGGAGACGCGTGACAGTAGGACTGGCAGCACGAAGAGAGTCCGACTCAGGGTCGGCAAGCACAGGAAGAGAGGACTCAGGAGGAGAAGGCAAAGGGGCACGCAGAGGAGCAGTGGACGGACGCAAAGACATCCGGTGCGTGCCAGGGACAGGAGGAGGACGCTGACGCGAACTGCGACCACTAGCGCGAGCAGCACGAACAGGCGACGCGGGACGAGACGCAGGCTCACGACGCTCAGCAAGACCTCCAGTAGGACCAGTGTAAGGAGAGGGAGCAGGCAGTGGAGAGGAAAGCTCCAACAGGGACTGCGACTAGACAGGCGGTGGACCCTCTACTGGAGGAGAAAGACCAAGAACCTGCTGCAGGAGTGGAACGAAGTACGGCCGAGGCCGCGCGGCAGCTCGAGACTCAGCAGGGACAGCACCACCACCCTCAGCGACAGCACGAGCGCCACCCACACCTCCAGCGGCAGGACCAACAGCAGTAGGCTCAGCACCAACGCCCTCAGCAGCTCCAGCTCCAGGAGGACCCGCAAGTCCAGCAGCTCCGGGACCGGCAGCACCTGCACCCTCGACAGTCGAAGAAGCTCCAGCTCCAGCTCCAGCTCCAGCAGCACGCCTCCAGCGGCGAGCGTACCACTCGCGCAGCTCCTGTGGAGAGAGGGGCTCCCGGCGAGACGCAGCAGCAGGAGAAACCCCAGGCTCAGCAGCTCCAGACGCAGCACCCCCAGGCTCAGCAGCTCCCGACCCAGCACCCCCAGACCCAGCACCTCCAGGCACAGCACCCCCCGGCTCAGCACCCCCAGGCTCCGCACTCTCCGCAGTAGCACCCTCAGGCCCAGCACCCCCAGCAGTAGCACCCCCAGGCTCAGCACCCCCGCGCACAGCACCCCCAGAGTCAGCACCCCCAGGCTCAGCACCCGCAGCAGCACCAGAGTCACCAGTAACCTCGACCGGGTCAACGGCGTCTACCTGGGACACACCTGAGGGGGCAGGAACCTGAGGGGGGAGGGGGTCTACCGGGGGGGGAACCGGCACAAGGAAGTCCGGGGGAGGGGGGAGGGAAGGAGTGCGGTAGGGGAAGAGACGGTAGAAGGGGACTGACTCGTCGAACGTGACGTCCTGGGAGGACAGAACACGACGAGAGGAGGGGTGGTAAAACTGCCACCCTGGGGCGTCAGTGGGGAAGCCAAGGAAGACACAGGGAGCAGCACGAGGGGACAGCTTGTCCGCAGACAAGTCGCGGACAAACGCCCGAGATCCCCAGACACGGAACACAGACGCATCGCCAACCTTCCCCGTCCACAGCAAGGCTGGGGACATCGCAGGCCGAGAGACCCGGGGGTGAAGGTTGAGCTGATGCGCCACGTACCTCACCGCAAACGGCCACAGAAAATGGGGGGCAGCCGCATGCATCATGGACGTACGAGCGACATCCATGACCATGCCAATGCGGCGCTCAGCAATCCCATTTTGCTGTGGTGAGTCCGGAAGCGTGAAGGTCTGGCGGATCCCCCGTGCACGACAGTAGTCTCGCAGAAGGCGAGAAGAGAACTCTCCGCCTCTGTCAGAGTGCAGACGCAGAACAGGAAAGTCCGAGCCGAAGCTCTTCCTGAGCTGGAGACGAGCCTCGCGGATCCAGTCGATCAGCACCTCAGTGACCGCACCCTTGCTGCGCAAGGGGAGGACTGTGGTGTAACGCGAGTAGTCGTCAACCACCAACAGGAAGTAGCGCTCGTAACCCTGCCCACGGACGGGGGCTGGGCCCCACACATCCATGTGAAGCGTCTGCAGGGGAGCCTCTGTCGGGGGGAAGTGGGAGGAGTGAGGAGTAGCCCGGAGGCGACCCTCGACACAGGGGACACAGGAAGGTCCTGGCCCGGAGGGGAGAGGAGGGAGAGACTGGGGAAGACCAGAGACAAGGACACGGGAAGCCATGCTCCGAAGACGGGGCAAGGAGGGGTGGCCAAGACGGTGGTGCCACAGGAGAGTCTCGTGAGACAGGAGGCGACAAGAACAGGGGGCAGACTCAGGACCTGACCGGGACGCAGCAGCAAGTACCTGACCCGACGCAGCCACCTGACCAGACGCAGGGACAGGAGGAGACTCAACGGTCAGGGTGTAGAGACTCGACCCCGGCCGACGCGAGAACGTGGCCAGGTGTCGGCCTGTGCGTGCCTCCGTGCAGTGGGTCACCCGCTGACTCGCAGGAGTGAACTGGTGAACACCCACATCCTGCAGGTCCGCTCCACTCACCAAGTTCGTAGAGAACGAGGGAAGGTACAGACCCGACAGGGTGCCCGAAGGGGCAGCCGGACACGGGAGGACAGTGGAGAAGTGAGACAGGACAGGACCCCCAGAGGGGTCAGCAAGGGAGACTGCAACCGGCCGGCCGAGCGGCGTAAGGGTAGTGCGGTCTCGAAAGAAGGAGCGAGAAGCTCCGGAGTCAAGTGTGAAAGTGAGGGAGGACGAGGACGACGCAGTACCTGAGAGCGCAGTCTCACCAGTACCTGAGAGCGCAGACGCACTGGCACCTAGAGCAGCAGCCTCACAAGCACCTAGCGCAGCAGTACCAATGCCCGGGTCGGGCTGGAAACACCGGTAACCCTCATTCTCCTCACTATAATCCACAACATACATAGCAGTAAGGATAGCATCAAAATCAAGATCAAAGATCGCTACACCAGCCCTGAGAAGCTCATCCCAGCGAGGGATCTCACTAGCCCCAGGGAACTGCTGACGCCAGGCGTCCGTCAGGCGGCCAAAGCAGCGCTGGGTGGCGTGGGCACCCCCACACTGCTCACCCGCGCGGTCGCCGGAACGAAGAACGTAGGTGCAGGGACCAGTACCCCCACCCCTCTGACGCCCAGCGTACCACTCACGAAGCTGCTGAGGCGAAGGGATGTCCCGAGAGCGCTGCTGCTGCTACCGCTGCGAGCGCTGGCCACCACCACCGCCGCTACGCTGCTGGGTACCACCCCGACCAGATCCACCCCCTCCACCACCACTGCCTCCTCCGCTGCCGCCTCCACCGCCTCCACCTCCGCCGCCTCCACCTCCGCCGCTGCCTCCACCACCACCGCTGGCACCACCACCACCGTCTCCGCCGCTGCTGCCACCACCACCACCACCCCCGCCACTAGTCCCGCCGCCACCCCCACTCCCTCCGCCGCCACCGCCGCCACCGCCACCGCCCCCTCCAGCTCCACCCGCGCCCTTGCCCCCCTTGCCCTTGCTGGAGCGACGTCTCCCACTAGGGGCAGACGCCGCGCCGACCGACTCAAGACCAAGCAGGTCGGCAGCAGCAGGAGAGGCAACAGAGGGCAGCAAGGGGGAAGGAGAGCACCCCTCAAAGATGGGGGTGCGAGGGTCACCACGAGAAGCACCTACAGCGACGATGCTCTTCTCCGCTGCGAGGAGGGCCTTCTCGAGGAGGTCGACGGTGAGGGTGGTGGGACAGACTGCGAGAAAGTGGTCCCTGACGACTCGAAGGGAGTCAGGGAGGCGCGCGACTACGTAGTAGAGAGCGATGTACATGGGGGGGGGGTTCTTAGCGCAGAACTCAGCAGGAAGGGCGGCGCGGTAGCGAGTGTCACTAGTGCGGAGGTGCGTAATGAGGTCAGCGACAGTGGGAAAGGCAGAGAGGTCAGGAAAGAGGTAGGGAAGCATGAGACGGCTCAGTGCAGCAGTGGCAGGGGAGGAGTAGCGCGCAACTACAGCGTCGTACAAGGTCTGAGCACTCTTGTACTGACTGAAGTGCGCACGCTCAGAGGTAGGGAGGTGGCGACGCACAGCAAGACGTGCAGCAGCATCGCGGGTGGCCCACTTAGAGCGGACAGCGGGATTAGCATCAGCAGTAGGAGCAGGAGAGGCGCCAGAGGTGAGATCAAAGAGAGAAAGGTCGTCAGCCCTGTCGCACTGTAAGAACAGCTGCAGGTCGTCTAACCAGACCTCAAAATCAATGGCGCGACCCTCAGCGTCAAAAGCTAGGACACTAGGGGTAGCCATGGCGACGACAGCGACGCAATGCAAGCAGCAGGGAAAGAGCTCGCAGTGTCAGTGGGACTGTGCTCACCAGGCAGGGCAGGTCGTGTAGGTATGCAGAAAGGCGGCTCGGGTGCTTGGCGGCTCGGCTGCTGGGCGGCTCGGGCGCAGGGCGGCTCGGCTCCCGGGCTGCTCGGCGGCTGGGCGGCTCGGGTGCAGGGCGGCTCGGCTCCCGGGCGGCTCGGCGGCAGGGCGGCTCGGGTCCCGGGCGGCTCGGCGTCGGGCGGCTCGGCTCACGGGCGGTTCGGCTGCTAAGGCGGCTCGGCCAGGAGATGCAGGGGCGGGGCCGTCAGGTGCAGCGGCGGGTTGACCGGTGCAGTGGCGGGCCGGCAGGTGCAGCGGCGGGCCGGCAGGTGCAGTGGCGGGCCGGCAGGTGCAGCGGCGGGCCGGCAGGTGCAGGCGGCGGGCCGTAGGGTGCAGTGGCGGGCCGTAGGGTGCAGTGGCGGGCCGGCAGGTGCAGCAGCGAGGCCGGCAGGTGCAGCGGCGAGGCCGTCAGAGGCGGCAGGCCGCTGGGTGCAGCGGCGGGCCGGCAGGTGCAGTGGCGGGCCGGCAGGAGAGGCGGCGGAGCCGCGTCAGGGGAGGCGGCAGGGCCGCGTCAGGGGAGGCGGCGGAGCCGCGTCAGGGGAGGCGGCGGTGCCGCGTCAGGGGAGGCGGGGGAGCCGCGTCAGGGGAGGCGGCAGGGCCGCGTCAGGGGAGGCGGCGGGGCCGCGTCAGACAGGCGGCGGGGCCGCGTCAGGAGAGGCGGCGGAGCCGCGTCAGGGTAGGCGGCGGGGCCGCGTCAAACAGGCGGCGGGGCCGCGATCAGGAGAGGTGGCGGGGCCGCGTCTGAGGGACAGCGGGGCCGCGAGGGAAAAGGCGACCCGAGGGGGTCGCTAAAAAAAAGGCGCGCCTCGGGGCGCGCTTCGGTGGGCCCTAAAAAAAACGGTCCTAAGGTAGGACCCGCTCTATACCATGTGGAGTAAAGAAAACAGGAATGAAAAATGACTAAGGAAAGATTGGGTACAAATACAACCCTAGAAACCCTGTACCCCATATGTGCTACCCCACTATAGCCTACAGCAACTATGTCATATAAATCTGACAGTTGTTGGAAATATATTTGTGTGTTATTTATCTTGCAGTGCACTGTTCGAAGTGCAGAAGCGAAGCACTCAATATCGGGGGTGTTGACTCAAGTATCGAACTGCAGGGGCGCAACCGCGTACAGTGGTTGCGACCCGCGTGGCAGCCGAAGGGTCGAATTGAGCAAGAGGCAGCGTCTACAGTACGCGAAACCACCCTGGAGGCGCGGCAGAATACTGCGCCCTTGCCGAAGCTGAAAGGTCTCGCCAGTAACTGGGCAACTGAAACGTTACAGCGCAACTGTAATACAGTTGCGCCTTGGTAACTGCCTCCCTGCTATGTTTCCTATATAACTCAATGTACTGCCATGCTATCATTACACAATTCTCAAGCTTGTGTCCGGCCTACCCTCGGCCGCCGCTTTGGCACCAAGTTACAAGCCAGGAGAGCTACCTCTGAGTGACCATAGCCCCGCCGCTGGGACGTCGTTATTTCCTAGAGTATTTCCGCTACTCTAGCGACCTCCTAATTTCAACATGGTATCACGAGCAAGCGTTCAAACACTTGGACCTGTGGGAGCAGCTTCATTCAGTTTGGCTCACCACCTTTATCATCACCAGGAGCATCTCCTGGAGCAGGTCAGAACCTACCACTACCCACGGAGAATTTTGTGGAGGAAATCTTCAACGCGCCGTCGCATAATTTTGGGCGACTTGGCAAGACGCATTTCAAGGCGTACCGGTGAAGTCCCTGACGAGGACTTCAGAATTTCAACATGGAGAATTTCATCTCTCTTGGATTCTACACTTCTAACAGTGGAGGGGAGTGTTGGAAATATATTTGTGTGTTATTTATCTTGCAGTGCACTGTTCGAAGTGCAGAAGCGAAGCACTCAATATCGGGGGTGTTGACTCAAGTATCGAACTGCAGGGGCGCAACCGCGTACAGTGGTTGCGACCCGCGTGGCAGCCGAAGGGTCGAATTGAGCAAGAGGCAGCGTCTACAGTACGCGAAACCACCCTGGAGGCGCGGCAGAATACTGCGCCCTTGCCGAAGCTGAAAGGTCTCGCCAGTAACTGGGCAACTGAAACGTTACAGCGCAACTGTAATACAGTTGCGCCTTGGTAACTACCTCCCTCCTATGTTTCCTATATAACTCAATGTACTGCCATGCTATCATTACACAATTCTCAAGCTAATGTCCGGCCTACCCTCGGCCGCCGCTTTGGCACCAAGTTACAAGCCAGGAGAGCTACCTCTGAGTGACCATAGCCCCGCCGCTGGGACGTCGTTATTTCCTAGAGTATTTCCGCTACTCTAGCGACCTCCTAATTTCAACAACAGTGAGGCTAATATTTCAGCAATTTGTTGAAAAGGAACATGAATTTTTTATTAGTATTATGGAGTATGTAAAATGACATGAAATGGCTGATTTTTCTTATTTTCAGCATAACATTTGGTACAAACCCTATTTTTTCAGCCTAGGCAAAAATGAATCTGAGGCCATAGGCACCTTTTTTCAAAGCACCATTCTTGCAACCATGCTTTGCCATCTGCTAGATTTGAGGAGCCATTTACCCGGAAACTGGATATCATGCAGGATCTCAAGAGAGTTCATATGTAACGCTTGAGGGCCTACACGGAAGGGTTGGAAGGCATTCTATGCTCTTCAGATATAACTTCTTTTGACCCAGTGACTAGTTGGTATTATATCTCATATACTCATTAACCCCAAATAGAGCTAGTCACATTCATTCTGGATTATAGAATGGCTTTACATATTGTTAGTTTTTATCACAAGTCATTGCGTTTCAAATATACTTTCACGAACCTAGCGCGCGTCGAGATGTCAAGTTCTGGTTTGGGGGCGCACCACGCGATACAGCCTTCCCTGGTCCAGAGCTGCCGTCAAGAAGAAGGAACCCTTGGCCAATAAGAAGGTTTGTGCTCATCGCAACTTGACAGGTCCCCTCCCCATTAGAAAAGAAGGTTTGTGACGGCGGTGAGTGCAAAATCATATCAAGGAGCACACGAACACAAAATACGTGGGCAGGACCCCAACAAAAGGAAGTTATGGTGGAGTGCAGAAAGTTTTCGATGCAGCATTCGTGGCGCTGCCTGCCCAGGAATCTAGCACTTTTGTTTGCTACAATTATGTGAAGCATTACAATGTCAGCTGCACAAAAAATATGTAAAATTCCTTACAGTGATTATTATGTTTCATTTCAAGACGGGCTTGAGCTCACAAGATTTTCGGCTCGCCATGAAGGGACAGCCTGTATTACATCATTTTATGCTCTGGCTGTGCGTGCACTGCCTGATTTGCTGCTGAGGGTGCCTGCATATCGATTTGCTGCCCATTTCGATCTGGGTTAAAAAAATGGGTGGGTTGAAAGATTTCGAGAGCTTGCAGTCTAGTCGCGGGCAAGAGAAAACCAAGCGCTGTAAGGACCTCCGAGTCGTTTTCGTGCAAAAATCATCATCATCCTTCTCCGGTGCTGAGCCTGGGGGTGCGGAGCCTAGGGGTGCGGAGCCGGGAGGTGCTGAGCCTGTGCGTGAGGAGTCTGGGGGTGCTGAGCCTGGGGGTACTGAGTCTGGGGGTGTTGCACCTGGGGGCGCTGAGGCGTCTGGTGAGCAGTCTCCCTGGAGCGGCCGTCTCCATAGTCGCTCCGCTGGAGCCTCGCCGCTGCACTCTTGTCGTTGGCTCCCTCTCTCCCCACAGCAGCTGCGTGAGTGGTACGTTGGCCGTCAGGGTTGCGCTACTGGAGCTAGGGGCTCTGCTGCAGGAGCGCTGGAGCTAGTGACTTGACTAGTGGATTTGTTTCTGCTGGAGGTCCTGGAGCTGCTGAGGGTGCTGGCGCTGGAGGTTATGGAGCTGCTGGAGGTGCTGGCACTGGTGGCGCTGGAGCTGGACGTTCTGGAGCTGCTGCGGGTGCTAGCGCTGAGGGTTCTGAGTCTGCTGTTGCGCGGTCTCCGTGGAGTAGCCGCCTTCGTCCGCGTATGCTTTCCACCACACAGCAGCTGCACGACTGGTACGGACACCGTCAGGGTCGAGCTTCTAGACCTCGGGGCTCTGCCGTTGGAGGTTCTTTTGCTGACGTCACTGGAGCTGGGAGTGGTGCTGGTCCCGGAGGTGCACTGGAGGTACAGGAGCTGCTGGGGCTGGAGGTGCTGCTGAGCCTGAGGGTGCTACTGCTGGAGACCCTAGGTCTGGGGGTGCGGCTGCTGGAGACACTGAGGCTAGAAACCCTGGGACTGGAGGTGCCGGTTCTGGGAGTGCTGCTGGTGGTGGAGCTTGTCCTGGAGGAGCTGGCGCTGAGGGTTCTGGAGCTGCTAGAGGTACTAGAGCTGCTAGGGGTACTGGAGCTGCTAGGGGTAATGGAGCTGCTAGGGGTACTGAAGCTGCTGGTGCTGGTGGCACTACACAGCTGCACCTGTTCCTTGCTCCACCGTCTCCATCTTCTCAACCACCGCCTGAATCTGTGCTTTGCTAGGTTCTCAATCTCCCTTCGTCTACTGCTCTTCCGTTACAGCCTGGCTCACCGCTGCGTGCTCCTTCTCCTTACACTGAGCAGACAGGAGGTCTTACTGAGCGTCATGAGCCTGCGTCGCATTCTGTCTCGCCTGTCCATAACGGTCATTCTGGTTGTTGTGTTCCTCGTTCACTTTAGCCGGGTGTCCCCGGCACCCACCTCGTAGTCCTTCGTCCTTCCTCTCCTCCGCAGAGTGTTCCCCTGCCGTCCACTCCTGCGTCTTCTCTCCCTCCTGTTCCTGAGCCTGAGTCTGACCACACTCGTGCTGCTCACCCTACTGTCACGCGTCTGCTAGCCACAGTTGTCAATGACCCGTAGTTTGAGTCACCTGCTGCATCTGCCTTAGTCACTAAGCTTGTTGACTTTGCTGCTACCTGTCGTCTCGACTACGCCGCTAGTCTTGTTGCTGAGTCTGAGTCTGTCTGTCCTCCGTCCGTCAGGGGTGAGTGTGCTCTTGGCACATACGTCCTAGAGGACACGCACGAGGACCTTGAGTGTCTTCCAGCCGCTGCCCCTCATCTCGTGTCCATGCTGCTTGCCCCTGAGGGAGACCCGGATGCTCCAGATATCTCGACCCCGCGCTCTTACGCTGAGGCGATCGCGGGTCCCTACTCCTCTCAGTGGTAGACAGCCATGGATGTAGAGATAACATCCTGGAAGTCCACAAGCACTTACGTCGACGAGGTTCCCCCTCCTGGGACGAAAATCGTCAGTGGCATGTGGATTTTCAAGGTGAAGCGGCCACCAGGTTCTCCGCCTGTCCTCAAGGCTCATTACGTTGCTCGAGGTTTCAGTCAGCAAGAGGAATTTGACTTCTTCCAAACCTTCTCCCCCACCTCGAAGATGACCACTCTTCGGGTACTGCTGCACATTGCCACTCAGCGTGACTACGAGCTTCACTCTCTTGACTTCAGCACAACTTTCTTACAGGGCAGCCTGCACGAGGAGATCTAGTTGTGCCGCCCTCCTGGCTTCACTGGGTCGTTCCCTCCTGGTACCCAGTGGAGCCTCCGGCGGCCGGTCTACGGTCTCCCCCAGGCGCCACGTAAGTGGCACGACAGACTGAGGACGACACTTGTTGCCCTTGGGTTTGCTCCGTCGACTGCTGACCCGTCGTTGTTTCTCCGCACCAACACTTTGCTGCCGCCGTTCTACATCCTCGTGTACGTCGACGACTTGGTCTTTACCACTGCTGACACTGAGGCTCTCGCCCTGGTGAAGTCGGAGCTGTAAAAAAGACACATGTGCACAAACCTGGGTGAGCTGCGCAGTTACCTTGGCTTGCAGATCACCCAAGACAGAGCACGCCGCACCATCACACTGACTCAGTCACACATGGTGCAGCAGGTCCTTCAGCGCTTCGGCTTCACCTGGTCCTCGGCATAGGCCACTCCTCCGGCTACAGGTCACTCACTCTCAGCTCCACCTTCGGATGAGTCCATAGAGCCGAATGGTCCTTACCCAGAGCTAGTGGGCTGCCTCATGTACCTGATGACCTGCACTCGTCCTGACCTTGCGTACCCTCTTGGCCTTCTTGCTCGCTACGTGGCTCCTGGTCGGCACCGAAAGGTGCATTTGGGTGCTCCTAAGAGGGTACTACGCAACTTGTGCAGTACATCGGGCATGTGGCTCGTGCTTGGAGGACGGAGCGACGTTGTCCTCACTGGGCACTCAGACGCTTCTTTGGTTGACGACCAGGCTACGCAGCGGATGTCATAGGGTTACACCTTCAGCCTTGGCTCTGGTTTAGTTTCTTGGTGTTCTACACGCTCGTCTTTTGTTCTCAGCTCCAGTTGTGAGGCTGAGATCTACGCCACAGCCATGGCTGCACGGGAGTTACGCTGGCTCACCTACCTGCTAACCGACCTGGGAGAGCGGCCTCGTTCTCCTCCAGTGCTGTACGTTGACAACAAGGCCACCATTGCCTTGTCTGAGGAGCACAGACTGGAGCATAGAACAAAGCACATCGCTCTGCGTTACTTCCTGGCTCGAGAGCTGCAGCAGCGTGGTCAGCTTCGTCTTGCTCACGTGGCCACTCGGGCCAACAGTGCTGATGTATTCACCAAGGCACTTGCGTCTGGTGATCATCAGCGTTTCTGCACTTTGTTTGGCCTTGTGCCCACTTTTCCTCACTTGCTGTAGACTTTGCTTGTACTGTGATCTATATCTATACCTGCATGCTTGCTCTGCTTGGTAGGGATCACTGTGCCGTTGTTATTGCATATATACCTCTGCATGTGAACTGCCCTTGTGGCCCTTTGTTTGTGCCCAGTGCGTGTGGTGACGTTGTGATCCACCCTGAGCTTGCTTTACTTCTCTTGACTGGTCTTGTGACCCCTTGCTCTCCCCCACTTTGCCTATGGCCCTAGGAATGTGTACCCCATATAGGCTAACCCACTACAGCCTACACAACATTATAATTTGACACCATCACCAGCACAACACTCCAGGGCCCTCAAGCGCCACCATCTGGCACCCTTGCACATGTCTCAGCGTAACCCATTGTAATGAGAACCATGGCAATTGCTACAGAAAGCAAGCTTTCTCAATATGAAAAAATTCTAAGCTTTTATCGCTTTCAAATTTGTGTAGTGTGAAAGCGAAGCTGACTGTAAAGCAATATTGTGCATTCTCGAAGTGTGCTACTCGCCTTCTCCGAATATGTAATGTGGGTTGGGGGTGATTCTTCCCCACCCACGTTTCTCATTTTTACAATCGCTCAAGTTCAAATCCCACCCACTCTTCCCAATCTAGTCATGTTTGGAGAGTAGTAGTTCTTTCAGATCTTAATTGTTTGTTATTGCATCAGTACTATAGATAGGAACCATTGTACTTGAGCCCATTGTGATGAGATCGATGCCATTTGCTACAGAAAGCAAGCTTTCTAAATCTGGATATCATGCAGGATCTCAAGAGAGTTCATTTGTAACGCTTGAGGGCCTACATGGAAGGGTTGAAAGGCATTCTATGCTCTTCAAATATAACTTCTTTTGACCTAGTGACTAGTGGTCATAATATCTCATATACTCTTCAACCCCAAATAGAGCTAGTCACATTCATTTTGGATCATAGAATGGCTTTACATATTGTTAGTTTTTATCACAAGTCATTGCGGTTCAAATATACTTTCACGAACCTAGCGCGCATCGAGATGTCAAGTTCTGGTTTGGGGGCGCACCATGCGATACAGCCTTCCCTGGTCCAGAGCTGCCGTCAAGAAGAAGGAACCCTTGGCCAATAAGAACGTTTTTGCTGTGGCTGAGCGTGGGCGGGGGAAATGAAGGTGGGCGAAGTAGCAGTAGCTGGTGGGCAGAACGACGGAGAGGAGGAGGAGGAGGAGGAGGAGGAGGAGGAGGAGGAGGAGGAGGAGGAGGAGGAGGAGGAGGAGGAGGAGGAGAAGGATCAGGACCTGGGCGATGATCAAGAGCTTGTGGGGGAGGAGGAGGAGGAGGACAACCCATTCTTTTCGGACGATGGGGATGTGGAGGAAGCGTTCCACAACGATAGGCCTGTGCACTAGTGTAGACAATGTAGGGTGAAATGTTTTACATGCCGTACGTGTCAAACATTATATATGTTCTGCTTGTGTAGGCTACAGTGGGTTAGCCTATAGGGGGTACACAATTCTAGGGTTTCCTACTTGTACTCATTTCACTGCTAGTTCATTCATTCCTGTTCGCTTATTCTCACATGGTATCGAGCAGGTTCCCCTGTGGGAACTGTTCGTAGGGCCCACCACCGCTACCTCTTAACCTTTTTTTTCCTGCCCGGAGCGCGCTCCGGGCCCTAGTACTTCTTTTTTTCGATCTGCCCTAGTGCTCTGAAGGCCGCCCGCCCTAGCGCCCGAGCGCCGCTGCCCTTGCGCCCTGACGGCCGCCCGCCCTAGCGCCCTGACGGCCGCCCGCCCTAGCGCCCGAGCGCCGCCCGCCCTAGCGCCCGAGCGCCGCCCGCCCTAGCGCCCTGACGGCCGCCCGCCCTAGCGCCCGAGCGCCGCCCGCCCTAGCGCCCGAGCGCCGCCCGCCCTAGCGCCCTGACGGCCGCCCGCCCTAGCGCCCGTGCGCCGCTCGCCCTAGCGCCCTGACGGCCGCCCGCCCTAGCGCCCTGACGGCCGCCCGCCCTAGCGCCCGAGCGCCGCCCGCCCTAGCGCCCGAGCGCCGCCCGCCCTAGCGCCCTGACGGCCGCCCGCCCTAGCGCCCGTGCGCCGCTCGCCCTAGCGCCCTGACGGCCGCCCGCCCTAGCGCCCTGTCGGCCGCCCGCCCTAGCACCCGAGCGCCGCCCGCCCTAGCGCCCGAGCGCAGCCCGCCCTAGCGCCCTGACGGCCGCCCGCCCTAGCGCCCGAGCGCCGCCCGCCCTAGCGCCCGAGCGCCGCCCGCCCTAGCGCCCTGACGGCCGCCCGCCCTGACGCCTGAGCGCCGCCCGCCCTAGCGCTCTGACGACCGCCCGCCCTGACGCCTGAGCGCCGCCCGTCATCGCCCCAGCGCCCTAGCGCCCGACGCCCGCGAGCCGCCCGTCGCAGCCGCCCGTGAGCTGCCTGTACGCCGCCCGCCGAGCCGCCCGTGCACCCGCCCAGCGTGAGCCGCCCACGACCGCCCAGGCTGCCGTCCCCTTCTACCGGCCCCGCAACTGCACCTGCTGGCCCCGCCGCTGCACCTACCGGCCCCCACCACCCACCCCCCCCTTTTCCCGTCGCCTGTCGAGGCGACCTGAGGGGGCCGCTGGCGGGGTGGCAGGTGTGTGGCCTCCCCTGCTTCTCCTCCTCCTTCATCGCTCACCTGCAGCAGCCGAGCCGCCCCACAGCCGAGCCGCCGAGTCACCGAGCTGCTGAGCTGCAGTTGCTGCCGAGCCGCCTTGCAGCCGAGCCACCCGAGTCGCCCGAGCCGCCGAGCCGCCGAGCTGCCGAGCCGCTGAGTCGCCGAGCCTACTCTTCCCACCACTGGTGAGCTCTTGCCCTGCTAGCACGCTGCGCGTCGCCTGCTTGCCTGCCTGCCTGCCTTTTGGCTTGCCTGGCTGCCTGCCTTCCTGCTGCTAGTCCTGCTCCTGCTTCTACTTGCGGAGCCAGATGCAGCCCCAGCGACGCCTGCGTGAGTCCCTCACGCCCCAGCAGCTGCGTGAGTGGTACGCTGGTTGGGGCTGTAGGGGTGGCGACGCTACTCCTACTTCCACTCCTACTGCTTCTACTCGTGGTGGCGGCCAGATGCAGCTCCCGCGACCCTCTCGCGTGTCTCTCGCGCCTCGCCAGCTTCGTGAGTGGTACGCTCAGAGTGGAGGGTCTCTCAGTGCTGTTCGCTGCTCTTACGTGATTCGCACTGGTACTCGGACTGGTCAGCCTTGTGGGACACGTAGTCATACACCGTCCCGCTGCTTCGCCCGTCTGAGCGACGCCTGGCGTACCGTGTTTGGCAACGAGGCTGAGCTTCCCGACTGGGTGGAGTTGCTTAGGCAGAGGGTAGATATATATGCTCTTGACTATGATGCTATTCTCACTGCCATGTATGCATTGCCTACTAGTGCCGGTCACCTGTGCGTCCCGCCTGGCCCAGGTATAGGACCTGCTGCTCTAGCTACTGGTGAGGCTGCTGCTCTGGGTGCTAGTGAGTCTCCTGCTCCAGGTACAGGTGCGGCTGCTGCTCTAGGTGCTAGTGAGTCTGCTTCCTCAGGTGCGGGTGAGGCTGCGCTCTCAGGTACCGCGTTGGCTTCGGCCTCCCTCACCTTTACACTTGACTCTGGGGCTTCTCGCTCCTTCTTTCGGGACCGCACCACACTCACGCCGCTTGGTCGGCCGGTTGCTGTCTCCCTGGCTGACCCCTCTGGGGGTCCTGTCCTCGCTCACTTCTCCACTGTCCTCCCGTGTCCGGCTGCCCCCTCGGGCACCCTGTCTGGCCTGTACCTCCCCTCGTTCTCGACGAACTTGGTGAGTGGTGCAGACCTACAGGATGCGGGGGTTCACCAGTTCACTCCTGCGAGTCAGCGGGTGACCCACTGCACGGACGCACGCACAGGCCGGCACCTGGCCACGTTCTCGCGTCGGCCGGGGTCGAGCCTCTACACCCTGACCACTGAGTCTCCTCCTGTCCCCGCGTCCGGTCAGGTAGCAGCGTCGGGTCAGGTGTTTGCTGCTGCGTCCAGGTCTGGTCCTGAGTCTGCCCCCTGTTCGTGTCGCCTCCTGTCTCACGAGACTCTTCTGTGGCACCACCGTCTAGGCCACCCCTCCTTGCCCCGTCTTCGGGGCATGGCTTCCCGTGTCCTTGTCTCTGGTCTTCCCCAGTCTCTCCCTCCCCTTCCTTCGGGACCAGGACCTTCCTGTGTCCCCTGTGTCGAGGGGCGCCTCAGGGCAGCTCCTCACTCCTCCCAGTTTCCCCCGACAGAGGCTCCTCTACAGACGCTTCACATGGACGTGTGGGGCCCGGCCCCCGTCCGTGGGCAGGGTCACGAGCGCTACTTCCTGTTGGTGGTTGACGACTACTCGCGTTACACCTCGGTCTTCCCCTTGCGCAGCAAGGGTGCTGTCACTGAGGTGCTGATCGACTGGATCCGCGAGGCTCGTCTCCAGCTCAGGAGGAGCTTCGGCTCGGACTTTCCTGTTCTGCGTCTGCACTCTGACCGAGGTGGGGAGTTCTCCTCTCGCCTTCTGCGAGACTACTGTCGTGCACAGGGGATCCGCCAGACCTTTACGCTTCCGGACTCTCCACAGCAAAATGGGATTGCTGAGCGCCGCATTGGCATGGTCATGGATGTCGCTCGTACGTCCATGATGCATGCGGCTGCCCCCCATTTTCTGTGGCCGTTTGCGGTTCGGTACGCGGCGCATCAGCTCAACCTTCACCCCAGGGTCTCTCGGCCCGCGATGTCCCCAGTGTTACTGTGGACGGGGAAGGTCGGCGATGCGTCTGCGTTCCGTGTCTGGGGATCTCGGGCGTTTGTCCGCGACTTGTCTGCGGACAAGCTGTCCCCCCGTGCTGCTCCCTGTGTCTTCCTTGGCTTCCCCCTTGACGCTCCAGGGTGGCAGTTCTACCACCCCTCCTCTCGTCGTGTTCTGTCCTCCCAGGACGTCACGTTCGACGAGTCAGTCCCCTTCTACCGCCTCTTCCCCTACCGTACTCCTTCCCCCTCCCCCCCCCACCGGACTTCCTGGTGCCAGTTCCCCCCCCGGTAGACCCCCTCCCCCCTCAGGTTCCTGCCCCTTCAGGTGTGTCCCAGGTAGACACAGTCGAGCCAGTCGAGGTTGCTGCTGAGTCTGGTCCTGCTGCGGGTGCAGAGTCTGGGGGTGCTACGCCTGCGGGTGCTGAGCTTGGGGGTGCTGCTGCTGGGGGTGCTGAGCCTGGGGGTGCGAGGCCGGGGGGTGCTGAGCTTGGGGGTGCTGCTGCTGGGGGTGCTGAGCCGGGGGGTGCTACGTCAGGAGCTGCTGAGCCTGGGGGTGCTGAGCCTGGAGGTGCGGGGCCTGCGACTGCTGGGCGGGAGCCGCTCTCTCCACAGGAGCTGCGCGAGTGGTTTGCTCGCCGCTGGAGGCGTGCTGCTGGAGCTGGAGCTTCTTCGCTTGCTGAGGGTGCTGCCGGTCCCGGAGCTGCTGGGCCTGCGAGTCCTACTGGAGCTGGAGCTACTGAGTCTGGGGGTGCTGAGTCTGGAGCTGCTGAGCCTGGAGGTGCTGAGTCTGGAGCTGCTGAGCCTGGGGGTGCTACGTCTGGAGCTGCTGTGCCTGGGGGTGCTGAGTCTGGAGCTGCTGAGCCTGGGGTTTCTCCTGCTGCTGCGTCTCGCCGGGAGCCCCTCTCTCCACAGGAGCTGCGCGAGTGGTTTGCTCGCCGTTGGAGGAGTGCTGCTGGAGCTGGAGCTTCGTCGACCGTCGAGGGTGCTGGTGCTGCCGGTCCCGGAGCTGCTGGGCCTGCGGGTCCTTCTGGAGCTGGAGCTGCTGAGGGTGTTGGTGCTGAGACTACTGCTGTCTGTCCTGGCGGTGGTTCTGCTGCTGGTGCTGCTGGAGGTCCTGCCGCTGGAGGTGTTGGTGGCGCTGGTGCTGTCGCTGAGGGTGCTGGTGCTGTCCCTGCTGAGTCTGGAGCTGCCGCGCGGCCTCGGCCGTACTTCGTTCCGCTCCTACAGCAGGTTCTTGGTCTTTCTCCTTCGGTAGAGTGTCCACAGCCTGTCCAGTCGCAGTCACTGTTGGAGCCTTCCTCTCCTCTGCCTGCTCCCTCTCCTTACACTGGTCCTACTGGAGGTCTTGCTGAGCGTCGTGAGCCTGCGTCTCGTCCCGCGTCGCCGGTTCGTGCTGCTCGCGCTAGTGGTCGCGGTTCGCGTCAGCGTCCTCCTCCTGTCCCTGGCACGCACCGGATGTCTCTGCGTCCGTCCACTGCTCCTCTGCGTGCCCCTTTGCCTTCTCCTCCTGAGTCCTCTCTTCCTGCGCTTGCCGACCCTGAGTCGGACTCTCTTCGCGCTGCCAGTCCTACTGTCACGCGTCTGCTTGCTACTGTCGTCACTGACCCCTCTTTTGAGTCCACTGCTGCGTCTGCTCTAGTCGCTGAGCTCGTTGACTTTGCTGCTCGCTGTCGTCTCGACTACGCTGCTAGTCTTGTTGCTGAGTCTGCGTCTGTCTGTCCTCCGTCCGTCGGGGGTGAGTGTGCTCTTGGCACGGACGTCCTAGAGGACAGGCAGGAGGAGTTACAGTGTCTAGCGGCTGCTTCACCTCATCTCGCGTCTGTACTGCTTGCCCCTGAGGGAGACCCGGATGCACTAGACATCCCGACTCCGCGTTCTTACGCGGAGGCCGTAGAGGGTCCCTACTCCTCTCAGTGGCAGGCAGCTATGGATGCAGAGATGGCTTCCTGGAAGTCCACAGGCACCTACGTTGACGCAGTTCCCCCTCCTGGGGCGAACATCGTCAGTGGCATGTGGATCTTCAGGGTGAAGCGGCCGCCGGGCTCTCCACCTGTCTTCAAGGCACGGTACGTTGCTCGTGGCTTCAGTCAGCGGCAGGGAGTTGACTACTTTCAGACCTTCTCTCCCACCCCGAAGATGACCACTCTTCGGGTGCTGCTGCACATAGCCGCTCAGCGCGACTACGAGCTTCACTCTCTTGACTTCAGCACTGCGTTCCTGCAGGGTAGCCTGCACGAGGAGATCTGGCTGCGCCGTCCACCTGGCTTCACTGGGACTTTCCCTCCTGGCACCCAGTGGAGCCTCCGACGGCCAGTCTACGGTCTCCGCCAGGCACCGCGTGAGTGGCACGACACACTGAGGACTACGCTTGCGGCTCTTGGGTTTGCTCCTTCTACTGCTGACCCGTCGCTGTTTCTGCGCACCGACACTTCACTGCCGCCGTTCTACATCCTCGTGTACGTCGACGACTTGGTCTTTGCCACAGCGGACACTGCTGGACTCGCCTACGTGAAGTCCGAACTGCTGAAGAGACACACGTGCACAGACCTGGGTGAACTGCGCAGCTACCTTGGCTTGCAGATCACTCGGGACAGAGCACGCCGCACCATTACCTTGACTCAGTCACACATGGTGCAGCAGGTCCTTCAGCGCTTTGGCTTCACGTACTCCTCGCCTCAGGCCACTCCTCTGCCTACTCGCCACTCACTCTCAGCTCTGCCTTCGGATGAGTCCGTAGAGTCGAGTGGTCCGTATGCAGAGCTTGTTGGCTGCCTCATGTACCTGATGACCTGCACACGACCTGACCTTGCATACCCTCTGAGCATTCTTGCACGCTATGTTGCTCCTGGGAGACACAGACCAGAGCACATGACTGCAGCGAAGAGGGTATTGCGCTACCTGTGCAGTACGTCGGGCATGGGGCTAGTGCTTGGAGGGCGGAGTCCAGTGGTCCTTACCGGCCACGCGGACGCTTCTTGGGCTGACGACCAGGCTACGCAGCGGTCTTCACAGGGTTACACCTTCAGCCTTGGTTCCGGCTCTGTCTCGTGGCGGTCTACTCGCTCGTCTTCGGTTCTCGGCTCCAGTTGTGAGGCTGAGATCTACGCCGGGGCCATGGCTGCACAGGAGCTTCGCTGGCTCACCTACCTGCTGACTGACCTTGGAGAGCCACCTCGTTCTCCTCCAGTGCTGTACGTAGACAACAAGGCCATGCTGGCCTTGTGTCGAGAGCAGCGCTTGGAGCACAGAACGAAGCACATTGCTCTCCGCTACTTCCTTGCTCGTGAGCTGCAGCAGCGTGGTCAGTTGCGACTTGCGTACGTGGCCTCTGAGGCCAACACTGCTGATGTGTTCACCAAGGCACTTGCGCCTTGTGACCATCAGCGCTTTTGCACCCAGCTGGGTCTTGTGCCTGTCTTGCCTCACTTGCTCTCCTCTTGACTTCACTTGTACTGTGACATATATATATACCTGCTCTTGCTTGTCTAGTTTTATATATATGTAAGTACTCCTGCATGTGAACTGGCCTCTGGCCCTGCTCTTGTGCTCGGACTGTGTGGTGACTTTGTGATCCACCCTGAGCTTGCTTTGCTTTGCTTGACTGGTCTTGTGACCCCTTGTTCTCCCCCACTTTGCCTATGGGGGTGTGTCAAACATTATATATGTTCTGCTTGTGTAGGCTACAGTGGGTTAGCCTATAGGGGGTACACAATTCTAGGGTTTCCTACTTGTACTCATTTCACTGCTAGTTCATTCATTCCTGTTCGCTTATTCTCACAGTACGTTGCTGTGATCAATCAAGTGAGATTTGAATCCGGACCCCGAATTCAGGCTCTCAACCTTGCCAAATCAGAGAAACTAGTTGTTGAGCCCCGAGCCATCAGTGTGGCAATCTCCCGAACAATATGCACTCATAATACAGAGAAAAAAAATCCCGAAATCAGGGAGCCTAAAAGTGAAATGTCAGCCCTGCCTCTCCCCAACACATATGAACCGACCTTGAAGTAGAGATGGAAGTATAGGGGGGCCTCGGAAGTCAGTGAAAAAAGGTTGATTTGGGTAATAAGGGCTGAGATTTCAGACCTTATATAGGAGTGAGGCTGATATTTCAGCAATTTGTTGAAAAGGAACATGAATTTTTTATTAGTATTGTGGTGTATGTAAAATGACATGAAATGGCTGATTTGTCTTATTTTCAGCATAACATTTGGTACAAACCCTATTTTTTCAGCCAAGGAAAAAACGAATCTGAGGCCATAGGCACCTATTTTCAAAGCACCATTCTTGCAACCATGCTTTGCCATCTGCTAGATTTGAGGAGCCATTTACCCGGAAACTGGATATCATGCAGGATCTCAAGAGAGTTCATATGTAACGCTTGAGGGCCTACACTGAAGGGTTGGAAGGCATTCTATGCTCTTCAGATATAACTTCTTTTGACCCAGTGACTAGTTGGCATTATATCTCATATACTCATTAACCCCAAATAGAGCTAGTCACATTCATTTTGGATTATAGAATGGCTTTACATATTGTTAGTTTTTATCACAAGTCATTGCGTTTCAAATATACTTTCACGAACCTAGCGCGCGTCGAGATGTCAAGTTCTGGTTTGGGGCCGCACCACGCGATACAGCCTTCCCTGGTCCAGAGCTGCCGTCAAGAAGAAGGAACCCTTGGCCAATAAGAAGGTTTGTGCTCATCGCAACTTGACAGGTCCCCTCCCCATTAGAAAAGAAGGTTTGTGACGGCGGTGAGTGCAAAATCATATCAAGGAGCACACGAACACAAAATACGTGGGCAGGAGCTCAACAAAAGGAAGTTATGGTGGAGTGCAGAAAGTTTTCGATGCAGCATTCGTGGCGCTGCCTGCCCAGGAATCTAGCATTTTTGTTTGCTACAATTATGTGAAGCATTACAATGTCAGCTGCACAAAAAATATGTAAAATTCCTTACAGTGATTATTATGTTTCATTTCAAGACGGGCTTGAGCTCACAAGATTTTCGGCTCGCCATGAAGGGACAGCCCGTATTACATCATTTTATGCTCTGGCTGTACGTGCACTGCCTGATTCGCTGCTGAGGGTGCCTGCATATCGATTTGCTGCCCATTTCGATCTGGGTTAAAAAAATGGGTGGGTTGAAAGATTTCGAGAGCTTGCGGTCTAGTCGCGGGCAAGAGAAAACCAAGCGCTGTAAGGACCTCCGAGCCGCTCCAGCGTGGCTTCGTATGTACAAGCCCCAACCACCACCACAAAGCCTGCTGCTACTGTACACGTGTCAATATGGGCGCAGCTGCTTCGACGAGACCCGCGCCGCCATGTGTACAAAACCGGCGCTAGATTGAAACAATATCCAGTCGTTTTCGTGCAAAAATCATCATCATCCTTCTCCGTAACACACGCCTGTCGCTGTCTGTAATGGCTCGTGCTTTGTCATCGGTGCTTCTGCTGCTTGTCGTCACTGCAACATGCCAGTTGCTGCCTGTCCAGGTTGGGGATGCGAAGCAATTGAGCAGGTCGTACTACAAGGACTCGTGCCCGCACCTGGAGGCAATCGTTCGCGAAATTGTCATTGACGAAATTCGCAAAGATATATTTGCCCCTGCCCCACTTCTTCGCCTGGCCTTCCACGACTGCTTCGTTCAGGTATAACGTTGTTCGCCAATACTTTCGCTTGCAGAGAAGCTGTGCTTCATTCAAGCAGACTTCGCCTACAATTTCGCATTCCTGATCATTCGCCTTGTTTTCGTCCCTCCTCCATGCGCCGCAGGGTTGCGATGGCTCCGTGCTACTGAATTCCACACCAGGCAACAAGGCGGAGAAAGACGCAGAGCCCAATTTGTCACTCCACGGATTCGAAATTATCGATCGCATCAAGGCGGCACTTGAGGCCAAGTGTCCTGGCGTTGTCAGCTGCGCCGACATCGTCACTCTCGCCGCCCGCGATGGCGTCCATCTGGTAAGCAGCGCATTGCACGGACAATGATTCTTAGTAAAACAAATGATTGTGTTCAAATTGAACCATTGACGGCCTGGATTCTTTTCCGAGACCTGTAATTATAACGGGAAAGGACGAACGTGACGTACCAATCCTGCCTAATGCAGGCGGGCGGCCCGTACATGAGAGCACAGCTTGGGCGCCGCGATTCGCGCTCCTCGAAGGCAGCTCTCGCGGTGAAGCTTCTGCCGGGCCACCAGATGAACGTCAACGAGCTTCTCGGAAACTTCGCCGCCGTCAACCTCACCCTCGGCGACCTCGTGGCGCTCTCTGGCGCGCACACCATCGGCGAGTCGAGCTGCGACAAAGTCGCGCACCGTCTCTCGCCGAACCGCGACAACACGCTCGCGAGGCCGATGCGCAAGTTTCTCAACAGTCATTGCAGAGCTCCTAACGTCAGCAGCAAGGTCTCTATGGTTCTCGACATCCATAGCGCGGCGCGATTCGACAACCACGTAAGCAAACTTCCTGAACCCATCAGGAAAAGCTACTGACTCGTATTCCCTCAATATCAGCGCCACATATCTATTTTTTGCATCCACGCTCCGCTTGAAATTTTTTTTGCCGAGGCCAATCTTCAGAATTCTCGATTCCAAACTTGGAATTCCAAATAGAGATTCCAGTCTTATACCCTGTTGAATTGACTCTTCCCTCTCATCCTCCACACACCGCAGTATTTCAAGAATCTTCAGCGCAAGTTCGGGCTGCTGACGAGCGACCAGGTGCTGGCGATCGATCCGCGCACCAAGGAGCTAGTGGACCAATTCGCGGCGGACAAGAAGGCTTTCTTCCGCCACTTCCACCTCTCCATGCTTCGCATGGGCGCGTTCGGCGTGCTCACAGGCCACCAGGGCGAGATTCGCCGCTCCTGCAGCGTTGTTAACTGACAGCCGCCCGTTGCTCTGCTGATGGTTCATCATGTGACCTCGCTGACGTTTCATGCGAAGCCCGGTTGATGGTTCATGAAAATGAGCCCACGAGGGAGGGAGTAGCTTCTTGGGCTGGAGTGGGAAAAGTAGCCTATTTCCTGCAGGAGTGGCCTGTGCCTGTCCCATTTGCAGCACCGTGATAGTTGGGAGGATAGGTTAGGGGGTTGTTAGTAGTAGTTGGGTGGTGGAGTGGTGGTACGGTGTGGTAGTAGGCTGGTTTGGGTGCTTGATTGGGTTTAACTGCTCATTTGAGTAGATTGATATGTATGGTTTGGGACATAAAGATGTTATGTGTCATTGATTCGCATTGAGAGGGGCTTCGGTATTTGGATGGAGTCCTCAATCTGTGTCATACCATACCACGTTTTTGATAGTGTGATGTCCTTTCAGGATAATAAGCTCACTAGTTTCAGATCAGTGTATTCAACAAGGTAAAGAGCAGATGCTTTCTATGTGCGTCATGCACCAATTGAGCAAAAAATAGTGTAAGGGAAATGATTTGGTATGATTTGGTTTGTAAAACTTTGGGTAATGCAGCTCAGGAGGTTGCATGTCTAGCAAGTACACTGGAGCACCCTCAACAGCGTCAGCGGGACTTGGCGAGAGGAAATGGATTTTGGGGCATGAAGTGGGCCCTAATGACCACAGGGTACTGAAGATTAGAGCACACATCCGGCATATCGTGAGGAGAAGGATTTGCGAGCAATGGGATGAGCACGGTATACGACGGGGTAGTGTAGCCCAGGGCACACATATATAGCACATACGTATATCTGCAGTGTGTACACCAAAACACTTGTAACAGCGACAGAAGGAGCTAACGCGAGGAGAAGGATTTGCGAGGCATGAAGTGGGCCCTGACAAACAGGGTAGTGTACTGGTAGCCCCCCCCTCACCTACACCCCCCCTGGCGCCCATTGCACCTCGTTCCACGCTAAGCCACTTTCAAGAGTTGTAACGAGAGGAGGACTTGCGAGGCATGAAGTGGGTCCTAATGACCACAGGGTATTGGAGCCCAGGGCACACATACACTGATAGAAGTGTTGTTTTGAGACGTCTCACAAACAACTAATGACCACAGGGTATTGGAGCCCAGGGCACACATACACTGCGAGGACATCAAATCACCATGTAACAGCGACCGAAGGAGCTAACGCGAGGTGAATGATTTGCGGGGCATGAAGTGGGCCCTAACGACGGGGTAGTGCAGCCCCCTCACCCACACCCACACCCTCACCCACTGCACCTCGTCCCATGCTAGGCTGGAGTCGAGGATCTGAAACATGAGAGGGACGGTACAGGAAGGGAAGGACAATGTCAAATGGGTGATTGCCATGCGGTTACCAGGCGCACCCACACTCCCCCTGGCGCCCACTGCACCTCGTCCCATGCCAGGCTAGACTCAAGGATCTGAAACAGATGAAGGTTGTACAGGAAGAGCAAGAGCAAGGGCAGATGGGGGACACAGCAGCCCCCAGATGCATCCACACACCCCTCTAGATGCCCACTGCACCTCGTCCCACGCCAGACCACTTTCGAGGATCTGAAACAGGAGAAGGAATGTGGGAAGAGCAAGAACCAGGGCAGATGAGAGGCCACGCAGCCCCCAGATGCCCTTTGAGGCGCCTCAGAACAGAAGGCACCCTTGAGGACCTGAAACAGACCAAGGGGGTAAGAGCAAGAGAGCAAGAGAGCAAGAGAGCAAGAGCGCAAGAGCAAGAGCAAGAGCAACGGCAGATGAGTGAGGAGAGTTGGTCGAGAGGGAGAGGCGGAACACACTGAATCCATCGGTACGTGTCTCTCGGCCCTTTGCCCTTCCCATGCACTTGGGCTGATACACTTTGAGGCAGAACCCACTGGGTCCAAGGAGTGGTGCTGCTGGTGCCATAATTTCTAGAGGCGTACCTTGGTGAAGGCAGCAGGGTGAGGGCAGCCGTGGGAACGGAGGTGGTCGAGAGGGAGAGGAGGAACACACTGGGTCCAGCGATACGTGTCTCTCGGCCCCTTGCCCTTCCCATGCACTTGGGCCGACGCACTTTGATTGAGGCACAACCAGCTGGGACTCTAAGGGCTTGGTGAAGGCGGCAGGGAGAGGGCAGCCGTGGAAGCGAAGCTGGTCAAGAGGGAGGGGCGGAACGCACTGGGTCCACCGGTACATGTCTCTCGGCCCCTTTCCTTTCCCATGCACGTGGACCAACGCACTCTGGATAAGGTGATTTATCTCTCGTTTCTGGATCAGGTAACAAGTTGGGGCCTACACGTTCTGAAACGTTGGTGTCGACTTGCTGGGGTGTAACGTAACCGTTGTCAGCGAAGTCGTAGTAGACTTCGGTGTTGATGCTTTCGCGAGGGTTGTCGTCGTCCATGGGGACGTCCACCGAGCAGTACGGAAGAGGTCCGGCTTCCTTCGAGGCTCCGTCCATATTTTGCTCGTCCCAGTCGGCTTTGTCTGCTGCGGAGGAGAAGGCTCGGTCACCATGAAATCCGCCAGTGGGGTCTCGTTCTTCTTCAAGGTTGGCAAGGTATGTCGGGAGGGTGAGTCGTTTGTAGAAAATCACGTCACGTGCTGCTACTGTTTCCTTCGAGTGGACGTAAAAAATCTTCCACGCGTTGTAGTGTTTTTCGATGCCCAGGTGTACTCCCCACTGTATGCGTTGAGAGAATCGGCCGGCTCGTGCAGTTGGGGGTCGGTACTGTACCATGCAGCCAAACACTCGCAACGTTTTTGTGCTGCCTTATTTTCCTGTCCACAGCAGGTACGGTGATGCGTTGTTCGGGAGCGATGATGACGAGAGAAAGTTGTGCAGCATCACGGCATGGTCCATTGCTTCGAGCCACTGGTGGTTGGGTAGCCGCATGCCACGTAGCAGCTTGCGCATGGTGTTTTGAAGGGTCATGTTCATTCCTTCTGCTACGCCTTGCTATTGATGGGCGTAGGGAAGGGAGATGAGCCGTTTGATGCCTCTTTCTGCCAGGTAGTCCTTGAACCTCTGTGACTGATATTCCCCTCCCTCGTCTGACTGGAAGATTTTCAGCTTTACTCCTAATTCCCGTTCTGCTACTGGAAGCCATTGTGAAGCAAGGAAAACAGGAATGAAATGACTAAGGAAAGATTGGGTACAAATACAACCCTAGAAACCCTGTACCCCATATGTGCTACCCCACTATAGCCTACAGCAACTATGTCATATAAATCTGACACACCCCCATAGGCAAAGTGGGGGAGAACAAGGGGTCACAAGACCAGTCAAGCAAAGCAGAGCAAGCTCAGGGTGGATCACAAAGTCACCACACAGTCCGAGCACAAGAGTAGGGCCAGAGGCCAGTTCACATGCAGGAGTACAGACATATATATAAAACTAGACAAGCAAGAGCAGGCATATATATATGTCACAGTACAAGTGAAGTCAAGAGGAGAGCAAGTGAGGCAAGACAGGCACAAGACCCAGCTGGGTGCAAAAGCGCTGATGGTCACAAGGAGCGAGTGCCTTGGTGAACACATCAGCAGTGTTGGCCTCAGAGGCCACGTACGCAAGTCGCAACTGACCACGCTGCTGCAGCTCACGAGCAAGGAAGTAGCGGAGAGCAATGTGCTTCGTTCTGTGCTCCAAGCGCTGCTCTCGACACAAGGCCAGCATGGCCTTGTTGTCTACGTACAGCACTGGAGGAGAACGAGGCGGCTCTCCAAGGTCAGTCAGCAGGTAGGTGAGCCAGCGAAGCTCCTGTGCAGCCATGGCCCCGGCGTAGATCGCAGCCTCACAACTGGAGCCGAGAACCGAAGACGAGCGAGTAGACCGCCACGAGACAGAGCCGGAACCAAGGCTGAAGGTGTAACCCTGTGACGACCGCTGCGTAGCCTGGTCGTCAGCCCAAGAAGCGTCCGCGTGGCCGGTAAGGACCACTGGACTCCGCCCTCCAAGCACTAGCCCCATGCCCGACGTGCTGCACAGGTAGCGCAATACCCTCTTCGCTGCAGCCATGTGCTCCGGTCTGTGTCTCCCAGGAGCAACATAGCGAGCAAGAATGCTCAGAGGGTATGCAAGGTCAGGTCGTGTGCAGGTCATCAGGTACATGAGGCAGCCAACAAGCTCTGCATACGGACCACTCGACTCTACGGACTCATCCGAAGGCAGAGCTGAGAGTGAGTGGCGAGTAGGCAGAGGAGTGGCCTGAGGCGAGGAGTATGTGAAGCCGAAGCGCTGAAGGACCTGCTGCACCATGTGTGACTGAGTCAAGGTAATGGTGCGGCGTGCTCTGTCCCGAGTGATCTGCAAGCCAAGGTAGCTGCGCAGTTCACCCAGGTCTGTGCACGTGTGTCTCTTCAGCAGCTCGGACTTCACGTAGGCGAGTCCAGCAGTGTCTGTTGTGGCAAAGACCAAGTCGTCGACGTACACGAGGATGTAGAACGGCGGCAGGGAAGTGTCGGTGCGAAGAAACAGCGACGGGTCAGCAGTAGAAGGAGCAAACCCAAGAGCCGCAAGCGTAGTCCTCAGTGTGTCGTGCCACTCACGCGGTGCCTGGCGGAGACCGTAGACTGGCCGTCGGAGGCTCCACTGGGTGCCAGGAGGGAAAGTCCCAGTGAAGCCAGGTGGACGGCGAAGCCAGATCTCCTCGTGCAGGCTACCCTGCAAGAACGCAGTGCTGAAGTCGAGAGAGTGAAGCTCGTAGTCGCGCTGAGCGGCTATGTGCAGCAGCACCTGAAGAGTAGTCATCTTCGGGGTGGGAGAGAAGGTCTGAAAGTAGTCAACTCCCTGCCGCTGACTGAAGCCACGAGCAACGTACCGTGCCTTGAAGACAGGTGGAGAGCCCGGCGGCCGCTTCACCCTGAAGATCCACATGCCACTGACGATGTTCGCCCCAGGAGGGGGAACCGCGTCAACGTAGGTGCCTGTGGACTTCCAGGAAGCCATCTCTGCATCCATAGCTGCCTGCCACTGAGAGGAGTAGGGACCCTCTACGGCCTCCGCGTAAGAACGCGGAGTCGGGATGTCTAGTGCATCCGGGTCTCCCTCAGGGGCAAGCAGTACAGACGCGAGATGAGGTGAAGCAGCCGCTAGACACTGTAACTCCTCCTGCCTGTCCTCTAGGACGTCCGTGCCAAGAGCACACTCACCCCCAACGGACGGAGGACAGACAGACGCAGACTCAGCAACAAGACTAGCAGCGTAGTCGAGACGACAGCGAGCAGCAAAGTCAACGAGCTCAGCGACTAGAGCAGACGCAGCAGTGGACTCAAAGAGGGGTCAGTGACGACAGTAGCAAGCAGACGCGTGACAGTAGGACTGGCAGCGCGAAGAGAGTCCGACTCAGGGTCGGCAAGCGCAGGAAGAGAGGACTCAGGAGGAGAAGGCAAAGGGGCACGCAGAGGAGCAGTGGACGGACGCAGAGACATCCGGTGCGTGCCAGGGACAGGAGGAGGACGCTGACGCGAACTGCGACCACTAGCGCGAGCAGCACGAACAGGCGACGCGGGACGAGACGCAGGCTCACGACGCTCAGCAAGACCTCCAGTAGGACCAGTGTAAGGAGAGGGAGCAGGCAGTGGAGAGGAAGGCTCCAGCAGGGACTGCGACTGGACAGGCGGTGGACCCTCTACTGGAGGAGAAAGACCAAGAACCTGCTGTAGGAGCGGAACAAACTACGGCCGAGGCCGCGCGGCAGCTCGAGACTCAGCAGGGACAGCACCAGCACCCTCAGCGACATCACCAGCGCCACCCACACCTCCAGCGGCAGGACCAACAGCGGTAGGCTCAGCACGAACGCCCTCAGCAGCTCCAGCTCCAGGAGGACCCGCAGGTCCAGCAGCTCCGGGACCGGCAGCACCCGCACCCTCGACGGTCGAAGAAGCTCCAGCTCCAGCTCCAGCAGCACCTCCAGACTCAGCAGCACGCCTCCAGCGGCGAGCGAACCACTCGCGCAGCTCCTGTGGAGAGAGGGGCTCCCGGCGAGACGCAGCAGCAGGAGAAACCCCAGGCTCAGCAGCTCCAGACGCAGCACCCCCAGGCTCAGCAGCTCCCAGCTCAGCACCCCCAGGCTCAGCAGCTCCCGACCCAGCACCCCCAGACCCAGCACCTCCAGGCACAGCACCCCCCGGCTCAGCACCCCCAGGCTCCGCACCCACCGCAGTAGCACCCTCAGGCCCAGCACCCCCAGCAGTAGCACCCCCAGGCTCAGCACCCCCGCGCACAGTACCCCCAGAGTCAGCACCCCCAGGCTCAGCTCCCGCAGCAGCACCAGAGTCACCAGTAACCTCGACCGGGTCAACGGCGTCTACCTGGGACACACCTGAGGGGGCAGGAACCTGAGGGGGGAGGGGGTCTACCGGGGGGGGAACCGGCACAAGGAAGTCCGGGGGAGGGGGGAGGGAAGGAGTGCGGTAGGGGAAGAGACGGTAGAAGGGGACTGACTCGTCGAACGTGACGTCCTGGGAGGACAGGACACGACGAGAGGAGGGGTGGTAAAACTGCCACCCTGGGGCGTCAGTGGGGAAGCCAAGGAAGACACAAGGAGCAGCACGAGGGGACAGCTTGTCCGCAGACAAGTCGCGGACAAACGCCCGAGATCCCCAGACACGGAACACAGACGCATCGCCAACCTTCCCCGTCCACAGCAAGGCTGGGGACATCGCAGACCGAGAGACCCGGGGGTGAAGGTTGAGCTGATGCGCCGCGTACCTCACCGCAAACGGCCACAGAAAATGGGGGGCAGCCGCATGCATCATGGACGTACGAGCGACATCCATGACCATGCCAATGCGGCGCTCAGCAATCCCATTTTGCTGTGGTGAGTCCGGAAGCGTGAAGGTCTGGCGGATCCCCCGTGCACGACAGTAGTCCCGCAGAAGGCGAGAAGAGAACTCTCCGCCTCTTTCAGAGTGCAGACGCAGAACAGGAAAGTCCGAGCCGAAACTCTTCCTGAGCTGGAGACGAGCCTCGCGGATCCAGTCGATCAGCACCTCAGTGACCGCACCCTTGCTGCGCAAGGGGAGGACTGTGGTGTAACGCGAGTAGTCGTCAACCACCAACAGGAAGTAGCGCTCGTAGCCCTGCCCACGGACGGGGGCTGGGCCCCACACATCCATGTGAAGCGTCTGCAGGGGAGCCTCTGTCGGGGGGAAGTGGGAGGAGTGGGGAGTAGCCCGGAGGCGACCCTCGACACAGGGGACACAGGAAGGTCCTGGCCCGGAGGGGAGAGGAGGGAGAGACTTGGGAAGACCAGAGACAAGGACACGGGAAGCCATGCTCCGAAGACGGGGCAAGGAGGGGTGGCCAAGACGGTGGTGCCACAGGAGAGTCTCGTGAGACAGGAGGCGACAAGAACAGTGGGCAGACTCAGGACCTGACCGGGACGCAGCAGCAAGCACCTGACCCGACGCAGCCACCTGACCAGACGCAGGGACAGGAGGAGACTCAACGGTCAGGGTGTAGAGACTCGACCCCGGCCGACGCGAGAACGTGGCCAGGTGTCGGCCTGTGCGTGCCTCCGTGCAGTGGGTCACCCGCTGACTCGCAGGAGTGAACTGGTGAACCCCCACATCCTGCAGGTCCGCTCCACTCACCAAGTTCGTAGAGAACGAGGGAAGGTACAGACCCGACAGGGTGCCCGAAGGGGCAGCCGGACACGGGAGGACAGTGGAGAAGTGAGACAGGACAGGACCCCCAGAGGGGTCAGCAAGGGAGACCGCGACCGGCCGGCCGAGCGGCGTAAGGGTAGTGCGGTCTCGAAAGAAGGAGCGAGAAGCTCCGGAGTCAAGTGTGAAAGTGAGGGAGGACGAGGACGACGCAGTACCTGAGAGCGCAGTCTCACCAGTACCTGAGAGCACAGACGCACTGGCACCTAGAGCAGCAGCCTCACAAGCACCTAGCGCAGCAGTACTAATGCCCGGGTCGGGCTGGAAACAACGGTAACCCTCATTCTCCTCACTATAATCCACAACATACATAGCAGCAAGGATAGCATCAAAATCAAGATCAAAGATCGCTACACCAGCCCTGAGAAGCTCATCCCAGCGAGGGATCTCACTAGCCCCAGGGAACTGCTGACGCCAAGCGTCCGTCAGGCGGCCAAAGCAGCGCTGGGTGGCGTGGGCACCCCCACACTGCTCACCCGCGCGGTCGCCGGAACGAAGAACGTAGGTGCAGGGACCAGTACCCCCACCCCTCTGACGCCCAGCGTACCACTCACGAAGTTGCTGAGGCGGAGGGATGTCCTGCGAGCGCTGCTGCTGCTGCCGTTGCGAGCGCTGGCCACCACCACCGCCGCTACGCTGCTGGGTACCACCTCGACCAGCTCCACCTCCTCCACCACCACCGCCGCCTCCGCTGCCGCCTCCACCGCCTCCACCTCCGCCGCCTCCACCTCCGCCGCTGCCTCCACCACCACCGCTGGCACCACCACCACCGTCTCCGCCGCTGCTGCCACCACCACCACCACCCCCGCCACTAGTCCCGCCGCCACCCCCACTCCCTCCGCCGCCGCCGCCGCCACCGCCACCGCCCCCTCCAGCTCCACCCGCGCCCTTGCCCCCCTTGCCTTTGCTGGAGCGACGTCTCCCACTAGGGGCAGACGCCGCGCCGACCGACTTGAGACCAAGCAGGTCGGCAGCAGCAGCAGAGGCAACAGAGGGCAGCAAGGGGGAAGGAGAGCACCCCTCAAAGATGGGGGTGCGAGGGTCACCACGAGAAGCACCTACAACGACTATGCTCTTCTCCGCTGCGAGGAGGGCCTTCTCGAGGAGGTCGACGGTGAGGGTGGTGGGACAGACTGCGAGAAAGTGGTCCCTGACGACGCGAAGGGAGTCAGGGAGGCGCGCGACTACGTAGTAGAGAGCGATGTACATGGGGGGGGGTTCTTAGCGCAGAACTCAGCAGGAAGGGCGGCGCGGTAGCGAGTGTCACTAGTGCGGAGGTGCGTAATGAGGTCAGCGACAGTGGGAAAGGCAGAGAGGTCAGGAAAGAGGTAGGGAAGCATGAGACGGCTCAGTGCAGCAGTGGCAGGGGAGGAGTAGCGCGCAACTACAGCGTCGTACAAGGTCTGAGCACTCTTGTACTGACTAAAGTGCGCACGCTCAGAGGTAGGGAGGTGGCGATGCACAGCAAGACGTGCAGCAGCATCGCGGGTGGCCCACTTAGAGCGGACAGTGGGATCAGCATCAGCAGCAGGAGCAGGAGAGGCGCCAGAGGTGAGGTCAAAGAGAGAAAGGTCGTCAGCCCTGTCGCACTGTAAGAACAGCTGCAGGTCGTCTAACCAGACCTCAAAATCAATGGCGCGACCCTCAGCGTCGAAAGCTAGGACACTAGGGGTAGCCATGGCGACGACAGCAACGCAGTGCAAGCAGTAGGCAAAGAGCTCGCAGTGTCAGTGGGACTGTGCTCACCAGGTAGGGCAGGTCGTGCAGCTCTGCAGCAAGGCGGCTCAGCGACCGGGCGGCTCGGGTGCACAGCGGCTCGGCTCCCGGGCGGCTCGGTGGCTGGGCGGCTGGGGCGCAGGGCGGCTCGGCTCCCGGACGGCTCGGCGGCTGGGCGGCTCGGGTGCAGGGCGGCTCGGCTCCCGGACGGCTCGGCGGCTGGGCGGCTCGGGTGCAGGGCGGCTCGGCTCCCGGGCGGCTCGGCGGCAGGGCGGCTCGGGTCCCGGGCGGCTCGGCGTTGGGCAGCTTCGCTCCCGGGCGGTTCGGCTGCTGGGGCGGCCCGGCCGGGAGATGCAGGGGCGGGGCCGTCAGGTGCAGCGGCGGGTCGACCGGTGCAGTGGCGGGCCGGCAGGTGCAGCGGCGGGCCGGCAGGTGCAGCGGCGGGCCGGCAGGTGCAGGCGGCGGGCCGTAGGGTGCAACGGCGGGCCGTAGGGTGCAGCGGCGGGCCGGCAGGTGGAGCGGCGGGGCCGTCAGGTGAAGCGGCGGGCCGCTGGGTGCAGCGGCGGGCCGGCAGGTGCAGCGGCGGGCCGGCAGGAGCAGCGGCGGGCCGGCAGGAGCAGCGGCGGGGCCGTCAGGTGAGGCGGTGGGCCGGCCGGAGCAGCGGCGGGCCGTAGGGTGCAGCGGCGGGGCCGTCAGAGGCGGCGGGCCGTAGGGTGCAGCGGCGGGGCCGTCAGAGGCGGCGGCGGGGCCGCGGCAGTAGAGGCGGGGCCGCGTCAGGGGAGGCGGCGGGGCCGCGTCAGGGGAGGCGGCGGGGCCGCGTCAGGGGAGGCGGCGGGGCCGCGTCAGGGGAGGCGGCGGGGCCGCGTCAAGCAGGCGGCGGGGCCGCGATCAGGAAAGGTGGCGGGGCCGCGTCTGAGGGACAGCGGGGCCGCGAGGGAAAAGGCGACCCGAGGGGTCGCTAAAAAAAAAAGGCGCGCCTCGGGGCGCGCTTCGGTGGGCCCTAAAAAAAATGGTCCTAAGGCAGGACCCGCTCTATACCATGTGAAGCAAGGAAAACAGGAATGAAATGACTAAGGAAAGATTGGGTACAAATACAACCCTAGAAACCCTGTACCCCATATGTGCTACCCCACTATAGCCTACAGCAACTATGTCATATAAATCTGACAGCCATGCGACGAAAGCTTCGAAGGTCATGTCGCGACTCGGAAGGTTGAGATGCCAGACATATCGTGTGGCGGCGTCGATGAACGTCATGATGTAGTTGTAGGCTCCTTGTTTGGGTTCACGACTGTACCGTACGTTGCTGTACACTTTTTCCAGTGGTCCGTATGTTGGTGCGCTCGGGTTGTGGTGAGAGACGAACGGCTGATGCGGTAAGTCGGCTTCAGGGCAGGTAAAACACGTTCCGCGGACTCGTTGAAGTTCTCTGCCGTCGTGTAGAAGCAGTGAGTCTTAATCAAGAACACTTGCTCTTATCGTGTTGTTTAACGTTGTGTTGCTCGGGTGTCCCATCCTTGCATGCTACTGAGGGGAGAACGATGAGTCCACTGGGACGAGGAAAGGGACTCAACAGGGGGAACAGGAGGGGACGATAGGGGACCATGAACAAAGCGTGCAGGTGCTGGGTCGGGGAGGTCGCGTATTCGCAGTCGCTGCTACTCCGCCTCCTCTGGCGTCTGCTGCGACGGTACCGGCCCTTGCTGCTGCACCTGTGGCTCCGCCTCTGCCCTCTCCTGCTGCGACTGCAGCTGCACCTGTTGCTGCAACTGGGACTCCTGCACTACCCTCTCTTGCTGCGGCGGTGACTGCTCCGCTACTCTCTCATGCTGGGTCTGTAACTGTACCTGTTGCTGCGGGTGGGACTCCTTCTCTACCCTCTCCTGGTGCGGCCGGGACTACTCCTCTACTCTCTCCTGGTGTGTCTGTAACTGCACCTGCTGCTGCGGGCGGGACTCCTGCTCTACCCTCTCCTAGTGTGGCCGTAACTCCTCTACTCCCAGCTACTGCTGCTGCTGCTGCTGCTGTGTCCTCTCAAACTGCTCACGCTCCTCCCTCTCCAACCGAAGGAGACGCTGCTCACGGGTCAGGAAACATACAGTGCGCGGTGTAGGCGCCACAGTGCCAGTGCCTCCAGCTCCAGCACCCCTAGAACCAGCACCTCCACCACCGACACCCCCGGGGCCTCTAGTACCTCCCGCAGGAACACCCCCAGGCTCCGCAGCAACCGGCGGCAGAGAAGAACGAGGGGGAAAATGCGGGACGGACGGGAAGCCAGGGGGTGAGGCAGGGCGAGGCCGCCGACTCGAGGCTGCCGTGTCCTCCACAGGAGTGACCTCCACTCCCACAACCCGTGCACCCCCAGGGCCGACACCACCAGCTCCTGCAGCCCCATTACCCTCACCCTCCGCAACTGCACCTCCTGCACCCCCAGACACGACAGGGACTGGACGCTGGGGGGGGGACGACTGCGGAGTGACGTGCGACACACCTGACGGGGCAGGACGCGAAGGGGGGGGGGCTAGCGGGGCGAGTGGGGGAGGCTCAAGGGTGAGGAACAGCGGGGGGGGGGGGGGAAACCTCAGTACCTCGTTGGGGGCGACTCCTGTAGCAACAGACAGACTCGTTGAACGTGACGTCCTGGGAAGCGAAGAACCCGCAGGTGACCGGGTCGTAGAACACCCAGCCGGAGGCATCCAAAGGAAATCCAAGAAAGACGTAGGCACGAGTGCGCGGAGACAACTTGTTCGCGCCAGGGGCGCGAACGTGAGCCAGACAATCCCAGACACGAAAGTCAGCTGCTACACCCTATAAACCTGACCAGAGAGAGACCGGCGTCACCCGTGGCCGTGCGTCACTGGGCCACAGGTTCAGCTGGTGCGTGGCGTAGCGGACCGCCTGAGGCCACAAGAACTGAGGGGCACCGGCATGGCACATGGAGGTCCGGACAACCTACATGACCAGGCCGATGCGACGCTCGGCTACCCCGTTCTGCTGCGGCGAGGCTGGTAGCGTGTACGACTGAATGACTCCCCGACCCTGACAGAACGTCTCCAAACGAGTGGAAGAAAACTCACCACCACGGTCCGAGTGTAGGCGAAGCCCACACAGGCCCTGGGCACCACCCCACGCTAGTAGCCACGGCTCGAGGACGGTAGGCACGTCGACCTTCCGTCGCAAGGGGAAAACCGTGGTGTAGCGGGAGTAGTCGTCCACCACAATCAGGAAGTAGCGCTCCTGACGTGGTCCAAGGACCGGGGAGGGGCCCCAGACGTCCAAGTGCAGGGTCTGTAAGGGAGTCGTGGTGGGGGGGAACGAGGAGGAGTGAGGGGCAGCGCGCTGCCAACCCTCGACGCAAGGAGTGCACAGCGGCGCAGGCGAGCGAGGAAGCGAGGCAAGCGACTCTGGGAGACCTGAGACCAGACGGTAACGTGCCATCCTACTGAGACGTGTGAACGACGGGTGACGTAGACGATGGTGCCAGAGGACCAACGGGTGGGTGAGGGAGCGACAGTCGCACGACACAGCAGCTACCTGACCTGACCTGACTTGGCCTGACCCAGTGCGGTGGGACGCAGTGTGTAGTGAGTACAGACCAGAGCCCGACTCCCTGTGAAAAGTGGCCAGAGGGGCCCCAGTGGTACCGACTGTGCAGGAGGCAACAGGCTCGTCCAGTGGGAAAGTGGTGACTACACCTAGGTCGTGGAGGTGACTGACACCCACCAGGTTCCTAGAGAACGAGGGGGTGTAGTAACCTGTAAGAAAACCTGAGGGAGCCGCCGGACACGGGAGAGTGGTGGTGCTGCGGGCAACTACACGTCCCACAAAGGGGTCAGCTAAGGCGACAGTGAGTGGAGTGCGCAGTGGTGTGAGGCCAGTACATTCGCGAAAGAAACAGCTGGACGCTCCAGAGTCTAGGGTGAAGGAAAGCTGTGCAGTCTGTGGGGTCGCACCCGAACCAGCTATAAAGGCTAGTGCTAGACTAGTGGTAGCTGCAGCTCCTGCACAAAGACCCTTAGAGGCGCCAGGACTGGAAACAACACACACACCAAGACTGGAAACACAGGTTTCTACTCGTGCAGCCGGGAACGGTCCTAAACCAGGTAGGTGAGACTCAACTAGTGCAGCAGTGTGTTGGCGAAGTCGCGAGGGCCAGTGCGGTGTAATAGTGTGAGGACCAAAACGCTCTCTATGAAGGTCATCGAGTCGACGGTAGCAGCTAGACGCAGAGTGATCGAGACTCCAGCAGGTAGTGCCAGCACCAGGGCCTGTCAGGGCCCGGTACCCGCAGGGGTCGAAGTCTCGCCCACTGCTAGCTGAGCCACTGCTGAGGGCTCCACACTTTGGACCCCTAGGTCCCCACTGCCGGGAGTGCTGCGGCTGGCCTTGCTGCTGTAGGACTCGAGTACAAGCCATGTGGGGAGTACCGGGTGGGGCGGTGTAAGTTGCTGGTTTTGCTAGGGGGTAGTTCAAGTTGCTGCTGGTGCAACTGGCGGTAGTCTAAGTTGCTGGTGGTGCTCCTGGCGGTAGACTAGGCTGCTGGCGACGGGTGGGGAAGGTAAGGCAGCGGTTCTGTGCGGTTCTGTATGGTTCTGTGCGGTTCTACGCGATTCTGCACGGTTCTGTGCGGTTTTGTGCGGTTCTGCACGGTTCTGTGCGGTTCTGTGCAGGGGAGTACTGGGTGAGGTGACTAGAACGTGTGGGGTTGCAGATATGGCTGGGGCGGTGGGCTACAGATAAGGCAGTGGGAATGGGTGAGGGCGGCAGAACTAGTTAAGGGTGGGGCAGCAGAACTGGGAAGGGGCGGCTATTCTGGCTGGGGCGGCTTGCTAAGGCAGTGGGGACGGGTAGGGCGTCGAACTACGGGGAAGGTTGTGGGACAAGTTGCAAGTGGCGCGGCGCGCAGGCCGCACGGGCTACTGTGCAAGCGGATAGGCGAGCAGTTGCGCGTGCTGCTGTGTGTGCAGTCGCACGCAACTGCGCGCGTGACCGTTCGTACGGGTGCGTGCGACTATGCGAGCGGTTGTACGGGCAGCGCAACGTGGGGAAAAGGTAGGGCGCGACGGGGGAAAACGGGCTGGAGCCGTGCTGCAAGAGCTGGAGGTGCTGCTGTTACTGCTGACCCTGGAGTCAGCACTCGAGTTACTCGAGCCACTGGTCCTGGAGGTGCTCGTACTAGCAGTACTGGAGCTGCTGGGCCTGGGGGTGCTGCTGACGGTCCTGCTAGAGTTGGTGCTGCTGTAGCTGGAGCTGCTAGGGGTGTTGGCGCTAGAGGTGCTGCTAGCGCTGGTGCGTCTGAGGGTGCTGGAGTTGGCACTGTTGGAGCTGGAGGTGCTGCTGGCGCTGGTGCTGCCACTGGGGGTACTGGTACTGTCCCTGCTGGTTCTGGAGGCGCTGCGCGGCCGCGGGCGTACATCGTTCCGCTCCTTGAGCAGGTTCTTGGTCTACCACCCTCTACTGGTCCTGCTCCTCCCTTAAAGTATCCACAACCTGTCAATTCGTAATCACAGTTACAGCCCACCTCCCCACTGCCTGCTCCTTCTCCTTACACTGGTCCGACCGGAGGTCTTGCTGAGCGTCGTGAGCTTGCGTCTCGTCCTGCATCGCTTGTTCCCGCTGCTCGCACGGGTCGTCGTGGTTTGCGTCAGCATCCTCCTGTCCCCGGCACGCACCAGATGGCACTGCGTCCTTCCACTGCTCCACAGCGTGTCCCTCTTCCGTCTCCTCCAGAGTCCTCTCTTCCTTCTCTTGCTGGCCCGGAGTCTGACTCCCTTCGTGCCGCTAGTCCTACTGTCAAGCGTCTCCTGGCCACTATTGTCACTGACCCTTCCTTTGAGTCTACTGCTGCGTCTACTCTTGTTGCAGAGCTTGTCGACTTTGCTGCTCGCTGTCGTCTAGACTACACCGCTAGTCTTGTTGCTGAGTCTGAGTCTCTCTGTCCTCCGTCCGTCGGAGGTGAGTGTGCCCTTAGCATGGACGTCCTTGAGGACAGGCAGGAGGAGTTCCAGTGTTTTGCTGATGCTTTACCTCATCTCGTATCCACACTGCTTGCCCCTGAGGGAGACCCGGATGAACCAGAGATCCCAACTCCGCGTTCTTACCCAGAGGCGATAGAGGGTCCCTACTCCTCTCAGTGGCAGACACCCAGGGACGTAGAGATGGCTTTCTGGAAGTCCACTGGCACCTACGTCGACGGGGTTCCCCCTCCTGGGGCGAACATTGTCGATGGCATGTGGATTTTCAGGGTGAAGCGGCCGCCAGGTTCTCCGCCTGTCTTCAAGGCGCGTTACGTTGCACGAGGCTTCAGTCAGCGACTAGGAGTTGACTTCTTCCAGAACTTCTCCCCTACCCCAAAGATGACCACTCTTAGGGTGGTGCTGCACGTCGCCGCTCAGCGTGACTACGAGCTTCACTCTCTTGACTTCAGAACAACCTTCTTATAGGGCAGCCTGCACGAGGAGATCTGGCTGCGCCGCCCACCTGGCTTCACTAGGTCGTTCCCTCCTGGTACCCAGTGGAGCCTCCGGCGGCCAGTCTACGGTCTCCGCCAGACGCCTTGCGAGTGGCACGACACATTGAGGACGACGCTTGCGGCTCTTGGGTTTTCTCCTTCTACTGCTCACCCGTCGCTGTTTCTACGCACCAACACTTTGTTGCCGCCGTTCTACATCTTCGTGTACGTCGACGACTTATTTTTTGCCACTACTGGCACTGCGGCACTGACTCTAGTGAAGTCGAAGTTGCACAAGAGACACACGTGCACAGACCTCGGTAAGCTGCGCAGCTATCTTGGCTTGCAGATCACTCGGGACAGAGCACGACGCACCATCACCTTGACTCAGTCACGCATGGTGCTGTAGGTCCTTCAGCGCTTCGACTTTCAGTACTCCTTGCCACAGTCCAGTCCTCTGCCTACTGGCCACTCGCTCTCAGCTCTGCCTTCGGATGAGTCCGTAGAGCCGAGTGGCTCGTATCCAGAGCTTGTGGGCTGCCTCATGTACCTGATGATCTGCACTCGTCCTTACCTCGCTTACCCTCTTAGCTGTCAGAATCCCAACCACTAGACCATTGGGATAAAAGGGCTTGTTTCAGTAGCGGGTCAGTGGGCCCATAACCCCCCAGGCGAACGCGCCTGTAACCCTCTCCAGGATCAATCGGGCATCCACAGTGCAGATCTACTGACACCCCCCCACACTGGGAGGCCCAGGACTAAGCACAGCGGCAACGGCCTACATGTGCATACACCGGGAATCGAACCCGAGACCGCTCTGATACCATGTCAGAATCCCAACCACTAGACCATTGGGATAAAAGGGCTTGTTTCAGTAGCGGGTCAGTGGGCCCATAACCCCCCAGGCGAACGCGCCTGTAACCCTCTCCAGGATCAATCGGGCATCCACAGTGCAGATCTACTGACATTAGCATCCTGGCACGCTACGTTGCACGTAGGAGACACCGACCAGAGCACTGGAAGGCAGCTAAGAGGGTGATGCGCTACTTGTGCAATACGTCAGGCATGGGGCTCGTGCTTGGAGGGGGGGGTCCAGTTGTCCTCACTGGTCACGCAGACGCTTCTTGGGTTGACGACTTGGCTACGCAGCGGTCGTCACAGGGTTACACTTTTAGCCTTGGCTCCGGCTCTGTTTCGTGGCGGTCTACCCGCTCGTCTTCTGTTCTCAGCTCTAGTTGTGAGGTTGAGATCTACGCAGGGGCCATGGCTGCAGAGGAGCTACGCTGGCTCACCTACATGCTGACCGACCTAGGCAAGGTGCCTTGTTCTCCTCTTGTCCTATACGTTGACAACAAGGCAATGATTGCCTTGTGTCGCGAGGAGAGACTGGAGCACAGAACAAAGCACATCGCTCTTCGCTACTTCCTTGCTCGAGAGTAGTAGCAGCGTGGTCAGCTTCCTCTTGTTTACGTGGCCTCTCAGGCCAACACTGCTGATATCTTCACCAAGGCACTTCAGCCTTGAGTTCATCAGCGGTTCTGTACTATTCTAGGCCTTGTGCCCACTTGGCCTCACTTGCTCACCTCTTGACTTTGCTTTTACTGTGATCACTATATTTATACCTGCATGCTTACACTTGCTATGTTGTGATCCTTGTCTTGCTTGTTCTGCTTTATATAACACTGCATGTGACCTGGCCTTGTGGCCGCTTGCCTGTGCTCGGAATGCGTGGTGACGTCGTGATCCACCTTGGGCTTGCTTTGCTCTTCTTGACTGGTCTTGTGACCTCTTGTTCTCCCCCACTTTGCCTATGGGGGTGTGTCAAACTCATATGCTATAGTCTGTGTAGGCTGTAGTGGGGTAGACAATATGGGGTACAACACTTTAGGGTTTCCTACTTGTACTCCTCATGCTGCTCAATGCACTAATTCCTCGTTCTTATTTTAACAGACAGAACGGAGGTACGAGATGTTGTGTCTGATACTTGTTCTATTGGTTGTTGTTGTTGCTGTTGTTGTTGTTGTAGCGTCCTTTAGTATGAAACGCGAACTCGGGTGCTGATGCTTGTTTCTTGTGACGTTCTTCGTGCAGGTCCATGTCCTGCTGTTCAGTGTGGATTTTGGCACAGAGTGCCGCTTTGGAGATCTTCCCATGAGCTCGGAGAATAGTTTGAGTGGAGCGTAAGTGAGGACCGAGGCCTGTGATGACTACTCTGACGAAGGCTTCTTCGGAGATTGATCCGCCGCATCGTAGGAGTCTGTCGCGTAGTCCGTGACATTGACTAACATACGCCATTCCCTTTTTGTCGGGTTTCATTCCCACTGTTGTCAGCTGTGCCATTAATTGAGTCTGATTAACACTGTCTATTGCTTGATACAGGTTCCTCAAGTGGCTGTATGCAAGCTCGGCGGAGTTGCCGTATCCACGATAAGACTCGATGTTCTGCTGCTCATTCGGCGTTATGTTTCGTAGCAGGATTGTGTACGCCATCAGTGATTTATATATATACTGCTGCTTGTTGTGGTGTGTTCCGTGCGTTGGGTATGGCAGGGAACCATCAAAGAATCCGAGGATTTGCGTGCCTTCCATCATCAGTTCGAACTCGAATGACCAGGTATAGAAGTCTTTGCCATCAAATGGTCTTGATGTTTGTAGTTTTAGAACGTGCGTGAACTGCGATTGTACTTGAAGTGCATCCAGTGTCTTCTCTTGTCCAGGTGAAGGCTACTAATGCGGCATGAAGCTGATGGAGCCGCGTTGAGGCTCGTACGGAGTGAAGGTGGGTTGTTGCTGATTTCAACGCGCATAGGATGAGCCATCAAGACTCAAGGGTGTGACACCATTGTTGTTGTTGCTATTGTTTGACTGCGCAGGTGCTGCTTGCTGGTGTTGTTCGTAGAAGGACATGAAGGAGAAGAATTTCTCCATCATGTTTGGGTCGAAGCCTGTTGCCTCGTTCGCAGGAGTTTCAGTAGACTCAGCAGCTGGTTTTGTTGCTGTGCCTCCCTCTATCTGTAGACCAGAGGCTGGAGGTGGAGTAGGAGTAGTGCCGGGAGAGCCGTTAGAGGAGCTTCTCTCCTTCTGTGTTGCCATGTCTTCAAATTTTGTAGGAGTTTAAACGGAGTGAAGTTTTGCGTTGTCTGCTCTCATACCATGTTGGGCTGAGAAAAGCCCTTAGGATCTTTCAAGGCCAAAACTCTTGATAGAAATGTTGTATTGCCGAAGCGTTTCAATGACAAAGTGTTGAACCACCTTGCGCTAGTCTGTGAGGGCAAGATAGATTGATTATAGCGAAAGAATACAAGTTTTTTTTAAGATTACAAGGAATATGAAATAATGCAATAATCGTTATTACTGTTGCTTGTTGTGGTTCGATACAACGACGACTCGGGCAACTGCTCAATGTCGAGTTAGTTGTTTGTCCTTGCTGTCGCGCTGTACTTGTCGAGTCAAGGGTCGCTGACCTTTGACCTTCGCGTAACATCCAGCAGTTACATTTTGTCAACCTCCTCGGTTGACTTGCCGTTGCTTCGTTGTTATTTGCTTCGTTTATAGTTTGATGTTCCGACACATCAAAAGCGTTAAGTTACTTGTTTCCAACAGGATGGAGGAGAGGAGAGGAGAAAAGAGGAGGCTGGAGGAGGGGATGGACGCACCTATTGATGCTGCCGACTGTCTCCCGCCAGGACCTCAGATTCATTTTGGTCTAGGCTGAATCGTAAGCCTTAGGAGTGAGCTGAAGGCTGATCAATCAGGGTAGCCTTGTAAAAAAAACTGAATTTTTAGTGTTTAATTTTGAAAAATGGCTGATCATTCAGCCTTGTTTAAAACGAAAGGTTGAACGTAACTATAGCGCAACACATTCATTCAATTTCGAAGTGTGGCACTGAAAAAAGGGCACAAGAGTGCCGCCAACAGTGCACACGATGTGCCTACAAATTTATACACGAACCTTCCGCCGGCGACAACTATGCGCGCGACATGGTGGAATCCGATCGAATCTCGTATGATTGGGCGAATTTCCGGTAAAACATGTTGTGTTTGAGCGAATCTATTGTGATTGGGCGAAATGGTTGTGCCCTGACGGTCAGAGCTATGCATTTATATGCTCTAGGCTGTAGTGGGGCACTCCTTATGGGGTACAACCCAATTAGGTTTTGCCATACAAACTCTGTACAACTGTTGTTCAAGTCATTCTCATTCGTACTTTCTGACATGGTTTCAGAGCAGGTTCCCTAGTGGGAACGTTTTTATTAGGGCCCACCACGACTTTTTTTTTCCTGCCCTGCCCGAAGCGCGCCTCGCACCTGCTTTACCTACGCCGTCGCGCGCCCTGCCTTATTGCCGCCCGTAGCGGCCCTGCCCTCCCGGTCCGTCGCGGCCCTGCCCTAACGGCCCGTCGCGGCCCTGACCTAGCCGCCCGTCGCGGCCCTACACTGTCGCCGCCCATTGCGACCTCTCCTAGCCGCCCGCCGCGGCCTTACCTCGCCGCTCGTTGCGGCCCTGCCATGCCGCCACTCGTCGCGGCCCTGCCCTCAGCCGCTCGTCGCGGCCTGCTCGACCGGCGCCCCTTCGCGGCTCTGCCCTACAGCTACCTAATCGCGGCCCTGCCCTGCAGCCGCCCTGTCGCGGCCCTGCCCTACTGCCGCCCTGTCGCAGCCCTACTCTGCCGCTGCTGCTAGAATCTAGCAACAGGAAAAATGAATCAACTATGAAAGAGGTGGGTACAAGTATGAAACCCTAAAAGGGGCTGTACCCCATATTGGGTACCCCACTAAAGCCTACACATATATAACAGGCATATACATCGACACACCCCCATAGGCAAAGTGGGGGAGAGCAAGGGGTCACAAGACCAGTCAAGCAAAGCAAAGCAAGCTCAGGGTGGATCACAACGTCACCATACACACTGAGCACAAGCAAATGGCCACAAGGCCAGTTCACATGCAGAGGTATATATGCAAAAACAACAGCACAATGATCTCTACGTAGCAGAGCAAGCATGCTGGTTTATCTATAGATCACAGTACAAGCAAAGTCTACAACAAGAGAGGCAAAGTGGGCACAAGGCCTAACAAAGTGCAGAAACGCTGGTGATCACCAGACGGAAGTGCCTTGGTGAATATATCAGCAGGCCACGTGAGCAAGACGAAGCTGACCACGCTGCTGCAACTCTCGAGCCAGGAAGTAACGCAGAGCGATGTGCTTCGTTCTGTGCTGCGGTTTGTGCTCCTCACACAAGGCAATGGCGGCCTTGTTGTCGACGTACGGCATTGGAGGAGAACAAGGCCGCTCTCCCAAGTCGGTCAGCAGGTAGGTGAGCCAGCGTAACTCTTGTGCAGCCATGGCTGTGGCGTAGATCTTAGCCTCACAACTCGAGCTAAGAACAGAAGACGAGCGCGTAGAACGCCAAGAAACTGAACCAGAGCCAAGGCTGAAGGTGTAACCCTGTAACGACCACTGCGTAGCCTGGTTGTCAACCCAAGAAGCGTTTGAGTGCCCAGTGAGGACATCTGCGCTCCGCCCTCCAAGCACGAGCCCCATGCCCAATGTACCGCACAAGTAGCGCAGTACCCTCTTCGCAGCATCCATGTGCACCTTTCAGTGCCGACCAAGAGCCACGTAGCGAGCCAAAAGGCCAAGAGGGTACGCAAGGTCAGGTTGAGTGCAGGTCATCAGGTACATGAGGCGGCCCACTAGCTTTGGGTACGGGCCACTCGGCTCTACGGACTCGTCCGAAGGTGGAGCCGAGAGCAAGTGGCCTGTAGCCAGAGGAGTGTGCTGTGGCGAGGACCAGGGGAAGCCGAAGCGCTGAAGGACCTGCTGCACCATGTGTGACTGAGTCAGTGTGATGGTGTGGCGTGCTCTGTCCCGAGTGATTTGCAAGCCAAGGTAAATACGCAGTTCACCCAGGTCTGTACACGTGTGTCTCTTCTGCAGCTCCGACTTCACCAGAGTCAGTGCCTTAGTGCCAGCAGTGGCAAAAACCAAGTTGTCGACATACACGAGGATGTAGAACGGCGGCAGCAACGTGTCGGTGCACAGAAACAGCGACGGGTCAGCAGTCGACGGAGCAAACCCAAGAGCCGCAAGTGTAGTCCTCAGTGAGTCGTGCCACTCACATGGTGCGTGGCGGAGACCGTAGACTGGCCACCGGAGGCTCCACTGGGTACCAGGAGGGAACGACCCAGTGAAGCCAGGAGGGCGGCGCAGCCAGATCTCCTCGTGCAGGCTGCCCTGTAAGAAAGTTGTGCTGAAGTCAAGAGAGTGAAGCTCGTAGTCACGCTGAGCGGCAACGTGCAGCAGCACCCGAAGAGTGGTCATCTTCACGGTGGGGGAGAAGGTCTCGAAGAAGCCTACTCCCTCTCGCTGACTGAAACCTCAAGCAACGTAACGAGCCTTGAAGACAGGGGGAGAACCTGGTGGCCGCTTCACCCTGAAATTCCACATGCCACTGACGATGTTCGCCCCAGGAGGGGGAACCTCGTCAACGTAAGTGCCTGTGGACTTCCAGGATGCCATCTCTGCGTCCATGGGTGTCTGCCACTGAGAGGAGTACTCACCTGCGATCGCCTCAGCGTAAGAGCGCCGGGTCGGGATGTCTGGTGCATCCGGATCTCCCTCACGGGCAAGCAGCATGGACACGAGATGAGGCGCAGCGGCTGCAAGACACTCAAGGTCCTCCTGCCTGTCCTCAAGGACGTCCGTGCCAAGAGCACACTCACCCCCGACGGACGGAGGACAGACAGACTCAGACTCAGCAACAAGACTAGCGGCGTAGTCTAGACGACAGGCAGCAGCAAAGTCAACAAGCTTAGTGACTAGGGCAGACGCAGCAGTAGACTCAAAAGACGGGTCACTGACAAATGTGGCTAGCAGACGCGTGACAGTAGGGTGAGCAGCACGGGTGCGGTCAGACTCAGGCTCAGGAACAGTAGGCAGAGAAGACACAGGAGGGGACGGTAGGGGAACACGCTGCGTAGGAGAGGAAGGACGAAGGACTACGAGGTGGGTGCCGGTGACAGCCGGCTAACGCAAACGAGGAACACGACGACCAGGACGACCAGAACGGACAGGCGAAACAGGACGCGACGCAGGCTCACGACGCTAAGTAAGACCCCCTCGGTTCAGCGGTGAGCCAGGCTATAACGGAAGACCAGTAGACGAAGGGGGACTAAGAACCTGGCAAAGCACAGTGTCAGGCGGTGGCAGAGACGACGGAGACGGTGGAGCAAAGAACAGGCGGGGCTGTGCAGTGCCACCAGCACCAGCAGCTCCAGCACCCCCAACAGCTCCAGCAGCTCTAGAACCCTTAGCGTCAGCTCCTCCAGGACCAGCTCCACCAGTAGTAGCACCCCTAGAACTGGCACCTCCAGTCCCAGGGTCTCCAGTCTCAGTGTCTCCAGTAGCAGCACCCCCAAACCCAAGGTCTCCAGTAGTAGCACCCTCAGGCTACTCTAGCCCCAGCAGCTCGAGTACCTCCAGTACGAGCACCTCCAGGACCAGCACCACTCCCAGCTCTAGTAACGTCAACAGAAGTACCTCTAGCGGCAGTGCCCCGAGCTCCAGAAGCATGACCCTGACGGCGATCGTACCAGTCGTGCAGCTGCTGTGAAGTGAGAGGCACACGCGGACGAAGGCGGCTACTCCAAGGAGACCGCGCAACAGCAGACTCAGAACCCTCAGCGTCAGCACCCGCAGCTGCTCCAGAACCTCCAGCGCCAGCACCCGCAGCAGCTCCAGAACCTCCAGCTCCAGCACCCTAAGTAGCTCCAGAACCTCCAGCAGAAACAACTCCAGTAACAGAGTCACCAGCTCCAGCGCCTCCCGCAGCAGGGCCCCTAGCTCCAACAGCGCAACCCTTACGGCCTGCGTACCACTCACGCAACTGCTGTGGGGAGAGAGGGAGTCGACAACGAGAGCGCACCGGCGAGGCACCAGCCGAGCGACTACGGAGACGGCCGCTCCAGGGAGACTGCTCACCAGACGCCTCAGCGCCTCTAGGTGCAGCACCCCCTGACTTAGTACCCCTAGGCACAACACCCTCAGACTCCTCACACCCAGGCTCAGCACCTCTAGTCTCCGCACCCCCAGGCTCCGCACCTCCAAGCTCTGCACCCCAAGGCTCAGCATCCCCAGGCTCAGCACCCCCAGGCTCCGCACCCCCAGGCTCAGCACCCCCAAAAGCAGCACCCCGAGCAGGACCACCCTCAGCAGGACCTGAGTCACCAGTGACCTCAACCGGCGAAGTCAAGGGGGGAGGGTCTACCTGAGACACACCTGAAGGAGCAGGCCCGGGAGCGGGGAGGAGGTCTACCTGGGGAGCACCTGGAGCGAGGAAGAGCGGCGGGAAGGGGGGGAGGGGCAGTGCGGTAGGGGAAGAGACGGTAAAAGGGAACCGACTCGTCGAGTGTGACGTCCTGAGAAGGGAAGACACGGCGCGAGGTGGGGTGGTAAAACTGCCAACCAGGCGTGTCAGGGACAAAGCCAAGGAAGACATAGGGAACGGCGCGAGCGGAGAGCTTCTCTGCGGTGGTATCGCGGACAAATGCACGAGCACCCCAGACCCGGAAACGCGATGCATCGCCAACGTTCCCCGTCCACAGCAGTGTGGGCAAGGTCTCCGGCAAGGAGACACGGGGCCAGAGGTTGAGCTGATGCGCGGCGTACCGGACCGCAAACGGCCACAGAAAATGGGGGGCAGCCGCATGGATCATGGAGGTACGAGCGATCTGCATGACTAAGCCAATGCAGCGTTCAGCAACCCCATTCTGTTGCGAAGAGGCCAGAAGCGCGAACGTCGGGCGGATGTCGTGCTCTGCACAGAAGGCTGCCAAGAGGTCTGAGGAGAATTCACCACCTCTGTCAGAGTGCAAACGCAGGACAGGAAAGTCCGACTGGAATTGCTCGCGGAGCTGGAGACGAATAGCGCGGATCCAAGGGATCAAAACATCAGGGACATCCCCCTTGCGCCGCAAGGGGAAGACCGTGGTGTAACGCGTGTAGTCGTCGACGACCAGCAGGAAGTACCGCTCGTGGCCCGGTCCACGGATGCGGGCCGGACCCCACACGTCCAGGTGGAGAGTTTGTAGGGGAGCCTCTGTGGGAGGGAACGAGGAGGAGTGAGGAGCGGCGCGCTACCGCCCCTCGACACAGGGAAGACAGGGAGGAGTAGGCGAGGGTGGGAGGGGATGGAGAACCCTAGGAAGACTAGAGACAAGGACACGACGGTGCATGCTGCGAAGACTCTACACCGAGGGGTGACCAAGGCTGTGGTGCCAAAGGAGGGTCTGGTGCGACAAGGCGTGACACGAGCAGGGGGCCGACAACTGACCTGACGTAGATGCAGAAGCAGCTACCTGAGGGGACTCAATGGTCAGTGTGTACAGGCCCGACCGCGGCTGCCGAGTGAAGGTAGCCAGGTGACGACCCGTTTGAGCACACGTGCACTGTGTCACACGCTCGTAGGCAGGGGTGAACTGGTGAACACTCGCATCCTGGAGCGCAGAACCCGCCACCAAGTTCGTAGATAACGAGGGGAGGTAAAGACCCGACAGTGTGCCGGACGGGACACCAGGACAAGGGAGGACAGTGGTGGAGGTCGCACGGACTGGACCCCCAGAAGGGTCTGCCAGGGAGACTGCAACTGGCCGACTGAGCGGCGTGAGGGTGGTGCTGTCGTGAAAGAATGAGCGAGAAGCACCAGAGTCAAGTGTGAAGGTGTACAAAGCCTCAGCAAGCGCAGTACCAAAGAGAGTCGACTCACCAACACCTGGAGCAGCAGCCTCACCAGCACCTAGAGCAAGGCGACGCATGAGCACCTAGATCAGCAGCCTCACCAGCACCGAGAGCAGCAGGCTCTATACCTGGGTCAGGCGGTACGCACAGGTAGCAGGCACGGTCAGCACTAGTAGGCAATGCATACATGGCAGTGAGAATAGCATCATAGTCAAGTACGGTGATGCATCCAGTATTGTGCCTTATCGGGGGTGCCGGTGCAGGTTGGTGGCGTTGCTACCGAAGGCATTCCCATCGCAGGCATCCCACTGGAAGCTCCCAAAGATACACATGATAAGACATTTGCTGGACAATGTGAAGGAGCGTGGGATGCCGCACCACTATTCGACCGAAATGTGGGAGCGCACGCACAAGGGCACGGTGAAGGGTCCAGTAAGAGGGAGCAATTGGAGCGACATACCTCGACGAATCGTGGAGGAGGAGGTGCAGCGCGAGGTGTACCGCGAGGTCTCGGCGGACGCTGGGGGTGGGCGACAGTACGCGTGTGCCTTGCGTGAGGTGTGTTAGGGGGTCTTGGCGACGATGATGCTCAGTGTTGGTAGTCCAGAGTACACCGTACACCGGGGTGGAGGCGTGCTTCAAACACCGTGTGGTTGGTTGTGCGAATGCGTAGGGTACGTGCAGGCAATCATGACGAAGAAACCGGTGCTCACGAAGAAGTATCGGACAATGCGGATTGGCGGAGCGTCGGATCCAGTGTACGATGAGTACATAACCGCGCTGGGAGACGATATGAAGGGTTTGGCTGACCAATTTAAGGCGTTGGGTCTGGCTACCAACAGCGTGCAAGTGAAGTGATTACAATGTGGCGGACACGTGACGTTTGTAGTCTTCCATGATGGTGCTCACCGCACTCATGATGTGCACGTGTTGTTGGTTTGGTGGGGATGGGGTGACAGGTCCACACGGCGGTGGCCATTCCGCGCAGAAGAGGCGGCGAGCTGGTGGCCAAAGGGACATTTGTGAAGGCGTCTCCCCGAGAGAGGTGGTATTCGGACGTGGCGCTGCTCAATGACAAGGGTGGGGACTGGTATGCAAAATGTTTGTGCATTTTCAGGGCGGTTGACCGTGATGGGGATTGGAAGGGGTACGCATATGTGAGGTACTATGAGAAGGCTGGGAGCTGCAACCTCACGGGATGTACGCAGCTGCACAAGACAGTGGAGGATGTGAGGTTTTCGGTGGTGGAGCTGAAAAGCCTGCAGAGAGTGGTGCATGTGTGCCCTTCGTACAGCAACAAAAAGGTGCAGCTAGTAAATAGGTTTATACTATGCGAGTGACGCAATGCGTTTAGAGACCAGTGGTTGCACGTTCTTTATGTGTAGAGGCGCGATTTGATAGAACTTGTGTTGTCGGGCGGTGATGGTATTATACACTCGTGCTCGGATGATAAGACGTTCAATCAGGTATAGAAGTGCAGTATGGTGGTTAACTTATGAATTGTATAACGCGTACGGGTACCCTTATTCCTTGCGCGGTCGGGGCTGCACAACCACAATGTCTGGTGGTGCACACTCGAGGTCTCAGGCAGTTGGTTGTTCGGATATGGGTTACGCGTACGTGGCGTCGTGGGGGCGGGATGTCCTATGTGGGCGTTACAGGTTGTCGTATCAGAGGATAGCGTTATCTCTATGCGGCGCAGGGAATGTGGTCAGTTGGTTGTATGGCCAATTTCAACTGCTGTACACAGTGTGCGTGCACGGGCAAGCCGGGGGTACGTTACGGTCAAATGAAACGTATATAGGAGGAGGACGTGTGCACTTCAAAGCATACTTGCATACCAGAGTGACAGTGTGTTACAATGGGTGACCTGAAGGCCTTGCTTGCTACTGCACATCCAGATGATGTGTTCTGCTTCCACGATATTAATTTTCTTCCCTACCGGCTGTCGAAGTCGTACATTCCGGATAAGCGCAATGTGGTGGAGCGTATCGTCAGCATCGGCATCCTCTACAATGCGACGGGGAGTTGTTCCGCAGTGCCTCTGGTGGTGCTAGAGCCATCCAATAGGCCCGAGCGCCGGCGAGTGAGCGCCGCATCGCACAAGGTGGCCGTTCGGTATACGAACCGCGGGCGGTTGACGCCGGAGGTATGGATTGTTGACATTGTGTGCATTTTTATGGTTGGACGTGCATAGCACGTGTGAGTACGTTAGGAGCGCGTCCATCTCCGATGTATTTGCGTACCGCAATGGCCGTTGGTGACGTGCTCGCTATGTTTGATTCACTGCACGCAGGTATTCACGAAGTTTGTGGGGACCGTAAACGGTGTGTACTTCAGCCGTGATCGCAACACCATCATCCTCACCATTCACAAGGCGCATCTCATCACAGGCGAGGTGGCGCCGCCCGTCACTAAGCACGGCTTCAGTGTGCAGCACCTCACGAACACCCGAGTCGTCAACATTCGTGGATCGGTTCCGGAGACGGGCCTACCGCACCTGCAGGGAGTGGGTGACGCGCTGAAGGCGAATTACCGCGTTATGCTAATGAGGCGTGCAATAGGGTCCAAGCGGTTCCAGTTCGACTATTCGGCTTCCATCGCTTATGTCGCCTATAACGACATACTCGAGTGGCTGGGAGAAGCGTGGACTCATGTGCGCGCGGCTACCATGCAGCGGAGCTGGTGGCGCGCACGATGCGTGCCGGCGAGCTGGCCGCCCCTGATGGCGTACCTGGGTGACACGTGCGCAACCGGCATGTTCGAGCCTATTATTTCGGTGTGCGTCGATTTGCAGTTGCTTATTGAGAAGTTCAACATGACTCGTCGGGCGACATGAGCCTGCCTAACGGCCCATTGCTGCGGGACGAGCGCAGCAGGAGGCGCGTGATACGCAACATCACAAACGCGTACGTGGAGCGTGCCGATGAGCTCGGCATCCCCCCAACGGCTGTGCCTGCAGAGGTCGGAGCATCGAACCAGGAGGTGATTTCCTGCCTATGCAGGACGCCTATCAAGAGGGCTCGCGAAGAGGGACAAGCTGAGAACGGGACAGCCAAAAAAGTGTTGCAGAGTGATGAAGTGCTGGAGAGTAATGACGACCAGTGATGCGTCTGGCAGTAGTGGGGTTTGGTTGTGGGAGTTGACTGTGTGCGGTATCGTATGTAGGGGGGACGCATTGTTGATGTTGGTGTTGTGGTTGTTATTGTGTGTGCAATGTTATGTTGAGTTGGTGGAATAGTTTTGGCTAATGTGGATATGAGCACCCGAATAGTGCACACACATGTTGTATTGTGACGGAAACAACGAAGCAACATATTTATGTCGCGGATTTTGGTTCTCACATCCTAAGGCGACAGCAATCAACTGCTTCGCAATATCATGGGCTGCTAAATATGGCTTTCCTTTTCCACCTCCACAATTGATCCCGGCAGTTCTTCACCACGCACAGAGAACAGCAACCTCACTAACACTCATCGTTCCCTTCTGGCCTGAAGCTAGTTGGTGGCCTCTTCTTCAACCCTCGCCACCTGCCTGGGCCTCGGCGATCCTCGATTGCTTGAAACTTACCCTCGGAAGCCAATGCCTTGCACCTGGCACACACTCAACAGCATTCTCGGGTTCCGGCCTCCCCCATAGCATGATGATGGCCCTACGCATATCATTCAACTAACAACTCGCCCGCGTCCTCTCCGATTGTTTCAGGGCTACTTTGCTCGCTGCAGAGCCAATTGCTCTCAATGATGCTGCAAACGCGTGCGGAATCTACAATCAAGACTTACGAACCATACTGGCAGCAGTTTCGTTCATTTTGCGTCAAAGCTAAGCTACCATTTCTGCCTGCACAAGATATGACACTCGCGCTGTACCTCGTCTACGCCATTCGCCATCAAGCCACCTTCTCAGTGGTGCAACTCACATGCTCGACGGTTGGTTTCGCCCACCGCATAATTGGGGCTGCTTGCCCATCTATCGGCCCAATGACATCTCAAGTCCGAGAATTTGTGAAGCGTCACTGCCCTCAGCCACACAGGACCAAAGAACCAGTGGCGCTTCACTGAGTGTACGCCATGGCCGCACACTTCATTAGCTGAGACGACCCATCCACCTTTAAAAAATGGCTCATACCGCTTCTCCTGTACGCCGGTTTCCTTCGATACTCGGATCTCGCCTCCATCTGCTGGAACGATATCCAGTTCCAAGACGAGGTCATGTGGCTACTCATCCCGCGCTCGAAGACGACCAAGAGGGGAAGGGCGCATGGGTGCCTATTGCCGCGAGCCAGGGACCCTTCTGCCCCGTTCGATGCACCAAGCGCTTCATCCAATTGGCAAGATATGGTCCCTCTACACCAGAGCCACTAATCAGGGTTTTCGGTTCGGCTACGAGAGACTCACTCCTAGTCAAATCACCATTATACACCACCATACGCAATTGGTGCAAGGAAGCTTTCCTTGCAATCGGCCTTGGCGACCACACTCTTGGCACCCACTCCTTTCGCAAAGGAGCGGCAACCGTAGCGGCAAATGCAGGAATCAAGGATCGCATCTTCAAACTGTCACTAGAGCTACACTGTGAGATCCCCGATCGATCCTAAAGGGGGTTATAGACGCGTTTGCCCGGGGGGTTATAGGCGCACTGACCCGCTACTGAAACAAGCCCTTTTATCCCAGTGGTCTAGTTGTTGGGATTTTGACATGGTACCAGAGCGAAGGTCTCGTGTTCGAATCCCGGTATGTGCACATCGGGCTTCCCAGTGCGGGGGGGTGTCAGAAGTCCACTAGTGATCCCCGATTGATCCTAGGGAAGAGTTACAGGCATGTTGGCCTGGGGGGTTATGGGCGCACTTACCCGTTACACAAACAAGCCATTTTATCCCAATGGTCTAGTGGCTGGGATTCTGACATGGTACCAGAGCAAAGGTCTCGGGTTCGAATCCCGGTGTGTGCACTTCGGGCATCCCAGTGTGAGAGGGTGTCAGTAGATCTGCACTGTGGATGCCCGATTGATCCTGGAGAGGGTTACAGGAGCGTTCGCTTGGGGGGTTATGGGCGCACCGACCCGCTACTGAAACAAGCCCTTTTATCCCAATGGTCTAGTGGTTGGGATTCTGATACAAACAGCTCGGCCGATGGCGCAGTGTAACGACCAAGAAAATGCATGTCACTCCCACCGCCGATCGTCTCGTTGACGCCTCTCGCAACCTCCAACCAACGGCTCATGCGCCATCACCAGCACAACACTCCAGGGCCCTCAAGCGCCACCGTCTGACACCCTTGCACATGTCTCAGCGTAACCCATTGTAATGAGAACGATGCCAATTGCTACAGAAAGCAAGCTTTCTCAATATGAAAAATTTCTAAACGTTTATCACTTTCAAATTTGTGTATTGTGAAAGCGAACCTGACTGTAAAGCAATACTGTGCATCGTCGAAGTGCGCTACCCGCCTTCTCCGAATATATAATGTGGGTTGGGGGTCATTCTTCCCCACCCACGTTTCTCATTTTTGAAATCGCTCAAGTTCAATTCCCACCCACCCTTCCCAATCTAGTCATGTTTGGGGAGTAGTAGTTCTTTCATATCTTAATTGTTTGTTGTTGCATCAGTACTATAGATAGGAACCGTTGTACTTGAGCCCATTGTAACGAGAACGATGCCATTTGCTACAGAAAGCAAGCTTTGTAAATCTGGATATCATGCAGGATCTCAAGAGAGTTCATATGTAACGCTTGAGGGCCTACACGGAAGGGTTGAAAGGCATTCTATGCTCTTCAAATATAACTTCTTTTGACCTAGTGACTAGTGGTCATTATATCTCATATACTCTTCAACCCCAAATAGAGCTAGTCACATTCATTTTGGATCATAGAATGGCTTTACATATTGTTAGTTTTTATCACAAGTCATTGCGGTTCAAATATACTTTCACGAACCTAGCGCGCATCGAGATGTCAAGTTCTGGTTTGGGGGCGCACCACGCGATACAGCCTTCCCTGGTCCGGAGCTGCCGTCAAGAAGAAGGAACCCTTGGCCAATAAGGTTTGTGCTCATGGCAACTTGACAGGTCCCCCCCCCCATTAGAAAAGAAGGTTTGTGACTGGTAGGTGAGTGCAAAATCATATCAAGGAGCACACGAACACAAAATACGTGGGCAGGACCCCAACAAAAGGAAGTTATGGTGGAGTGCAGAAAGTTTTCGATGCAGCATTCGTGGCGCTGCCTGCCCAGGAATCTAGCATTTTTGTTTGCTACAATTACGTGAAGCATTACAATGTCAGTTGCACAAAAAATATGTAAAATTCCTTACAGTGATTATTATGTTTCATTTCAAGACGGGCTCGAGCTAACAAGATTTTCGGCTCGCCATGAAGGGACAGCCTGTATTACATCATTTTATGCTCTGGCTGTGCGTGCACTGCCTGATTTGCTGCTGAGGGTGCCTGCATATCGATTTGCTGCCCATTTCGATCTGGGTTAAAAAAATGGGTGGGTTGAAAGATTTCGAGAGCTTGCAATCTAGTCGCGGGCAAGAGAAAACCAAGCGCTGTAAGAACCTCCGAGCCGCTCCAGCGTGGCTTCGTATGTACAAGCCCCAACCACCACCACAACGCCTGCTGCTACTGTACACGTGTCAATATGGGCGCAGCTGCTTCGACGAGACCCGCGCCGCCATGTGTACAAAACCGGCGCTAGATTGAAACAATATCCAGTCGTTTTCGTGCAAAAATCATCATCATCCTTCTCCGTAACACACGCCTGTCGCTGTCTGTAATGGCTCGTGCTTTGTCATCGGTGCTTCTGCTGCTTGTCGTCACTGCAACATGCCAGTTGCTGCCTGTCCAGGTTGGGGATGCGAAGCAATTGAGCAGGTCGTACTACAAGGACTCGTGCCCGCACTTGGAGGCAATCGTTCGCGAAATTGTCATTGACGAAATTCGCAAAGATATATTTGCCCCTGCCCCACTTCTTCGCCTGGCCTTCCACGACTGCTTCGTTCAGGTACAATGTTGTTCGCCAATACTTTCGCTTGCAGAGAAGCTGTGCTTCATTCAAGCAGACTTCGCCTACAATTTCGCATTCCTGATCATTCGCCTTGTTTTCGTCCCTCCTCCATGCGCCGCAGGGTTGCGATGGCTCCGTGCTACTGAATTCCACACCAGGCAACAAGGCGGAGAAAGACGCAGAGCCCAATTTGTCACTCCACGGATTCGAAATTATCGATCGTATCAAGGTGGCACTTGAGGCCAAGTGTCCTGGCGTTGTCAGCTGCGCCGACATCGTCACTCTCGCCGCCCGCGATGGCGTCCATCTGGTAAGCAGCGCATTGCACGGACAATGATTCTTAGTAAAACAAATGATTGTGTTCAAATTGAACCATTGACGACCTGGATTCTTTTCCGAGACTTGTAATTATTACGGGAAAGGACGAACGTGACGTACCAATCCTGCCTAATGCAGGCGGGCGGCCCGTACATGAGAGCACAGCTTGGGCGCCGCGATTCGCGCTCCTCGAAGGCAGCTCTCGCGGTGAAGCTTCTGCCGGGCCACCAGATGAACGTCAACGAGCTTCTCAGAAACTTCGCCGCCGTCAACCTCACCCTCGGCGACCTCGTGGCGCTCTCTGGCGCGCACACCGTCGGCGAGTCGAGCTGCGACAAAGTCGCGCACCGTCTCTCGCCGAACCGCGACAACACGCTCGCGAGGCCGATGCGCAAGTTTCTCAACAGTCATTGCAGGGCTCCTAACGTCAGCAGCAAGATCTCCATGGTTCTCGACATCCATAGCGCGGCGCGATTCGACAACCACGTAAGCAAACCTCCTGAACCCATCAGGAAAAGCTACTGACTCGTATTCCCTCAATATCAGCGCCACATATCTATTTTTTGCATCCACGCTCCGCTTGAAAAATTGTTTGCCGAGGCCAATCTTCAGAATTCTCGATTCAAAACTTGGAATTCCAAATAGAGATTCCAGTCTTATACCCTGTTGAATTGACTCTTCCCTCTCATATCCTCCACACACCGCAGTATTTCAAGAATCTTCAGCGCAAGTTCGGGCTGCTGACGAGCGACCAGGTGCTGGCGATCGATCCGCGCACCAAGGAGCTAGTGGACCAATTCGCGGCGGACAAGAAGGCTTTCTTCCGCCACTTCCACCTCTCCATGCTTCGCATGGGCGCGTTCGGCGTGCTCACAGGCCAGCAGGGCGAGATTCGCCGCTCCTGCAGCGTTGTTAACTGACAGCCGCCCGTTGCTCTGCTGATGGTTCATCATGTGACCTCGCTGACGTTTCATGCGAAGCCCGGTTGATGGTTCATGAAAGTGAGCCTAAGAGGGAGGGAGTAGCTTCTTGGGCTGGAGTGGGGAAAGTAGCCTATTTCCTGCAGGAGTGGCCTGTGCCTGTCCCATTTGCAGCACCGTGATAGTTGGGAGGGTAGGTTAGGGGGTTGTTAGTAGTAGGGTGGTGGAGTGGTGGTACGGTGTGGTAGTAGGCTGGTTTGGGTGCTTGATTGGGTTTAACTGCTCATTTGAGTAGATTGATATGTATGGTTTGGGACATAAAGATGTTATGTGTCATTGATTCGCATTGAGAGGGGCTTCGGTATTTGGATGGAGTCCTCAATCTGTGTCATACCATACCACGTGTTTGATAGTGCGGTGTCCTTTCAGGATAATAAGCTCACTAGTTTCAGATCAGTGTATTCAACAAGGTAAAGAGCAGATGCTTTCTATGTGCGTCATGCACCAATTGAGCAAAAAATAGTGTAAGGGAAATGATTTGGTATGATTTGGTTTGTAAAACTTTGGGTAATGCAGCTCAGGAGGTTGCATGTCTAGCAAGTACACTGGAGCACCCTCAACAGCGTCAGCGGGACTTGGCGAGAGGAAATGGATTTTGGGGCATGAAGTGGGCCCTAATGACCACAGGGTACTGAAGATTAGAACACACATCCGGCATATCGTGAGGAGAAGGATTTGCGAGCAATGGGATGAGCACGGTATACGACGGGGTAGTGTAGCCCAGGGCACACATATATAGCACATACGTATATCTGCAGTGTGTACACCAAAGCACTTGTAACAGCGACAGAAGGAGCTAACGCGAGGAGAAGGATTTGCGAGGCATGAAGTGGGCCCTGACAAACAGGGTAGTGTACTGGTAGCCCCCCCCTCACCTACACCCCCCCTGGCGCCCATTGCACCTTGTTCCACGCTAAGCCACTTTCAAGAGTTGTAACGAGAGGAGGACTTGCGAGGCATGAAGTGAGTCCTAATGACCACAGGGCAGGGCTGACGTTTCAAATTTAGGTACCCTGATGTCCACCTAAATTTTTTTTTTTAACCCTGAAGGCATATTTTCCAGAAAAGCAGCACCCTGATTGCTCAGCGTTGGGAAGTTATACAGTCTGAGTGTTCAGGGTCGAGAAGTCACGATCAGGGTACGTGTAGTAACGCGCTGTGCATTATCGAAACTGAACTTTGATGGCGAATCTGTTCTGTGAAAGGGCGAATGTGCAATGTCAGATACATTTTACTGTGATCGGTCAAGACCTTTGTGCTCTGACAGCTCAAATCTGCTGTGTCAGGGCCATTTTGCTGTGATTGGGCAAATTCGTTGCTCCGTACGGCGCGAATTCGCTTTGTCAACGCGAATTTTTAATGACGCTGGTGCTGTGACTCCAGAAATGACTCACCAGTTTGACTCTCACTAGTGAACCTCGGAGGTGGGTGTATCGAAAAAAAAATTCGAGGAAGCTTCCTCCCGATAAACTTGCATGCAGGGACCACAGAACGCATACTCTGTAGTGACAGACTCCAGAAATGACTAACACTGAGGCCTATTACACTGAATCAGGGGCCATAAAACAATAACTCTGAGGCTCTTAGTGATGAAAATTTGACTACTATGGAATTCCATTTTTCACAAACTCGATGGTCTGATCCGTCAGACTAATCAGACTATTTACTCTGATAGCGTCAGCCCTGCCACAGGGTATTGGAGCCCAGGGCACACATACACTGATAGAAGTGTTGTTTTGAGACGTCTCACAAACAACTAATGACCACAGGGTATTGGAGCTCAGGGCACACATACACTGATAGAAGTGTTGTTTTGAGACGTCTCAAAAACAACTAATGACCACAGGGTATTGGAGCCCAGGGCACACATACACTGATAGAAGTGCTGTTTTGAGACGTCTCACAAACAACTAATGACCTCATGGTATTGGAGCCCAGGGCACACATACACTGATAGAAGTGTTGTTTTAGGACGTCTCAAAAACAACTAATGACCACAGGGTATTGGAGCCCAGGGCACACATACACTGATAGAAGTGTTGTTTTGAGACGTCTCACAAACAACTAATGACCACAGGGTATTGGAGCCCAGGGCACACATACACTGATAGAAGTGTTGTTATGAGACGTCTCACAAATAACTAATGACCACAGGGTATTGGAGCCCAGGGCACACATACACTGCGAGGACATCAAAACACCACGTAACAGCGACCGAAGGAGCTAACGCGAGGTGAATGATTTGCGGGGCATGAAGTGGGCCCTAACGACGGGGTAGTGCAGCCCCCTCACCCACACCCACACCCTCACCCACTGCACCTCGTCCCATGCTAGGCTGGAGTCGAGGATCTGAAACATGAGAGGGACGGTACAGGAAGGGAAGGACAATGTCAAATGGGTGATTGCCATGCGGTTACCAGGCGCACCCACACTCCCCCTGGCGCCCACCGCACCTCGTCCCATGCCAGGCTAGACTCAAGGATCTGAAACAGATGAAGGTTGTACAGGAAGAGCAAGAGCAAGGGCAGATGGGGGACACAGCAGCCCCCAGATGCATCCACACACCCCTCTAGATGCCCACTGCACCTCGTCCCGCGCCAGACCACTTTCGAGGATCTGAAACAGGAGAAGGAATGTGGGAAGAGCAAGAACCAGGGCAGATGAGAGGCCACGCAGCCCCCAGATGCCCTTTGAGGCGCCTCAGAACAGAAGGCACCCTTGAGGACCTGAAACAGACCAAGGGGGTAAGAGCAAGAGAGCAAGAGAGCAAGAGAGCAAGAGCGCAAGAGCAAGAGCAAGAGCAACGGCAGATGAGTGAGGAGAGTTGGTCGAGAGGGAGAGGCGGAACACACTGAATCCATCGGTACGTGTCTCTCGGCCCTTTGCCCTTCCCATGCACTTGGGCTGATACACTTTGAGGCAGAACCCACTGGGTCCAAGGAGTGGTGCTGCTGGTGCCATAATTTCTAGAGGCGTACCTTGGTGAAGGCAGCAGGGTGAGGGCAGCCGTGGGAACGGAGGTGGTCGAGAGGGAGAGGAGGAACACACTGGGTCCAGCGATACGTGTCTCTCGGCCCCTTGCCCTTCCCATGCACTTGGGCCGACGCAATTTGATTGAGGCACAACCAGCTGGGACTCTAAGGGCTTGGTGAAGGCGGCAGGGAGAGGGCAGCCGTGGGAGCGAAGCTGGTCAAGAGGGAGGGGCGGAACGCACTGGGTCCACCGGTACATGTCTCTCGGCCCCTTTCCTTTCCCATGCACGTGGACCAACGCACTCTGGATAAGGTGATTTATCTCTCGTTTCTGGATCAGGTAACAAGTTGGGGCCTACACGTTCCGAAACGTTGGTGTCGACTTGCTGGGGTGTAACGTAACCGTTGTCAGCAAAGTCGTAGTAGACTTCGGCGTTGATGCTTTTGCGAGGGTTGTCGTCGTCCATGGGGACGTCCACCGAGCAGTACGGAAGAGGTCCGACTTCCTCCGAGTCTCCGTCCATATTTTGCTCGTCCCAGTCGGCTTTGTCTGCTGCGGAGGTGAAGGCTCGGTCACCATGAAATCCGCCAGTGGGGTCTCGTTCTTCTTCAAGGTTGGCAAGGTATGTCGGGAGGGTGAGTCGTTTGTAGAAAATCACGTCACGTGCTGCTACTGTTTCCTTCGAGTGGACGTAAAAAATCTTCCACGCGTTGTAGTGTTTTTCGATGCCCAGGTGTACTCCCCACTGTATGCGTTGAGAGAATCGGCCGGCTCGTGCAGTTGGGGGTCGGTACTGTACCATGCACCCAAACACTCGCAACATTTTTGTGCTGCCTTATTTTCCTGTCCACAGCAGGTACGGTGATGCGTTGTTCGGGAGCGATGATGACAAGAGCTAGTTGTGCAACATCACGGCATGGTCCATTGGCTTGAGCCACTGGTGGTTGGGTAGGCGCATGCCACGTAGCAGCTTGCGCATGGTGTTTTGAAGGGTCATGTTCATTCCTTCTGCTACGCCTTGCTGTTGATGGGCGTAGGGAAGGGAGATGAGCCGTTTGATGCCTCTTTCTGCCAGGTAGTCCTTGAACCTCTGTGACTGATATTCCCCTCCCTCGTCTGACTGGAAGATTTTCAGCTTTACTCCTAATTAACGTTTTGCTACTGGAAGCTAGGCGACGAAAGCTTCGAAGGTCATGTCGCGACTCGGAAGGTTGAGATGCCAGACATATCGTGTGGCGGCGTCGATGAACGTCATGATGTAGTTGTAGGCTCCTTGTTTGGGTTCACGACTGTACACTTTTTCCAGTGGTCCGTATGTTGGTGCGCTTGGGTTGTGGTGAGAGATGAACGGCTGATGCGGTAAGTCGGCTTCAGGGCAGGTAAAACACGTTTCGCGGACTCGTTGAATTTCTCTGCCGTCGTGTAGAAGCAGTGAGTCTTTATCAAGAACACTTGCTCTTATCGCGTTGTTTAACGTTGTGTTGCTCGGGTGTCCCATCCTTGCATGCAAGATGTCTTCGCCAGCGCGATGTCCGGGTGAACGTCGGTACAGGTTGGAGTTGGAGTGAAACGTGCGGTGAAGTTTGCGCTTCTGTGGACTTCCCGTGGAGTGGGAGTGAGCTGATGCGCAGGAGTCGGTGGTGTGTCGTCGATGAAGGCCGGTGCTGTTGAAGAACCAGCGATTGGTGCCTGTGTTGTCTCTGCTGCTGCCGATGTTGTCTCTGCTGCTGCCGTTGTTGTCTCTGCTGCTGCCAATGTTGTCTTTGCTACTGCCGATGGTGTTACTGCTGCTGTCGATGTTGTTACTGTTGCTGCTGATGTTGTCTGGATTGTTGCTAATGCTCTCGTTCGTTCTGTTTCATGTACAGTGTTCGAGTACCAGAAGCCGCCAGGACTGAAGTCGGGGTCGAGATCCGCGGGGTTTGTTTAGGAAGTGAATTTGACAATTCCATCACTATCGGCGGTTTCTTGATCTGGAATGAAGTCGAGGACGAAAACATTATTCTTTAGTATGGCCTTTCTGATGTACAGTCCGCCTCTCCCGTTGTACAGCTTGAACTCCAAGGTGGTGCCGTCTGCTTCAAGATGGATTCCCTTCGCCATGAGTTGGCTGGCGCTTAGTAAGTTGTAGCCGAGTCCTTCTGCAATTAAGAGTTTCGAGATTTGCAAAATAACGTTAGTCTCTCATGACTGAAGCTGAACTATCCCTTGTCGTCGTGTGCGTAGGTTCTGATTGTTGGCGACGGTGATGACGACTTTGCGCTGCAGTTGGTGTTTCTGTTGAACGAAGAGACCCGAGGAGCACATGTGCTGTCCGCAGCAGCTGTCTAGGAACCAGGTGTCTTTTCCAGACAGCTCGCTCTAGGCAATGGCTGCGTGTGTCGGGTTCGGCTCCAAAGATTTGCGTCGAGGAGTACTTTTGTCGAGTAGTTCTTCTGGTGAGTAGTGTGGTTGTGATTCGGTGACGCAGGAGTCTGTTATCTTTGTCATGCAACTGATGATATTTCTTGTTCCTTGTGCAGGTTGCGTCGTTGATGTCGTTGAAGACCGCGTTTTGATTGATGGGATGCGCCTGTGTGGAGGCCACGTGACTGCGGGAAGGTCGAAGTTGACGGTGCGGTGCCGTTGACTGCTGTCGATTTGGGTAGTGTGTGCGAGGGTGACCTGACGTTTTGCAGAGATGACAGAACGGAGGTATGAGATGTTGTGTTTGATACTTGTTCTGTCGGTTGTTGTTGTTGTTGTCGTTATTATTGTTGTTGTTGTTGTTGTTGTTGTTGTTGTTGTTGTTGTTGTTGTTGTTGTTGTTGTTGTTGTTGTTGTTGTTGTTGTTGTTGTTGTTGTTGTTGTTGTTGTTGTTGTTGTTGTTGTTGTTGTTGTTGTTGTTGTTGTTGTTGTTGTTGTAGCGTCGTTGAGTATGAAACGCGAACTCGGATGCTGATGCTCGTTTCGTGTGACGTTCTTCATGCAGGTCCATGTCCTGCTGTTCAGCGTAGAATTTGACACAGAGTGCCGCCTCGGAGATCTTCCCATGAGCTCGGAGAACAGCTCGAGTGGAGCGCGAGTGAGGTCAGAGGCCTCTGATGACTACTGTGACAAAGGCTTCTTCGGAGATTGATCCGCCGCATCGAAAGAGTCTGTCACGTAGTCGGCGACATCGGCTAACATTCGCCACTCCCTTTTCGCCGGGTTTCATTTCCACTGTTGTCAGCTGTGCCATTAAATTACTCTGATAAACACCGTGTGTTGCTTGATACAGGTTCTTCAAGTGGTTGTATGCGAGCTCGGCGGAGTTGCCGTATCCACGATAAGACTGGATGTTCTACTGCTCATTCGGCGTTATGTTTCGTAGCAGGATTGTGTACGCCATCAATGTCTGATATTTAGACTGCTGCTTGTTCTACCGTGTTCCGTACACTGGGTATGGCAGGGAACCGTCGAAGAATCCGAGGATTTGCGCGCCTTCCATCATCAGTTCGAACTCGAATGACCAGGTATAGAAGTCTTTGCCGTCGAATGTTCTTGATGTTTGTAGTTTTAGAACGTGCGCGAACTGCGATTGTACTTGAAGTGCGTCCAGTGTCTTCTCTTGTCCAGGTGAAGGCTACTGATGCGGCATGAAGCTGATGGAGCGGCGTTGAGGCTCGTACAGAGTGAAGGTGGGTTGTTGCTGATTTCCGCGCGCATAGGATGAGCCATCAAGACTCATGGGTGTGACACCGTTGTTGTTGTTGCTAATGTTTGACTGCGCAGGTGCTGCTTGCTGGTGTTGTTTGTAGAAGGACACGAAGGAGAAAAATTACTCCATCATGTTTGGGTCGAAGCCTGTTGCCTCGTTCGCAGGAGTTTCAGTAGATTCAGCAGCTGGTTTTGTTGCTGTGCCTCCCTCTGTCTGTAGACCAGAGGCTGGAGGTGGAGTAGGAGTAGTGCCGGGAGAGCCGTTAGAGGAGCTTCTCTCCTTCTGTGTTGCCATGTCTTCTAATGTTGTGGGAGTTTAAACGAAGTGAAGTTTTGCATTGTCTGCTCTCATACTATGTTGGGCTGAGAAAAGCCCTTAGGATCTTTCAAGGCTAAAACTCTCGATAGGAATGTTGTATTGCAGAAGCGTTTCAATGACTAAGTGTTGAATCACCTTGCGCTAGTATGTAAGGGCAAGATAGACTGATTTTAGCAAAGGAATACAAGTTTTTTTTTAAGATTACAAGGAATATGAAAGGATGCGATAACCGTTTTTACTGTTGCTTGTTGCGGTTCGATACAGTGACGACTCGGGCAACTGCTCAATGTCGAGTCAGATGTTTGTCCTTGCTGTCGTGCTGTATTTGTCGAGTCAAGGGTCGCTGACCTTTGACCTTCGCGTAACCTCAAGTAGTTACATTTTGTCAACCTCCTCGGTTGACTTGCCGTTGCTTCGTTGTTATTTGCTTTGCTTATAGTTTGATGTTCCGACACATCGGAAGCGTTAAGTTACTTGTTTCCAACAGGATGGAGGAGAGGAGACGAGAAAAGAGGCGGCTGGAGGAGGGGATGGACGTACTCATTGGTGCTGCTGGCTATCTCCTGCTAGAGCCTCAGCTTCATTTTGGCCTAAGATGAATCGTAAGCCTTAGGAGTGAGCTGAAGGCTGATCAGTCAGGGTAGCCTTCTAAAAAAAACTGATTTTTTAGTGTTTAATTTTGAAAAATGGCTGATCATTCAGCCTTGTTTAAAACGAAAGGCCGAACGTAACTTTAGCGGAACACATTCATTCAATTTCAAAGCGTGGCACTGAAAAAAAGGGCACGCAAGTGCTGCCAACAGTGCTCACGATGTGCCTACAACTTTATACACGAACCTTTTGCCGGCAACAACTATGCGCGCGACATGGTGGAATCCGATCGAATCTCCTATGATTGGGCAAAGTTTTGGTAAAAATGTTGTGTTAGAGCGAATCTCTTGTGATTGGGCAAAGTGGTTGTGCCTTGACTGTCAAAACTATGCATTTATATGCTCTAGGCTGTAGTGGGGCACTCCTTATGGGTTACAACCCAATTAAGTTTTGCCATACAAACTCTATACTGCTATTGTTCTAGTCATTCTCATTCGTACTTTTTGACATGGTTTCAGAGCAGGTTCCCTAGTGGGAACGTTTTTATTAGGGCCCACCACGAATTTTTTTCCCGCCCTGCCCGAAGCGCGCCTCGCACCTGCCTTACATGCACCGTCCCGCGCCCTGCCCTACTGCCGCCCGTAGCGGCCCTGCCCGCCCGGCCCGTCGCGGCCCTGCCCTAACGGCCCGTCGCGGCCCTGACCTAGCCGCTCGTCGCGGCCGTACCCTGTCGCCGCCCATTGCGGCCTCTCCTAACTGCCCGCCGCGGCCTTACCTTACCGCCCGTTGCGACCCTGCCATGCCGCCACTCGTTGCGGCCCTGCCCTCAGCCGCTCGTCGCGGCCTTGCTCGACCGCCGCTCCTTCGCGGCTCTGCCGTGCAGCCGCCTAGTCGCGGCCTTGCCCTGCAGCCGCCCTGTCGCGTCCCTACCGTACTGCCGCCACGTCGCGGCTCTGCTCTGCCGCCGCCTCGTCGCGGGCCTGCCCTATAGCCGCCCCGCTTCGGCCGTGACCTACCCGCCATTCGCGGCCCTGCCCTGCACCCACCCTGGTAAGCGCCCGCCCTGCTAAGCGCACCGCTCCGCCCGCCTGCCTAGCCAAGTTGTGCCGCCTAGCAGAACCGCGCTACCCACCCAAACCGTGCCGCCCTGCCGAGCCGCGCCACCCTGCCGAGCCGCGCCGCTCTCCCCTACTGCTATTGCTATTGCTGCTGCTACTGCCGCCTTGGCTAGCCCTACTATTCTTACCTTCGATGCTGAGGGTCGTGCGGTCGATTTGAATGTTTGGGTAGATGACCTGCAGCTCTATCTTCAGTGCAACTCTAGGGACGGAGTCTCGCTTTTCGATCACACGTCCGCTGCACCTACTGCCGATGCTGACAGTACGGTTCGCTCACAGTGGACTACTCGTGACGCTGTTGCTTGCCTTGTTGTTCGTAGTCACATGCCGTCTACTGAGCGCGCGCACTTTGGTCAGTACAAGACTGCTAAGTCCTTGTATGACGCTATCGTTGCACTCTACTCCTCCCCTGCCACTGCTACCGTCAGCCGCCTCATACTGCCGTACTTGTTCCTTGACCTGGCTGCTTTTGCCACAGCCGCTGACCTTATCACTCACCTCCGCACTAGTGACACCCGCTACCGCGCTGCACTTCCCCCCGAGTTCCGCGCTAAGAACCCCCCCCCCCCCCCCCCCCCCCCCCCATGTACATCACTCTCTTCTACCTAGTCACCCGTCTCCCTGACTCTCTTCGATCAGTCAGGGACCACATTCTCTCCCTTTGCCCCACCGAGCTCACCGTCGACCTCCTCGAGGAGCGCCTCACTGCAGCTGAGACTAGCATAGTCGCTGTAGGAGCTTCTCGTGGCGACCCTCACGCCCCTTTCTTTGAGGGTTGTTCCCCCTGTCCCCCTTTTGCCTTCTGTTGCTTCTGCTGCTGCTGTTGACCTCGTTGGCACAGAGGAGGTCGGGGATGCGTCTGCTCCTAGTGGGAGGCGCCGAAGCGGTAAGGGCAAGGGGGGCAAGAGTGGTGGAGGGGACGGCGGGGGCGGCGGTGGTGGCGGTGGAGGAGGCAGAGGGGGTGGGGGTGGAGGTGGGGGTGGTGGCGGGAGTGGGGACGTCGGTGGTGGCGGTGGAGGTGGGGGCGGCAACGGCAGCGACAGTGGGGGTGGCGGCGGCGGTGGTGCTGGTTGGGGTGGAGCGGCGCAGTGTGGAGGTTTTGGCGGTAGCCAGCGACAGCAGCAGCCGCATTCCCGTGAGGCCCCGTTTGTGAGGATCTGGTCCAGGAAAGATAATTGTATTCAATGATTTACCTGGGTACAACACGAGGCTAGATATAGCCTCGACACACGGCCACTTACCCAGGTGTTACGGGAATGTTCTGAGGGTTGCGAAGCGTCCCGAACAGAACCTTCCCGAACTCAGTAGAAATCAATTCGGTGGAAACCAAATAGGCTTGAGTCCGGTACACGTAACCTGGTTCGGTGCTATAACTATAATGACATATAGGAATGCACCTAACCTAGGAAAGCAAGCATATCTATGCATGATAAATATAACCCAAGCTAGTAATAGCATAATAAAGTCCAGGCAAGCTAGCAAAGCCAGCATAAGCCGTCGTACTCTCACACGCCCCCCCCTCAAAGCTGGGTGGCGTGAGAAACAACCTGCTTGACAAGATAGTCCTTGAGAGCACGACGTGTGTTGCCTAGATCAGCTTCTGCAACCCAACTGTCATCCGATGGGTCATATCCCTTCCAGTGTCTCAGGAACACGAGCGTGTTGCCGCGTCTGCGTCGATGAGCGAGAACTTTTTCCACCTCGTACTCTGGTTCATTCTGTATGAGAACAGGTGGTGGTGGTGGTAGCTGGCGTCCCTGGAACTGCTGGTTGGGGTCCTTGTAGGGCTTCAGAAGCTGAACATGGAAATTGTTGTGAAGCTTCCACGTAGTAGGTAAGCGCAAGCGGAATGTTACTGGTGTCACCTGTGCCTCAACGCGAAAAGGACCACAGAAGCGAGGCCAGAGCTTGGACGGTAGGTGAGACAGGTTCAAGTTGCGCGTGTCAAGAAGCACCTGATCTCCGACTGCTACTGAGTGATCACGACGCTGGTGATCGGCATACTGCTTCGGGGAGTTCTGCATTGTGGTGAGACGTCCCTGAGTCTTCGCCCATAGCTGCTGCATGGTGGTGACGAAGTCATGTGCGGCTTGGACGTGTGGCGGTGTGGTTGGCTACTGTGGTGTAAGTGGTTCCCGTCCATAGCATAGGAGGAAAGGAGATTTCCCTGTGGCCGCATGCGACGCCTTATTGTAAGCGAACTCAAGTGTCGGTAACTGTGAATCCCACTGGCTGACGTCCTCTTTGCAAGCGGTGCGCAGTAGCTGTTCAACCACCTAATTGAGTCGCTCTGTCTGTCTATCAGTCTAGGGGTGGTATGCTGAAGACATCACAAGCTTTTTCACCAACAGTCCCATGAGCTCCTTCGAGAACTTAGTGGTGAATTTGGGGTCTCTGTCTGAGATGAGTGTAGCGGGGATGCCGTGCATGGTGATGATGCGGTCAAAGAAGAGTCGAGCAGTTGCTTCAGCTGTAGCTGTGGCATTGGTCGGTATGAAGTGACCCATTTCGGAGAACTTATCGATTACTACGAGGATGGAATCATGTCCCCGTGAGGTCGAAGGAAGTCCCGTGATGAAGTCGAGGCTAACGACCTGCCATGGCTGCTCCGGTACGGGTAGAGGCTGAAGTAATCCTGCCTTTTTCTGCTTGCTGCTCTTCATCTGCTGGCACGTGTCACACGAGGTGACGAACTGCTCCACGTCTGCTGCCATCCCGGGCTAGTAGCAATACTTTGCTATCCCTGCTAACGTCTTGTTGCTCCCGAAATGTCCCGCGTTCTGTACGTCGTGAAACTCCTCCAGTAGAATCTATCAGAGCGGGGCATAGCTCGGTTCCCCAATCTTTCCTGATCCCTTTCTTACAGCTAAGTCCTTCTCCCACCGTAACAACTTCTGTTTCTCTGCGGTAGTAATCTCTGCGTCCACGGAGTACTCATGTTGGAATAGGCCCTTGAGCAAAGGGTTCATCCCATCGAGCTAGATGCCTGCTATATGTCCGGGGCGGCTCAACGCGTTTGCTTTGTTGTGTAGCTCGGGCTTGTAGACGATGTCGTAGTGGAAGTGGGTCTCCAAGAAGTCCAACCACCGCACCTGTCGTCGTGAGAGCGTTGGCTGCGACTTCAGGTATTTGAGGCTGCAGTAGTTAGTGTAAACTGTAGTCTTGGCTCCCTCTAGGTAACACCCCCACGCCTTGAAGGCTATGACTATCGCTAAGGCTTCCTTGTCGTGCATTGGGTAATTCAGTTCTGCTCCGTGTAACTTCTTACTAAGGTAGGCGATGGGCTGCAAACCGCGTCTGTGATCCTGCATCAATACTGCTCTGACTCCTTGGTCACTAGCGTCTGCTTCCACCACGTAGTCTCTGTCTGGATCCGGTAGGATGAGTACTGGCGCTGTAGTCAGTGCTGTCTGTAGCTGCTCCATGGCTTGCTGTTGAGGAGTATCCCATTTGTAGGGCGTATCCTTTTTTTAGTAGGTCGGTCAGTGGCGCTGTTGCCTTAGCGTATTGTGGCACGAACCTGTTGTAGTAGTTGGCGAAGCCTAGGAACTGCTGCAACTCCTTCACGTTATCACGAACATTCCCTATATCCGTCCAACTTCGCAGATCCACTCGCTTTCCATTGTTGTAGATGCACGTTTTCCGGTTGACCCAAACGATCTCGGGTTTGAACCGCTTCAGAAAATCACGCCCCAAGATGAAATCTAATCCCTTGATGTTTGTGATCGGCAATGTCGGCTTCCACCGTAACGCCCTTATCTGCAGCTGCAGTGTTGACTCGCCGTGGATGGGAAGCTTCGCCATCTACCATCGTTGCTGTAAAATGGGTCTTCTCCGATTGACGAGAAGTGAGAATGGATGATTGAACTATGATAAAGTTGGGTACAAGTACTAACCCTAATTGGGTTGTACCCCATATGGGCTACCCCACTACAGCCTACACAAATGTATAAGCTATAATGTTCTGACACCGATGACTCTCCAATTTTCTCCAACGTCCCGCGGTCGCACACCGAGTGGGACGCACCAATGTCCACCAGTGCCTGGAGGCGTCGCCCGTTGCAGATCACCTCGAGTATTAGTGGTTGTTGCTGCTCCGAGTAGCCGTAGATGGTACCGCTTATAGGATCATAGGGTACGTCCAATATGTCATCCCTAGGTCCTGCGCTCGAAGATGTAGCTGCAATATCAGTTTTCAATAGAGAAATGTTAGAAGGATTTATCCGAGGCCGATTCAGCTTCTCTTGGGCCTGGAACCTTCCCCTAAGCCTTTGCAATTGTGTAGAATTCATCTGTGGGGAACAGGAAGCCTTTCCCCAGTGCTGCTGGGAGAGAATATTAACTCCTTGGAACGCTCGACCCTTATTAGCGCTCCGGAGTAGGGTCCCCATATTATTCGGTACCGGGTTAATTTCTGACTCTCCCTTATTCAAGGCTTGAAACCCACGTTAAGTAATGTTCTTACTTGTCAGGGTGTACGGCTGGAGTTTCCCGCTCGGTGCAGGGTCTTGTTTCGCGGAGTCTCCATTTGCCTCGGAAATTTCTCCAGGTGCTGGCTGGTCGTGACGCTTTAAACTCGCGCCATTATATTCTCCTTTTTACGCCCTCTCCGAAGTTGCCACGTTGTCCGTTTTCTGCTTCGGTGGTGCCGCACTGTTCTTGTCCCTCAGCTCCGCTCGTCTTTTCTTCATTTTCCAACACGCTTAGATACGTGTCAGAACATTATAGCTTATGCTTTTGTGTAGGCTATAGTGGGGTATCCGATAGGGGGTACAACCCAATAAGGGTTAGTACTTGTACCCACTTCATTCATAGTCCATTCATTCGCGTTCACTTCTTCACATGGAATCAGAGCAGGTCCCCTCCTAGGGACTGTTCCTAGGGCCCACCGAAGCGCGCCCCGAGGCGCGCGTTCCTTTTTTTTAGCGACCCTCCGTGTCGCCCCTAGCGGCTCGTTACGCCGCCCTTACCTACGCGGCCCCGCCGCCCTTACCTACGCGGCCCCGCCGCCCTTACCTACGCGGCCCCGCCGCCCTTACCTACGCGGCCCCGCCGCCCTTACCTACGCGGCCCCGCCGCCCTTACGTCGCGGCCCCGCCGCCCTTACGTCGCGGCCCCGCCGCCCTTACATCGCGGCCCCGCCGCCCTCACGTCGAGGCCCCCGCCGCCTCACCTTCGCGCCCCCCCCCGCCCTTACCTACGCGGCCCCGCCGCCCTTACCTACGCGGCCCCGCCGCCCTTACGTCGCGGCCCCGCCGCCCTCACGTCACGGCCCCGTCGCCCTCACCTACGCGGCGCCGCCGCCCTCACCTCTGCGGCCTCGCCGCCCTCACCTACGCGGCCTCGCCGCCCTCGCCTTCGCGGCCTCGCCGCCCTCACCTTTGCGGCCCCGCCGCCCTCACCTACGCGGCCCCACCGCCCTCACCTTCGCGGCCTCGCCGCCCGTGCCTACGCGGCCCCGCCGCCTTCTCCTACGCGGCCCCACCGCCCTCACGTCGCGGCCCCGCCGCCCACACCTTCGCGGCCCCGCCGGTCTCCCCTCCTGCCGAGCCGCCCGAGCAGCCGCCCGCCACGCCGCCCGGTACCGGAGCAGCCGAGCCGCCCAGCAGCAGCCGCCGAGCCGCCAGGCCGCCGAGCCGCAGTCCAGCCGAGCCGCCCAGCAGCAGCCGCCGAGCCGCCGGGCCGCCGAGCCGCAGTACAGCCGAGCCGCCCAGCAGCAGCCGCCGAGCCGCAGTACCGCCGGGCCGCCCCGCAGCCGAGCTGCACTACTGCCGAGCCGCCCGACCTGCCCTGTCTGGTGAGCACAGCCACACTGCTACTGCGTGCCCTTCCCCCACTGCTTGCACTGCTAGTCTGTCGTCATGGCTACCCCTAGTGTCCTCGCTTTTGACGCTCAGGGTCGAGCCATTGACTTTGAGGTCTGGGTCGACGACCTGCAGCTGTTTTTACAGTGCGATAGGGCGGACGGTCTTTCTCTCTTTGACCTCACCTTTGGCGCCTCCCCTGCTCCTGCTGCTGATGCTGACCCCACTCTTCGCTCTCAGTGGGCCACCCGCGATGCTGCTGCACGTCTTGCTGTGCGTCGCCACCTGCCTACCACTGAGCGCGCGCACTTTAGTCAGTACAAGAGTGCTCAGACCTTGTACGACGCTGTAGTTGCGTGCTACTCTTCCCCTACCACTGCTGCACTGAGCCGCCTCATGCTACCGTACCTCTTTCCTGACCTTGCTGCCTTTCCTACAGTCGCTGACCTCATCACGCACCTCCGCACTTCTGACACTCGCTACCGCGCCGCACTTCCTGCTGAGTTCTGCGCCAGGAACCCCCCCCCCCATGTACATCGCTCTCTATTACATAGTCACTCGCCTCCCTGACTCCCTTCGCGTAGTCAGGGACCACTTCCTCTCAGTCTGTCCCACCACCCTCACTGTCGACCTCCTCGAGAAGGCCCTCCTAGCGGCGGAGAAGAGCATAGTCGCTGTAGGAGCCTCTCGTGGTGACCCGCGCACCCCCATCTTTGAGGGGTGTTCTCCTTCCCCTCTGCTGCCCTCTGTTGCCTCTGCTGCGGCTACCGACCTGCTTGGTCTTGAGTCGGTCGGCGCGGCGTCTGCCCCTAGCGGGAGACGCCGCCCTGGCAAGGGCAAGGGGGGCAAGGGCGCGGGTGGAGCTGGCGGGGGCGGTGGAGGTGGCAGTGGCGGTGGCGGTGGCGGAGGGAGTGGGGGTGGCGGTGGGAGTGGTGGTGGGGGTGGTGGTGGTGGTGGCGGCAGCGGAGGCGGCGGGAGCGGAGGCGGCGGTGGGAGCGGAGGCGGCGGTGGTGGCGGAGGTGGAGGCGGCGGTGGCGGAGGAGGTGGAGCCGGTCGGGGTAGTGCCCCGCAGCGGAGCGGCTCTGGTGGTGGTCAGCGCCAGCAGCAGCAGCAGCAACAGCAGCAGCGTTCTCGGGACATCCCCCCGCCTCAGCAGCTCCGTGAGTGGTACACGCAGCGTCATCGTGGTGGGGGTCTTGGCCCGTGCACCTACGTTCTTCGTTCCGGCGACCGCGCGGGTGAGCAGTGTGGGGGTGCCCACTCCACCCAGCACTGCTTTGGCCGCCTGACGGACGCTTGGCGTCAGCAGTTCCCCGAGGCCAGTGAGATTCCCCGCTGGGGAGAGCTGTCTAGGGCTGGCGTAGCGATCTTTGATCTTGACTTTGATGTTATCCTTGCTGCCATGTATGCTGTGACTATAAGTGATGAGGGTGACTGTTACCGGTGTTTCCCGCCCGACCCGGGCATTGGTACTGCTGCCCTGGGTGCTTGTGAGGCTACTGCTCTAGGTGCCGGTGCGTCTGCACTCTCAGGTACTGGTGAGGCTGCGCTCTCAGGTACTGCGTCGGCTTCGGCCTCCCTCACCTTCACACTTGACTCAGGGGCTTCTCGCTCCTTCTTTCGAGACCGCACCACACTCACGCCGCTTAGTCGGCCGGTTGCAGTCTCCCTGGCTGACCCCTCTGGGGGTCCTGTCCTCTCTCACTTCTCTACTGTCCTCCCGTGTCCGGCTGCCCCCTCGGGCACCCTGTCGGGTCTGTACCTCCCCTCGTTCTCGACGAACTTGGTGAGTGGTGCTGACCTGCAGGATGCGGGGGTTCACCAGTTTACTCCTGCGAGTCAGCGGGGGACTCACTGCTCGGGCGCCCGCACAGGCCGACACCTAGCCACTTTTTCGCGTCGGCCCGGGTCGAGTCTCTACACCCTGACCACTGAGTCTCCTCCAGTCCCTGCGTCTGGCCAGGTAGCTGCGTCGGGTCAGGTGTTTGCTGCTGCGTCCAGGTCTGGTCCTGAGTCTGCCCCCTGCTCGTGTCACCTCCTGTCTCACGAGACTCTCTTGTGGCACCACCGTCTTGGCCACCCCTCCTTGCCTCGTCTTCGGGGCATGGCTTCCCGTGTCCTTGTCTCTGGTCTCCCCCGGTCTCTCCCTCCCCTTCCTTCAGGGCCAGGACCTTCCTGTGTCCCTTGTGTCGAGGGGCGGCTCCGTGCTGCCCCTCACTCCTCCCAGTTTCCCCAGACAGAGGCTCCTCTGCAGACGCTTCACATGGACGTGTGGGGCCCGGCCCGCGTCCGTGGACAGGGTCACGAGCGCTACTTCCTGCTGGTGGTTGACGACTACTCGCGTTACACCACAGTCTTCCCCTTGCGCAGCAAGGGTGATGTCACTGAGGTGTTGATCGACTGGATCCGCGCAGCTCGTCTCCAGCTCAGGAGGAGCTTCGGCTCGGACTTTCCTGTTCTGTGTCTGCACTCTGACCGAGGCGGAGAGTTCTCCTCTGGCCTTCTGCGAGCCTACTGTCGTGCACGAGGCATCCGCCAGACTTTCACGCTTCCGGACTCTCCACAGCAAAATGGGATTGCTGAGCGCCACATTGGCATGGTCATGGACGTCGCTCGTACGTCCATGATGCATGCGGCTGCCCCCCATTTTCTGTGGCCGTTTGCGGTTCGGTACGCGGCGCATCAGCTCAACCTTCACCCCAGGGTCTCCCGGCCGGAGACCTCCCCAGCTCTGCTTTGGACGGGGAAGGTCGGCGATGCGTCTGCGTTCCGTGTCTGGGGATCTCGGACGTTTGTCCGCGACTTGTCTGCGGACAAGCTGTCCCCTCGTGCTGCTCCCTGTGTCTTCCTAGGCTTCCCCCCTGACGCCCCAGGGTGGCAGTTCTACCACCCCTCCTCTCGTCGTGTTCTGTCCTCCCAGGATGTCGAGTTCGACGAGTCCGTCCCCTTCTACCGCCTCTTCCCCTACCGCACTCCTTCCCTCCCCCCGCCACCGCACTTCCTTGTGCCAGGTCCCCCCGCGGTAGACCCCCTTCCCCCTCAGGGTCCTGCCCCTTCAGGTGTGTCCCAGGTAGATGCAGTCGAGCCGGTCGAGGTTGCTCGTGGCTCAGGTACTGCAGGGGGTGCTGAGCGTGGGGTTGCTGAGCCTGGGGGTGCTGACTCTGGGGGTGCTGAGCCTGGGGGTGCTGAGCATGGGGGTGCTGACTCTGGGGGTGCTGCGCGCGTGGGTGCTGAGCCTGGGGGTGCTGAGCCTGGGGGTGCTGCGTCTGGAGCTGCTGAGCCTGGAGGTGTGGAGCCTGCGGCCACTGGACCTCCCCTTGTGGCGTCTGGCGGTGCTGGGCCTGGAGGTTCTCCGGGTGTTTCGTCTCGGCGGGAGCCACTCTCTCCACAGGAGCTGCGTGAGTGGTTTGCTCGCCGCTGGAGGCGTACTGCTGGAGCTGCTGAGGGTGTTGGTTCTGAGACTACTACTGTCCGTCCTGGTGGTGGTCTTGCTGCGGGTGCTGCTGGAGGTCCTGCCGCTGGAGGTGCTGTTGGCGCTGGTGCTGCCGGAGGTGCTGAGGGTGCTGGTGCTGTCCCTGCTGTGTCTGGTGCCGCCACGCGGCCTCGGCCGTACTTCGTTCCGCTCTTGCAGCAGGTTCTTGGTCTTTCTCCTCCTGTAGAGTGTCCACCGCGTGTCCAGTCACAGTCACAGTTAGAGCCCGCCTCCCCACTTCCTGCTCCCTCTCCTTACACTGGTCCTACTGGAGGTCTTACTGAGCGTCGTGACCCTGCGTCTCGTCCCGCGTCGCCTGTCCGTACTGCTCGCGCTAGTGGTCGTGGTTTGCGTCCGCGTCCTCCTCCTGTCCCTGGCACGCACCGGATGTCTCTGCGTCCGTCCATTGCTCCTCTGCGTGCCCCTCTGCCTTCTCCTCCTGAGTCCTCTCTTCCTGCACTTGCCGACCCGGCGTCGGACTCCCTCCGTCCTACTGTCATGCGTCTCCTTGCTACTGCCGTCACTGACCCCTCCTTTGAGTCCACTGCTGCGTCTGCTCTTGTTGCTGAGCTCGTCGACTTTGCTGCTCGCTGTCGTCTGGACTACGCTGCTAGTCTTGTTGCTGAGTGTGCGTCTGTCTGTCCTCCGTCCGTCGGGGGTGAGTGTGCTCTTGGCACGGACGTCCTTGAGGACAGGCAGGAGGAGTTTCAGTGTTTGGCTGCTGCTTCACCTCATCTCGCGTCTATACTGCTTGCCCCTGAGGGAGACCCAGATGCACTAGACATCCCGACTCCGCACTCTTACGCGGAGGCCGTAGAGGGTCCCTACTCCTCTCAGTGGCAGGCAGCTATGGATGCAGAGATGGCTTCCTGGAAGTCCACAGGCACCTACGTTGACGCGGTTCCCCCTCCTGGGGCGAACATCGTCAGTGGGATGTGGATCTTCAGGGTGAAGCGATCGCCGGGCTCTCCACCTGTCTTCAAGGCGCGGTACGTGGCTCGTGGCTTCAGTCAGCGGCAGGGAGTTGACTACTTTCAGACCTTCTCTCCCACCCCGAAGATGACCACTCTTCGGGTGCTGGTGCACATAGCCGCTCAGCGCGACTACGAGCTCCACTCTCTTGACTTCAGCACTGCTTTCTTGCAGGGTAGCCTGCACGAGGAGATCTGGCTGCACCGTCCACCTGGCTTCACTGGGACTTTCTCTCCTGGCACCCAGTGGAGCCTCCGACGGCCAGTCTACGGTCTCCGCCAGGCACCGCGTGAGTGGCACGACACACTGAGGACTACGCTTGCGGCTCTTGGGTTTGCTCCCTCTACTGCTGACCCGTCGTTGTTTCTGCGCACCGACACTTCTCTGCCGCCGTTCTACATCCTCGTGTACGTCGACGACTTGGTCTTGGCCACAGCGGACACTGCTGGACTCGCCTACGTGAAGTCCGAGCTGCAGAAGAGACACACGTGCACTGACCTGGGTGAACTGCGCAGCTACCTTGGCTTGCAGATCACGCGGGACAGAGCACGCCGCACCATTACCTTGACTCAGTCACACATGGTGCAGCAGGTCCTTCAGCGCTTCGGTTTCACGTACTCCTCGCCTCAGGCCACTCCTCTGTCTACTCGCCACTCGCTCTCAGCTCTGCCTTCGGATGAGTCCGTAGAGTCGAGTGGCCCGTACCCAGAGCTTGTTGGCTGCCTCATGTACCTGATGACCTGCACACGACCTGACCTTGCATACCCTCTTAGCATTCTTGCACGCTATGTTGCTCCTGGGAGACACCGACCAGAGCACATGGCCGCAGCGAAGAGGGTATTGCGCTACCTGTGCAGTACGTCGGGCATGGGGCTAGTGCTTGGAGGGCGGAGTCCAGTGGTACTTACAGGTCACGCGGACGCTTCTTGGGCTGACGACCAGGCTACGCAGCGGTCGTCACAGGGTTACACCTTCAGCCATGGCTCCGGCTCTGTCTCGTGGCGGGCTACTCGCTCGTCTTCGGTTCTCAACTCGAGTTGTGAGGCTGAGATCTACGCAGGGGCCATGGCTGCACAGGAGCTTCGCTGGCTCACCTACCTGCTGACTGACCTTGGAGAGCCGCCTCGTTCTCCTCCAGTGCTGTACGTAGACAACAAGGCCATGCTGGCCTTGTGTCGAGAGCAGCGTCTGGAGCACAGAACGAAGCACATTGCTCTTCGCTACTTCCTTGCCCGTGAGCTACAGCAGCGTGGACAGTTGCGGCTTGCGTACGTGGCCTCTGAGGCCAACACTGCTGATGTGTTCACCAAGGCACTCGCGCCTTGTGACCATCAGCGCTTCTGCACCCAGCTGGGTCTTGTGCATGTCTTGCCTCACTTGCTCTCCTCTTGACTTTACTTGTACTGTCACATATATATACCTGCTCTTGCTTGTCTAGCTTTATATATATATGTGTGTACTCCTGCATGTGAACTGGCCTTGTGGCCTTGCTCTTGTGCTCGGACTGTGTGGTGACTTTGTGATCCACCCTGAGCTTTGCTTTGCTTTGCTTGACTGGTCTTGTGACCCCTTGTTCTCCCCCACTTTGCCTATGGGGGTGTGTCAGAACATATATGTAGCTTATGCTGTTGTGTAGGCTACAGTGGGGTATACCATAGGGGGTACAACCCAATGAGGGTTTTTCTATTTGTACTCACTTCACTCATAGTTCATTCATTCTCGCTCTATTTTCCACACCGCCTCCGCGCACGTCGGCTCGCCCTCGTCGATGGCGACGTACTCGGCGGCGGTCATTGCGCCGGTGCCGAGGCCGAGTCCGCCAATGAGCTCGCCGACGTCGTCGATGTCGTCGTCGAGCTCAATGTCGGGGTACGCCAGGGGGGTCGGCTCATCATCATACACATGGGTGAGCTCCAGGGACCACGACAGAGGCATGCAGCCCGTGCGCCAAAAGCACCTCTGGATGGTGCGCGCACCGACACTCATCCAGGCGTCTGAGAGCCACCCCAGCACATCGCGCAGATTGGGGCGATAGCGGGCGACGGCGCTTGTTGCGCCGTCGTCGTTCCACAGCGCCGTGAAGGCACGCAGCCAGTGCTGGCGATAGCGGGCCTTCGCGGTCGCGATTATCCCCTGGTCGAGCGGCTGCGTGAAGGCGGTTGTGTTCGGCGGCAGGAAGATGAGGCGCACGTTGCTGAGGCGGGTGGTCCGCATGCCGCAGACGATTTCGCTCCACGCGCACTCGTCCCGCAGAATATGGGAGCTGGCATTGTCGAGCAGTACCGCGATTTCCCTCCCTTCGGCATACATCGCGGCATTGAGCTGCGATATGAAGTTGGTGAACAACTGTTGGGGGGGATTGGGATGGAGGGTGGGGGGGGGTGCACAGAAAACTATAAATTAACATAAGTAACATAAGACCACATGCACAAATAGAATTACACGGCCGGGTGCACACTTACCGCACTGGTCATCCAGCCCTTGGCGTTATGCCGCCAGTAGCAGACGGCTTCGGGGTCGTAGTCCGGCCGGAAGTCATGAGGACGGCGCGCCTTGCTGATGACGAGCGGCCGGAAAACATGGCTGCCGTCGGCGTTGACGAGAAACGCGACGGTCAGCCGCTCCTTCGCGACCTTGCGCCCCGGAATGCGGGCGTTGCTGTATGTTTTTCGGGGCAGCACAGAGAGCCACAGAGCTGTCTCGTCAAGATTGAAGGTGTCGCGCGGCTGGTAGCCGAGGTGAGTAAGAAGCGCCGGCACCTTCTCACGCGCTTCACGCACAGCAGCCATGTCGGCGCTCGCCGCCTCGCCGGTGGCGGCACGGCACCGCACTCCCTGGCGCCGCAACGCACGGCGCACCCAGCCAATGGAGCATCGAAACACGGGCGGAATGCCCATGTTGCGCGCCATAATCGCCACGTGGTCGCGGATCGTTTGCAGAGTGAGTGGTACGCCTGCGGGGCCAGCGTTAGCGATCCAGCGAGCCATCGCCTGCTCAAGCTCGGGATATGCGCCACCACGACGGCGCACTTGATTGGAGGCGGCGGGGTCGGTGATTGCCCAACGGTCGCCATTCTTCAAAATGCGTCCGACCGTGGAGCGGTCAGGCCGCAGGCCATACTGGGCGTAAACCCAGCGGGCCAAGTCTACGTGACGCAGAAGGGGGTGCTCGACGTGATGCGCGCATAATGCGCGCTTGATGTGCAGCGGAAGCTGCTCACGGCGATGAAGTCGCGGCATGGTAGGCGTGCTGTGGGGGATAAGGTGAAGGCGATGCTTCAGTGAATTTGCTAATCGTTTTTTATCTTCATTTGGCGGACGAGGATGATCGTTGCTGGGGCCTGTTCGGATTGACTGGGTTGAATTTGTGTGGTGGGTGTTCGTTGCATGCTCGTTGCTAACAATGTCGGACATGTGGATGGGTTACCACCATAGTGCAAATCTGACGTAGGGTGGTCGAACAACGCCTGGTTGTTAATGGGCTTGTACCCCAAAAGTGCGGAGTACACATCGCAGCATGCACCAGCCCAGATGTCTGTTACACGCACCATGATACTCGCCTCGATGGCGGGGCAGGTGGGCGAATGCACTTACGAAACGATTGTCATTTCGTCCATTCGTTTCGTCAGGCACGCGCCTGGCCTAGAAACAAGGGGAAACATGGGTCGGCACTGCTTGTTGTGGTCTGCACGTGGGGGAGAGACCGAGCCGGGTGCACTGTAGAAGGCCATCCAGGTGCCTGTACATGGGGTGCAGCAAGCAGGGGTTTCGAGTTCGGGGGCAGCGTGTCCATCCGGTGATGGCAAATTCGCGTGCACTGGTCGGGCATCATGTGTACAATCTGCGAGATTGCATTCCAAACCCGAGGTGGAGAAATCGAGGGCCGGAAATTAGGGCGGGTTCAGCGGGTCCGTCCTTCGTTCGTTCTGTGCGGTAACTCTTGTTGTGTCAGGGTGCAAAACGGTGAAGCTTGAAAACCGCTGTGCACCGTCTGGAATCGTCTTGTGCCACCACGGTTGAACTGAAAAGGAACATGCTGGACCTACCCTATGCTTGTCTCTCGGGCAAGAGAACCTCGGCGACGCAGGCGGGAAAGAAACTACATCCAACGGTCGGCAAGAAGGGTTACGGCGTGTTGCAATTCGCGGTGCACTGCGTCGGCTCGGCTCGTGGCACAGGTTTAGGAAGGCTCCAGGAACGCAAGAGGCCATAAAATGTTTACAGAAAACGCGCAGGCAAATTGTCTGTCGTAACATAACCTTACTAAATAACTTTCTGAATTACTATTTTGAAACTTTTCTTTCTCGAATCGCTGCCCGTGTTTGGCCTCCCGCCTGCCTAGAGCCTTCCAGACTCCCGAGCCGACGCTGTGCACCGGCAGTTGTAACACGCCGTCAGCTTTGGGTATCGAAATCGGACATAACACAATCTCTGTGAACGGCAGCCAACACCCTGTGTAACGGGGACCGCAATAACGATACAATCTCTTCAACTCCCTTCTCCCCTGGCGAAACCCTCAACCTCCACTCCACAACAGTCTCACAGAAAGAACGAGCAACTCGTGTAGAATCTTGTTCTGGTTTTGCAGCCACAACTGGTGGGCACATCATGGCTTCCCACCGTCGCGTGATTCTCGGCGGAAGAGGCGCCACGCTAGTGGCCAAGGATGTCTTCGACATTGCGGCACGCGACTCGCACGTCGAGCTTGACGCCGCCGCTACAGACAAGCTTCAACGGGCATCGGACCCGCTACCTAAAGCCGCAAAGCAAGCCACACCCTCAGCCCCTGCTGTACCGTCCGCCGACTCAGCCGCGTCGCACCCGGAGTTACTGCGACGCGAGCAGATGCGCGCAGCGCTCGCCGTTCAGGCGCTGCAGCTGCTCGGCACGGCTGGGATTGCGGCGTCGTTGCGGCCATCCGTGCCGCAGTTCCTCGCGGATCTGCTCAACTCGGGCGTTGATCTTGCGCTTCCCGCGTCCAAAACAGACGCGCCTGTTGTGCAGGCCGTGCAAGACGCCTTGCTCGGCCAAGGATCGGCCGCCACGTGGAACGAGCACGGCACGGCGTCCTTATCGTCTCTTGACGACGCGCTAAAATCAGCCGTCGTACCTGCGGCGAGCGGTAAAGCCGCGGAAGCATCCAAGGGGCTTACTTCCCCGTCCTTATACGAGCACGAGGCGGCCGCCTTTCAGACAAGCACGGCGGCGTCGGTGGGCGTGGCGGCTGTAGCGGTGCACGCCGCGTCGTCGCTGGTGGCTGTAGCAGACGCTGTCGCTGCTTTCTCCTGTGAGGCGCTCCGCGCCAACGTGGCGGAAATGCTTGACGCGGAGACGGCGGAGGGCGCGCACAAGGCGCAGGCGGAAGTGGCGGGTGACATGCGCGCGCTGTTGGCGGGGTCCAAGTGCGTCAATCCGCGCAAGGACGCAGCCAATTTGCTCGCCGTGCGCGGCATTCCGCAGTGCCACGGGCCGCTCAGGGAGGCGGTCAAGACCGCCGCGAGCGCCGTGCGCGTCGAGCTTAGCTGCGGCGGCGAGAGCGGCGCAGCTGGCGGCGCTGAGGGTGGGGGAAAGGGCAAGAGCGGCGCGGCGGCTGGTATGCGTCTGCATGTGCCGTCGGTGCTGGTGGCCGGCCACGTCGCGTCGCTTCTCCGCGCGCTCTGTCCGCTCGGCGCCTGCAGCGTCCGTCGGATCTCCGCAATGGTCGCGGCGCTGTCGTCGTTGCAGCCGCCGCCAGCAGCAGCGGCTCCAGATGCGGCACCTGCCGACTCGGCCGTGCGCGCTGCTGACGGTGGAGCAGCCACTACCGCGCCAGAGCACGCGGGAGGCGCGGCGGGTGAGGTGGCATATGCGTTAGTGACGGCTCAGGAGACGGTCGATGCCGCCAAGGTGACATCGGGTGACTTGGCGCAGGCGGTCGCGGCGGCTGACCCGCTTGGTGCGGAAGAGGAAGGGGCAGCGGGCGCGGCGGGTGGGGCGGCTGGATGCGGGAGAGAGCGCGGGGCGCGGGATGACGGCGTCCCCGCGCTGATGGCGGCGCGCGCAGCGCTGGCGACAGTGGAGGCGCTGCGGATGGTGCTGGCGCTGGAAGCCGTGGCGGCTCTGCGGCTGCTGCGCGCGAGAGAGGCGGCGCTGGCAGCGCGCACGGGGGGAGGGAAAGCGCCGAAGAAGGAAGACGCGAAGGCGGTGGAAGGCGCAGCGGATGGGCGGAAGGCGGGGAAGGAGAAGGAGGGCGGGAAGGACAAGAAGGGGAAGGGAGGCGGAGGCGGAGAGCTCGCTCTGGGGCGCGGAACCGCCGTGCTGGCCGCCTTCTTGGACGGGATCGTGGGCGCAGCGCAAGACAATGCCGGGGGGGACGGCAGTGCGGCGGGCGCGGGCGCGGGCGCGGGGGTGGTGGCGGTGGTGGGCGCGGTGGAGCGCGTGGCGGTGGCGCTGGACCCGCGCGGCGACGAGGTGGCGCAGCTGGAGAGCGCGCTGCGAGGCGCCATTGAAAGCAACGAGTCGAGGCGCGCGCCTAAGATAGCCAAGGTGGGAGGAAGCACTGAGTTTTTCCTTCTTCACGCTCCTTCATCCCTCTCCCCTCCCCTCTCGCTCTTTCTCTGTCTGATTCTGCCCTCCTCTTCCCGTTCCACATCCCCCACTGCTCCCCTTCCGACCCCTCTCCGCACCACCTTCCCCTTCGTCTCTCCCCCCCCGCGACCCCTTTCCCCCCGTCCCTCCCTCCACGCGCCATCTCGCAGGGCACGCGCGACTTCCTGCCGGACCAGATGGCGATCCGCGAGCGCGCGTTCGCGATCATCGCGGCGGTGTTTAAGCGGCACGGCGCGGTGGCGCTGGACACGCCGGTGTTTGAGCTGCGCGAGACGCTCATGGGCAAGTACGGCGAAGATTCCAAGCTCATCTACGACCTCGCCGACCAGGTACCCCGCGCGCGCGCACGCCTCGAGTTGATGCGCCCTTACGCGCGCTTGCCTGCGTTGACGTGCGTCGACGCACCTTGACTTGCGCTGACCTGCCCTCTTGCTCCCCCGCTTCCCTTTCTCCTCTCTTCTTTCCTCCCTCCTCCCCCCTCCGCCTCCCCAACAAACCCCCCTCTCCCCCTACGCGCGCAGGGCGGGGAGATCCTGTCGCTGCGGTACGATCTGACGGTGCCGTTCGCGCGGTACCTGGCGATGCACAGCGTGGGCAACATCAAGCGCTACCACGTCGCGCGCGTCTACCGCCGCGACAACCCCCAGATGAACCGCGGCCGGTGCGACTGGGGAGGGGGTTGGGAGAGGGGGCGGGGAGAGGGGGCGGGGATAGGGGGAGGGGAGAGGGGGGAGGGGAGAGGGGGAGGGTGAGAGGAGAGGGGGATGGGAAGGGGAGAAACGGAGGTTTTGGGGGAAAATGAGTTCGGAGGGAAAACGTTGGGTGCGATGGGGGGATAAGTGAGGGGGTGAAGGGGCATTGCAGGGTTGTATGGGAAGGGATATGGTTGGAGTGGGAGGTTTGATGCTGGGCTCTTCACTGAAAGCAGTACACGAGCATGTTACTGGGCAGTGTCGAGAACCAAGGCAGCTCGCGCGACTGGCATCTTGTCGTACCCCCGTTCCCTCTATCTCTTCTCTCCTCTTCCCTCTCCTCACATCGTCCTTGCTCTCGACTCATTCCACACAAGTGCTCTGGGCGGCTGTGGCAGTGCCATCTGCGTGTCAGTCAGTCAGTCTGTCAGTCAGTCTGTCAGTCAGTCAGTCAGTTGCCGAGCCAGAGCTTTCTCTCTCCTATGGGGCCGAGGACGAGTTTGGTTATCCTTGCGCTTTGACTGGGCGGCCAAGGCATGCCGTGCCGCCCCATGAAGACGCAACCCATGCCATCCGCTAATCATGGCACCTGAGGCCCCTGGCACCTCTTCGCGCTAGTAGTTGTCTAGCGCTGCTATGTTCGTTCTTTTCTTTCCTGCTGCTGCCCGTGCACCCTCGTGCTCTTGCCCTGCATGCTGTTGCTTGGCAGCATCAACTGTTATTGTTTTGAGGGAGTTGGCGTCGCCGTTGTTTCTACTTATTCCCGTTCCATGTTTCCGCCTTCCGCTCCCATTTTTCTTCCTGTACCCATTATTCCCCAGTTTCTAACCCCTTTCCCTCTCCATCCCGTGTTCCTTGCCTCCCTCTTCCATGCCCTTGTCTGTTGCAAGACCCCTCCCCCTCTTTCGCACCCTGCTCCTCCTCTCCTCAACCCCTCTCCCGCCCCCTCCCCCTCTTCTCTTCCCTCCCGCCTCTCCCCCCTTCTCATTCCTCTCCCCCATCTCCTCCCTTTTTCTCCTCTCCTCCCTCTCCCCTCTCGCCCCTTCCCACCCCCCCTCCATCCCTCCGTATGCGCAGGTACCGCGAGTTCTACCAGTGCGACTTTGACATAGCGGGGCAGTACGCGCCCATGGTGCCGGACGCCGAGGTCGTCAAGGTGCTCACGGAGCTGCTCGACGAGCTCGCCATCGGCGACTACGAGGTGGGGCGGTGTAATGGGGCTGTAGAGGGCTGCCACGGGGTGCAGGGGGTTGCAGGGGGGTGTGGGGGGTTGCAGGGGGGCGCAGGGTGTGCATGGGGTGCTGCAAAGTCTGCCTATGGTGCTGGACGCCGAGGTGGTCAAGGTGCTCACGGAGCTGCTTGACGAGCTCTTTATCGGCGACTACGAGGTATGGGGCGCGGGGGTGTGGGTGCGGGGGTGTGGGTGCGAGGGTGTGGGTGCAGACTATGAGGTAGTGGGATGCATGGTGTGCATTTGACGCACAGGGTGCAGGAACCACAGGGGGTGCAGGGGGCGGAGGGGCGGTATAACCACACTGCTTTCTTCCCTTCCCATCCTCTCTTTTGGCTGCAGTGATCTCCCACAACCCGAGGGAGTTCTTTGTGGAACTTGTCCCGCTGCCTCCCGCCCTCACTCCGCGCACCCTGTCTGTCTCTGCCCACAAGCCGCCTTTCTTCCACCTTCAGTCCCCACCAATGCGTCGAATCAAATCCAATTTAATTCCAACTTCTTGACTTGCTGCCATCTCCTCCCCTCTCCGCTCCCCCCAACCCTTCCTCCCCTCTCTCTCGCCCCCTCCCCCTCCCTCCCTTCCCTCCCGCGGCAGATCAAGCTGAACCACCGCGGGCTGCTGGACGGAATGCTGGCCATCTGCGGGGTGCCGGCGACCAAGTTCCGCGCCATCTGCTCCGCTGTGGACAAGCTCGACAAGGAGCCCTGGGAGGCCGTGCGCACCGAAATGGTACTCGCTCTTGCAGGGATGAGAAGGGGGAGGATAGGAGGGAGTTGGGGGGAGGGAGAAGGGGTTTCAGCATGGGAGGCCAGGGTGGGCGGGAGAGGTGGGTGGCAGCGAGTAGTGAGGTAGAAGGAAGTGGAGACTGGCTGCTTGTAGGGTTGAGTCAGATGTCTCGCTTGTACTAGAGGTTGCATGCAGCTTGCTGTAACCCAGTGTGCGTGTGCATGTGATCCCTGCCAGGGGCCGAGGACGAGTCTGGTTATCCTTGCGCTTTGACCGGGCGGCCATGGCATGCCATGCCGCCCCATGAAGATGCAATCCATGCCATCCGCTAATCATGGCACCTGAGGCCCCTGGCAGCGCGCCATACTGTCTCTGTTTTCTGTTTTACTCATCTTCGAATCTCTCTGCCTGAGCCATCGCTTCGCCCCACACCCTCCCACATTCCCCTCACCTCTGCTTGTCTTGACTCACCCCCTCCATGACTCCATCACCTACATATGTTGCTTCTCATTAACCTCCTCTTCCACACCACCCCCCCTCCCCCTCCTTTTTCAACCTGGTACCCTTCTCACACCCTTTGTCCCACCATCTCACACCCTCTGTCCCACCAGATAGAGGAGAAGGGGCTGCTGCCAGAGGTAGCAGACCGCATAGGCGATTTTGTCAAGCACAAGGGCGAGCCACACCACCTGCTCGCCACACTCCAGGCGCCCGACTCGCCCTTCGCCGGCCACGCTGACTCGCAGGCGGCGCTCGCTGAGCTGGCGCTGCTGTTTGACTACCTGGCGGCCATGGGCGGCGCAGTGCGGCGTGTAGTGTTTGACCTGTCGCTGGCGCGCGGGCTGGACTATTACACGGGGGTCATTTACGAGGCAGTCTTCAAGGGCGGCAGCACTGTGAGTGCTTCTTTGAACTTTGAACTTTTAGTAGTTGGTAGTATAGGAATTGGGTGTGGGCTGGCATTGGAAAGGGGGCAAGCGGTGTGTGTGACTTGTTGCCACAGGTTTTGAGCCACTTTGATTTGTCACTCAGGCGGGCACTGTGGAGGAAATGCACTGCACAGTGGACTTCCCTAAACCTCAAACTGCACTTTCAGCGTGTGTCTAAAATCCGCCCATGACCTTTTTCACAACAACCATCCTCTCTTGCTGCATCCCGTGGGTACACATGTGGGAGCAGGTGGGGTCGATAGCAGCGGGGGGGCGGTACGACAACCTGGTGGGCATGTTCAGTGGCAAGCAGGTGCCGGCGGTGGGCGTGAGTCTGGGCATCGAGCGCGTGTTCACTATCATGGAGGAGCAGGAGAGGAAGAAGAACCAGGTAAGGCTCGACTCGTGCTCCCCCCACTGCACTGCACCAATACAGTATCTTGTACCACCACACTGCACCGTTCCTGCTTCCTTGTTTCCAATGTGGCTTTATGCTCGAACCCAATACAGCTCCCAATCCTACACTCCCCTTCCCTCCCCCCACCACCACCCATCTCGCTCCACCACACTTACCGCCCTTCTCTCTCCCCCCGCCACCCCTCTCTCCCCCACCATCTCTCGCCCGCAGCTCATCCGAGCCACGGAGACGCAGGTGCTGGTGGCGAGCATCGGGCCGGACCTGCTGCGCACGCGCATGGAGATCGCTTCGGCGCTCTGGGCGGAGGGCGTCAAGGCAGAGTTTGTGCTTGCTGCCTCGCCCAACATGCAGCGCCAGCTGGAGTTTGCCAACAAGGCGGGCATCCCCTGGATGGTCATCTTTGGGTCTGCTGAGCTGGACAAGGGCACTGTGAAGGTGAAGGACTTGGAGCGGAGGGAGGAGGAGGAGGTGTCGAGGGCCAATCTGATTATGTACCTCAAGAGGAAGCTTGGGTTGGTGCATGGCAGGTTGGAGGATGTTGATGGTGCTGTGGTTAAGGGTGCTGCTGCTGTGGCTGCTGCTGGTGATGCTGCTCCTGCACAATAGCAATGAAGTTATGTGGTTTGAAATACCGAGAAAGTTTGATGGTGGGTGTTTATGATGGATTGGTTGTCCGTTCTAGAATGCTAAGCTTCAGCCTTGTTGTGAAGATGATTTTTTTTGCCACACGTTATGGGGATTGGGCTAGATGACGTTCCTTCTGCAGGTGCATGCTTGCAGCTCTGCTCAGTGGTTTTGGTTAGAGAAGCAACGGACTTGGTCACACAGTGGAAACTGTTGGGTTTTCCAGAAACAACTACCGTAACCAGTTGACCTTGCAACAAATATGAATAACTTCGAAAAAATATTTCTAAATTTAATGATTGTGACAAGATTCGATAAGGGGGAATGCAATGAGGCATTCCCACCTTATCCTTCGGCAGGTCCACAGACTTGCAACCTAGTCTCATTTCAATCGTCCCAATTTGAGTTGGCACTTTCTCCTTCCGTATGGTTAGAGTGTCAAAATCCCAACCACTAGACCATTGGGATAAAAGGGCTTGTTTGTGTAGCGGGTAAGTGCGCTCATAACCCCCAAGGCCAACATGCCTGTAACCCTTCCCTAGGATCAATCGGGGATCTCCAGTGTGTTGGAAACAATCGGTCCTAAGCGCCTCTGTCGTGTCGAAACACTAAGGCAGAAGCGAAGCAAAGCAAATCGAGGCACCAGCGAGTCAACCCTCGGAGGTTGAAGTAACCGCTGGAGGTTACGCGAAAGTCAAAGGTCAGTGACCTTTGACCTGACAAGTACAGCGCGACAGCAAGGACACACAAATGACTCGTTACAGAGCAGTTGCCCGAGTCGTCACTGTATCGAACCGCAACGGCAACAGTAAAGTAGTTACGGTATAACTGTGTCTTTTCATATTCCCTGAATTCATACGGTATATAATTTTGTATCTCCTTGTTTTAATCAACTTACTTTGCTCTCACATACTAGCGCAAGGTGGTTCACAACACTTTATTAACGCTTCCGCTATTACACCAACTCTACCCAGAATTCACCACTGCAAAGATCCTAAGGGCCCTTTTCTGCCCTACTTGGTATGAGAGCTATCAGGGGGAATTCAACTTCTATACCAACAGTATCAATCAGCATGGCTACACAAAAAGAAAGGAGCACCTCCAACGGCTCCCAGGGAACTACTCCTACTCCACCTCCTGCCTCTGGCTTACAGACAGAGAAGGGCACGGCAGTAAGACCCAGAGGAACATCTACCGAGACTCCCGCGAATCAACCTGCAGACTTCGACCAGAGCATGATGGAGAAGTTTTTCTCATTCATGTCCTTCTACGAGCAACACCAGCAATCAGCACCTGCGCAGTCACACAACAGCAACAACAACGGAGCAACACCCATGAGTCTCGACGGCTCATCATATGCACGAGGAAATCAACAACAGCAGCCTACCTTTGCTCCGTACGAGCGTGGGTCCATCAGCTTCATGCCACACCCACAGCCCTCACCTGGACAAGAAAAACCACTAGACGCATTGCAAGTTCAGTCGCAGTTCGCTCACGTTCTGAAGATGCAGACGTCAAGACCCTTCGATGGAAATGACTTCTTCACCTGGTCGTTCGAGTTCGAGCTGATGATGGAAGGCGCGCAGATACTCGGGTTCTTCGACGGGTCTCTGCCATACCCAACAAACGGCACACAGTACGAGAAGCAGCAGTACACCTATCAGTCAATGATGGCGTATACGATCCTACTGAGGAACATCACCCCGACTCAACAGCAGAACATAAGGACTTACCGAGGTTACGGCAACTCCGCGGAGCTCGCGTACAACCACCTGAAGAGCCTGTATCAAGCAACAGACAGCGTAAGTCAAAGTCGGTTAATGGCGCAACTGACAACGGTTGAAATGAAACCAGGGGAGAAAGGAATGGTGTATATCAGTCGATGTCGCGAGTTGCGCGACAAGCTTCTTCGATGCGGAGGGTCGATCTCTGAAGACGCCTTCGTGACAGTCATCATCGGCGGCCTCGGTCCTCAATGGCGCGCCACAAAGGCTATCCTCCGAGCTCACGGAAGAATCTCCGAAGCAGCGCTCTGCGCCGAAATCCACGCCGAGCAACAAGATATGGACCTGCAAGAAGAACGACACAAAAAGAAGACATCAGCACCGGAATTCGCGTTCCACACTCAGCGACGCTACAACAACAACAACAACCAGCAGCAACAACCGAAGCCAGTACCTCCGTTCTGCCACATCTGCAAAACTTCAGGACACCCGCGTACACACTGCCCGAATCGTCAACAGTCAACAACCCCACAGCGGCAACTTCGACCTTCAAGCAGCCAAATCGCCTCAACGCAAGTAAATCCCACGACTCAGATTCAAGCTTCAACGACCTCAACAGGACAACCTGCACAAGGAGCAAGAAACATCGTCAGCTGCATGGCAAAGCTGACAGACTCCTGCATCACCGAGTCACCACCACACTACTCACCGGAAGAACAACTCGACGAAACCACACCCCGCCGCGAGTCACTTCAGCCGAACCCGACATACGCCGCCATCGCCCAAAGCGAACCATCCGGAAGGGACACATGGTTCTTGGACAGTTGCTGCGGACAGCACATGTGCTCCTCGGGACGCTTCGTTCAACGAGAACACCAACTTCAACGCGAAGTTGTCATTACAGTCGCCAACAATCAGAACCTGCGAACACGACGACAAGGCGTAGTTCAACTTCAGTCAAGGGAAACAAACGTTATACTGCAAATGTCAAAAGTACTAATCACGGAGGGATTCGGCTACAACTTACTGAGCATCAGTCAGCTAATGGCGAAGGGGATTCACCTCAAAGCAGACAGCTCCACCCAAGAATTCAAGCTGTATCACGGGAGAGGAGGACTTTGCATCGGCAAGGCGGTCCTCAAGAACAACGTCTTCGTTCTTGATTTCGTTCCTGACCTTGGCACCGCCGACAGCGACGCCATCGTCAACTTCACCAACTGGACACACCCTCCAGACCTTGATCTAGACTTCAGACGAGAAGGCTTCTGGTATTCAAACACCATCCCCGAAGCAGAAAGAACAAGGGCGTTAGCAACAATTCAGACAACATCGGCAGCAGCAGAGACAACATCGGCAGCAGCAGAGACAACATCGGCAGTAGCGGAGACAACATCGGTAGCAGTAGAGACAACATCGGCAGCAGCAGAGACAACATCGACAGTAGCAGAACCATCAACGGCAGCAGCAGGAACGTCAACACCAATTGCTGGTCCTTCAACGACACCGCTCCTCATTGACGACACACCACCAACACCCGCGCAACAACTACACCCAGCACCACGAGAAGTTCATCGTAGCACCAACTTCACCGCCAACTTCTACTCCAACTCCGATATGTACCGACGATCACCCGGACATCGCGCCGACGAAAGCACCTGGCACGCAAGGATGGGACACCCAAGCAACACAGTATTAAACAATACGATAAGAGCAGGAGTACTCGACAAGGACTCACTCCTACTGACCGACGGACGAGAAATTCAACGAGTTCGCGGAACGTGCTTCACCTGCCCTGAAGGTGACTTACCACATCGACCGTTTGCACCTCATCACAACCCGAGCGCACCCGCGTACGCACCACTCGAGAAGGTGTATAGCGACATCTTGTTCAATCGGGAACCAGGACAAGTAACATACAACTACACGATCACCTTCATCGACGCCGCCACCCGTTACGTCTGGCACATAAACCTCCCTAGCCGCGACATGGCATTCGCAGGCTTCGTTGCCTGGCTACCAGTAGAAGAGAGAGAATCGGGCGTGCAACTGAAAAGCTTCCAGTCAGACGGAGGAGGAGAATACACCTCTCAGCGATTCAAGCAGTACCTAGCGGAAAGGGGAATCAAACAGCTCATCTCCCTTCCCTACGCGCATCAGCAGCAAGGTGTAGCAGAAAGAATGAACAGGACCTTGCAGAACAGCATGCTCAAACTGTTACGTGGCATGCGGCTACCCAACCACCAGTGGCCTGCAGCAATGGACCACGCCGTCATGCTGCACAACTTGATGTCGTCATCATCGCTTCCAAACAACGCATCACCGCATCTGCTATGGACAGGGAAACAGGGCAGCACAAAAATGTTACGAGTTTTCGGATGCATGGTACAGTACCGACCCCCAGCAGCACGAGCGGGCCGATTTTCTCAACAAGCACAGTGGGGACTACACCTGGGAATCGAAAAGAACTACAACGCGTGGAAAATCGTCGACGTCCATGTCAGATTTATATGACATAGCTACTGTAGGCTATAGTGGGGTAGCACATATGGGGTACAGCTTTCTAGGGTTTGTACTTGTACCCAACTTTCCCTTAGTCATTCCATTCCTCGTTTCTTCTCATGGTATCGAGTAGGTTCCCTAGTGGGAACGATTCCTAGGGCCCACCACCAGGATTTTTTTTTTCTGCCCATAGCGCGCTTCGCTCCGGCCCGAGTCGCGCCCCGTGTGCTCTCCCTACCATCGCGCCCTCGCTAGGCCCCTCACGGCCCCGTCACGTCGCCCTTAGCGGCCCTCTCACGGCTCCCTAGCGCCTCCCTTACGGCCCGTCGCGCCGCCCTTACGGCCCGTCGCGCCGCCCTTACGGCCCATCGCGCCGCCCTTGCGGCCCCTCGTGCTGCCCTTACGGCTCCTAACGCCGCCCTTACGGCCCAGCGAGCCGCCCCCCTTACGGCCCCTTACGGCCCCTCACGCTACCCTTACGGGCCCTCCTGCGGCCCCTTCGGCCCCTCCTGCCGCCCGTCGGCCCCTTACGACCCCCCTCGTGGCCCCTCGAGCCGCCTTCCGCGGCCTCCTCACGGACGGTCGCCGCCCTCGGCGGCCCCTCGTGGCGCCCTTCACGGCCTCTCCGCCGCCCTTCGCGGCCCCTAGCGGCCGGCCGCCGCCGTCCCTGAGGCAGCAGCCGCCGCCGTCTCTGCAGCAGCAGTCGCCACAGCTCCTGCGACTGCTGCCGCGGTCGTCACCAGCCACACCAGCCGCCGAGCCGCCCAGCACCCGAGCACCCGAGCCGCCGAGCTGCCCAGCAGCCGAGCCGCCGAGCCGCCGAAACGCCCAGCAGCCGAGCCGCCGAGCCGCCCAGCAGCCGACCGCCGAGCCGCCCGCGCCGCAGAGTCGCCGAGCCGCCCGAGCCGCCCGAGCCCCCGAGTCGCCCGAGCCGCCCGAGCCGCCGAGCCGCCCGAGTCGCCGAGCCGCAGTTGCTGCCGAGCCGCCGTACTACCGAGCCGCCGAGCCGCCGAGCCGACCGAGCCGCCCTATCCGGTAAGAGAAGCGCCTCTATCACTGCACTGCCCTTACCCTACTGTTCGCGCTGCTAGTCTACTGCTGTCTTGGCTACCCCTAGTGTCCTCGCCTTTGACGCTGAGGGTCGGGCCATTGACTTCGACGTCTGGGTAGATGACCTGCAGCTTTTCTTACAGTGCGATAGGGCTGACGGTCTCTCCCTCTTTGACCTCACCTCTGGTGCCTCTCCTGCCCCTGCTGCTGATGCTGACGCCACTGTTCGCTCACAGTGGGCCACACGCGATGCTGCTGTACGTCTTGCTGTGCGTCGCCACCTGCCTACCTCCGAGCGTGCGCACTTTAGCCAGTACAAGAGTGCTCAGACCTTGTACGACGCTGTAGTTGCACGCTACTCCTCCCCTGCCACTGCTGCACTGAGCCGCCTCATGCTACCGTACCTCTTCCCTGACCTTGCTGCCTTCCCCACAGTCGCTGACCTCATTACGCACCTCCGCACTAGTGACACTCGCTACTGCGCTGCGCTTCCTGCTGAGTGTCCACAGCCTGTCCCGTCACAGTTACAGTTCAAGCCGGCCTCCTCACTGCCTGCTCCTTCTCCCTACACAGGTCCTACTGGAGGTCTTGCTGAGCGTAATGAGCCTGCGTCTCGCCCTGCGTCGCCTGTCCGTACTCCTCGCTCTAGTGGTCGTGGTTCGCGTCAGCGTCCTCCTCCTGTCCTTGGCACGCACCGGATGTCTCTGCGTCCGTCCACTGCTCCTCTGCGTGCCCCTTTGCCTTCTCCTCCTGAGTCCTCTCTTCCTGCTCTTCCCGACCCGGAGTCGGTCACTCTTCGTGCTGCCAGTCCTTCTGTCACGCGTCTCCTTGCTACTGTCGTCACTGACCCTTCCTTTGAGTCCACTGCTGCGTCTGCCCTCGTTGCTGAGCTCGTCGACTTTGCTGCTCGCTGTCGTCTAGACTACGCTGCTAGTCTTTTCGCTGAGTCTGAGTCTGTCTGTCCTCCGTCCGTCGGGGGTGAGTGTGCCCTTGGCACGGACGTTCTTGAGGACAGGCAGGAGGAGTTCCAGTGTTTGGCTGCTGCTTCACCTCATCTCGTGTCCGTACTGCTTACCCCTGAGGGAGACCCGGATGCACTTGACATCCCGACTCCGCGCTCTTACGCGGAGGCGATAGAGGGTCCCTACTCCTCTCACTGGCAGGCAGCTATGGACACAGAGATGGCTTCCTGGAAGTCCACAGGCACCTACGTCGACGAGGTTCCCCCACCTGGGGCGAACATCGTCAGTGGCATGTGGATTTTCAGGGTGAAGCGGCCGCCGGGCTCTCCGCCTGTCTTCAAGGCGCGGTACGTGGCTCGTGGCTTCAGCCAGCGGCAGGGAGTTGACTACTTTCATACCTTCTCTCCCACCCCGAAGATGACCACTCTTCGGGTGCTGCTGCACATAGCCGCTCAGCGTGACAACGAGCTTCACTCTCTTGAATTCAGCACTGCTTTCTTGTAGGGCAGCCTGCACGAGGAGATCTGGCTGCGTCGCCAACCTGGCTTCACTGGGTCTTTTCCTCCTGGCACCCAGTGGAGTCTCCGGCGGCCAGTCTACGGTCTCCGCCACGCACCGCGTGAGTGGCACGACACACTGAGGACTACACTTGCGGCTCTTGGGTTTGCTCCCTCTACTGCCGACCCGTCGCTGTTTCTGCGCACCGACACTTCTTTGCCGCCGTTCTAGATCCTCGTGTACGTCGACGACTTGGTCTTTGCCACAGCTGACACTGCTGGACTCGCCCACGTGAAGTCCGAGCTGCAGAAGAGACACACGTGCACAGACTTGGGTGAACTGCGCAGCTACCTTGGCTTGCAGATTACCTGGGACAGAGCATGCCGCACCATTACCCTGACTCAGTCACACATGGTGCAGCAGGTCCTTCAGCGCTTCGGCTTCACGTACTCCTCGCCTCAGGCCATTCCTCTGCGTACTCGCCACTCGCTCTCAGCTCTGCCTTCGGATGAGTCCGTAGAGTCGAGTGGCCCGTACCCAGAGCTTGTTGGCTGCCTCATGTATCTGATGACCTGCACACGACCTGACCTTGCATACCCTCTTAGCATTCTAGCACGCGATGTTGCTCCTAGGAGACACAGACCAGAGCACATGGCTGCAGCGAAGAGGGTGTTGCGCTACTTGTGTAGTACGTCGCGCATGGGGCTTGTGCTTGGAGGGCAGAGTCCAGTGGTCTTCATTGGGCACGCAGACGCTTCTTGGGCTGACGACCAGGCTACGCAGTGGTCGTCACAGGGTTACACCTTCAGCCTTGGTTCCGGCTCTGTCTCGTGGCGGGCTACCCGCTCGTCTTCTGTTCTCGGCTCCAGTTGTGAGGCTGAGATCTACGCCGGGGCCATGGCTGCACAGGAGCTTCGCTGGCTCACCGACCTGCTGACTGACCTCGGAGAGCCGCCTCGTTCTCCTCCAGTGCTGTACGTAGACAACAAGGCCATGCTGGCCTTGTGTCGAGAGCAGAGACTGGAGCACAGAACGAAGCACATTGCTCTCCGCTACTTCCTTGCTCGTGAGCTATAGCAGCGTGGTCAGCTGCGCCTTGCGTACGTGGCCTCTGAGGCCAACACTGCTGATATCTTCACCAAGGCACTTGCGCCTTGTGATCATCAGCGCTTCTGTACTCAGCTGGGTCTTGTGCCTACCTTGCCTCACTTGCTCACCCCTTGACCTTGTTTGTACTGTTGCATATATATATACTCCTGCTCTTGCTTGTCTAGCCTTATATATATATATGTAATCCTGCATGTGAACTGGCCTTGTGGCCTTGAACTTGTGCTCGGAATGTGTGGTGACTTTGTGATCCACCCTGAGCTTGCTTTGCTTTGCTTGACTGGTGTTGTGACCCCTTGTTCTCCCCCACTTTGCCTATGGGGGTGTGTCAGATTTATATGACATAGCTACTGTAGGCTATAGTGGGGTAGCATATATAAGGTACAGCTTTCTAGGGTTTGTACTTGTACCCAACTTTCCCTTAGTCATTCCATTCCTCGTTTCTTCTCAGTCCACTCCAAGGAAACAGTAGCAGCACGTGACGTAATTTTCTACGAACGACTCACGCTCCAGACATACCTTGCCAACCTGCAAGAAGGCGAAGATCCCACAGGTGGTTTTCGTGGTGACCGAGCCTTCGCCTTAGCAGCGGATGAAGCTGACTGGGACGAGCAGAATGTGGACAACGCATCAGAAGAAGCCGGACCTCTCCCGTTCTGCTCTGTCGACGTTCCCATGGACGAAGACAACCCTCGCGAAAGTGCCAACGCCGAAACCTTCTACCATTTCTCCGACAACGGTTACGGAACACCTGCGACAGTCAACACCAACGAAGCAGAATGAATAGGACCGAACTTCATACCTGATCCAGAAGCGGGAGATGAAGTAGCTTATCGCGAGGACGTAAATCTTCCCCGCTACTCACAGAGTGGACTGCAGATTCTCGGGCTCGTCACTGCAGTCCACGGCTCCGCCACTCCTAAAGAACCTGCGACGGTTCAGCAGGCTTTGGGGGGGGAACATAAGGAAAAATGGCGCAAAGCCATGGACAAGGAACTGAAGGCACTGGAGGAACGCAACATGTGGAAAGTGGTTCCTATCGGCGTGGCACGGAACAAGACAGTGCTCACCGGGAAGTGGGTCTTCAGTGTGAAGACAAAGGCTGACGGCACCATCGACAAATTTAAGGCACGCTGGGTCGTACGCGGCTTCGACCAAGAGCACGGACGCGATTTCACCGAAACATTCTCTCCGGTCAGCCGACACACCTCGCTACGCATCCTTCTCACAATCGCCGCCATGAAGAAGAAGAAGCTGCGGCAAATCGACGTCGCTAACGCATTCCTTTACGCACCTGTTGACGCAGAGATCTTCGTCGAGCTACCACACGGCTCCAGCACGACATCAAGCAAGCTCCGCGACTATGGCAACAATACCTATACGCTCGCCTCATTCGCATCGGCTTCAAGCAATTGCCGCACGACCAGGGCATGTACCGGCTCACGAAGGGTACCGACTACATCCTGCTAATCGTCTATGTAGATGATCTACTCTACATCGGCTCAACTGACGGCATTACAACCTGGTTTGAAGGGGAGATACAGCAAGACCTCACACTCACGGTCTCATCTACCGTCACACAGTACCTCGGCCTCAACATCCGGGAAGAGGAAGACGCTATCTACCTCAGCACCGCGAAATACGCCGACACCATCGCCAAGCGTTTCGCACTCACACCGACTGTCATCTCCACACCGTACCGCTACACGACAGCAAACAACAAGGAAGGCTCCGCTCTACTCAAGTCCGACGGCATACGCGACTACCAGAGAAAGCTGGGCTGCATTCTCTTCGCAGCTGTTACCTGCAGCCCAGATCTATCCTATTCCGCAAGCCAGCTCGCCACCTACCTCAAGAAGCCTGAAGTAGAACATCTGGCGGAGCTCGACCGCGCTCTACACTACTTCGTCTGCACCTCAACGATCGGCCTAACTTACTACAAGAACGCAACCACACCGACTAAGTTAATCGACTACGTTGACGCTGATCACGCTGGCGACTCAGACAATAGGCGCTCCCGCACTGGCTACATCTACCGCCTCGAACCTATCGGACCTATCTCCTGGCAATCGAGCAAGCAGGAATTAATTGCTCTCTCGTCAGCTGAAGCAGAATATATTGCACTCTGCTCAGCCACCAAGGAAGGACTCTATCTTCGCGAGCTGCTGGAAGAAGCGAAGTTAGCCGAGTTACCCAACTTTACCCTGTTCTGCGACAACCAATCGGCAATTCGCATCGCCAACAAGAACGGCTTCGCGAACTGGACAAAACACACCGCCCTGCGATATTTCTTCGTGAAGGAGGAGATCGAGAAAGGAAGGCTCGAGCTGTCATACTGCCCCACGTCCGAGATGGCAGCTGACTACCTGACCAAGAAGCTCGGAAAGCAGAAGTTCGAATACTGCATGCTGCTGACTGGACAGGGCCATGTCAGCGACACTCCAGAAGCAAAGGGGAGTGTTGGAAACAATCGGTCCTAAGCGCCTCTGTCGTGTCGAAGCACTAAGGCACAAGCGAAGCAAAGCATATCGAGGAACCAGCGAGTCAACCCTCGGAGGTTGAAGTAACCGCTGGAGGTTACGCGAAAGTCAAAGGTTAGCGACCTTTGACCTGACAAGTACAGCGCGACAGCAAGGACACACAACTGACTCGTTACAGAGCAGTTGCCCGAGTCGTCACTGTATCGAACCGCAACAGCAACAGTAAAGTAGTTATAACTATGTCTTTTCATATTCCCTGTATTCATATATAATCTTGTATCTCCTTGTTTTAATCAACTTACTTTGCTCTCACATACTAGCGCAAGGTGGTTCACAACACTTTATTAACGCTTCCGCTATTACACCAACTCTACCCAGAGTTCACCCTTGCAAAGATCCTAAGGGCCCTTTTCAGCCCTACACAGTGGACCTCTGACATAGAGGTGGATCTCAACAACCCTCAACCCTCCTTCAGGACGTTTTTGCTGCTAGGCTTAACGATATGGCGAGCGGTTTTATTTCCGCTGTTAACGGACGTCCTCCCCCTCCTCAGATAAACACTCGGAGCTCAGCACGTCGCGGATCCCCAAGGTGGGAAGAAGATCGAACTTCTACTTCTGGGAGGGAGAGGTCCTTTCGCCGCGAAATGAATCTCGAGCTGCAGTTTCTGCTCTCGAATTAATTGACGCCGCAACCCGCGGAACCAACCGGAACGGCGACGACAATCGTGCTCCAATCAATTCGACTGGTGCTCCAAACAATCGCCCCGAGGAACGCAATCAGGATGGATCTCGCGCGAGATCCCGTGATCCTGCAGGTGCGGCTGACGCAGGAGGAGCAGGATCGTGAGCCAATCGCGATGGCCCGCCCGGATTTGGAAATCCGGAAGTCAACACTGTCAAGAATAGAACTAGGAATGATGATTGAACTATGCAAGCGGTGAGTACAAGTAGAGGAAACCTAACCCTAAAGTGTTGTACTCACTAAGGAGTGACCCTACTCTAGCCTAGAGATACAATTGTTATCTGACACACCCCCATAGGCAAAGTAGGGGACAGCAAACACAACAAGCGATCACAAGACCAGTACGCAGAAGAGAACACAACTCAGGGTGGATCACAAAGTCACCACGCATTGTGAGCACAAACAAGTGGCCACAAGGCCAGTTCACATGCAGAGGTATATAATAGCAAGGCAGTACACTGATCACAACCTAGCAAGAGAAAAAAAGCAGGTATAAAGATATATAGCAGTGTACAACAAGAGCAAGTCAAGCAACCAATAGGTGAGGCAGAATGGGCACAAGCCCAAGAGCAGTGCAGAAACGGTGATGATCACCAGCCCCAAGGGCCTTGGTGAAGACATCAACAGTGTTGGCCTAAGAGGCCACGTAAACAACGTGCAGCTGACCACGCTGCTGCAGCTCACGCGCAAGGAAGTAGCGAAGAGCAATGTGCTTCGTTCTGTGCTCCAGTCTCTGCTCGCGACACAAGGCAAGCATTGCCTTGTTGTCGACGTACAGAACTGGAGGAGAACGAGGCCGCTCCCCCAAGTCGGTCAGCAGGTAGGTCAGCCAGCGTAGCTCGTGTGCAGCCATGGCCCCAGCGTAGATCTCGGCCTCACAGCTGGAACCAAGCACAGAAGAAGAACGAGTGGACCTCCACGATACAGAATCAGAGCCAAGACTGAAGGTGTAACCCTGTGACGAACGCTGAGTCGTCTGGTCGTCGGCCCAAGAAGCGTCAGAGTGTCCTGTGAGGACCACCGAGCCCCGTCCTCCAAGCATGAGCTCCATGGCCGATATGCTGCACAAGTAACGCAATACCCTCTTCGCAGCATCAAAGTGCACCTTTCGGTGTCGACCATGTGCCACGTAGCGAGCCAGGAGGCTGAGAGGGTACGCGAAGTCAGGTCGTGTGCACGTCATCAGGTACATGAGGCAACCCACAAGCTCTGGGTACGGACCACTCGGCTCTACAGACTCGTCCGAAGGTGGAGCTGAGAGCGAGTGGCCGGTAGACAGAGGAGTGGGCTGTGGGAAGGACCAAGTGAAGCGGAAGCGCTGAAGGACCTGGTGCACCATGTGTGACTGAGTGAGGGTGATGGTGCGCCGTGGTCTGTCCCAGGTGATCTGCAAGCCAAGATAGCTCCGCAGCTCACCCAGGTCAGTGCAGGTGTGTCTCTCCTGCAGCTCTGCCTTCACTAGGGCCAGTGCCTCAGTGTCAGCGGTAGCAAAAACCAAGTCGTCGATGTACACGAGGATGTAGAACGGCAGCAGAGTAGTGTCGGTGCGTAGAAACAGCGACGGGTCAGCATTCGAAGGAGCAAACTCAAGAGCCGCAAGTGTCGTCCTCAGTGTGTCGTGCCACTCACGCGGCGCCTGACGCAGGCCGTACACTGGTCGCCATAGGCTCCACTGGGTACCCTCAGGAAACGACCCAGTGAAGCCCTGTGGACGGCGCAACCAGATGGCCTCGTAAAAGCTACCCTGCAAGAAAGCTGTCGAGAAGTCGAGGGAGTGTAGTTCGTAGTCACGCTGAGCTGCAACGTGTAGCAACACCCGAAGAGTGGTCATCTTCGGGGTGGGGGAGAAGGTCTGAAAGAAGTCGACCCCCTCACGCTGACTGAAGCCTCAAGCAACGTAACGTGCCTTGAAGGCAGGTGGAGAACCCAGCGGCCGCTTCACCCTGAAAATCCACATGCGACTGACGATGTTCGCCCCAGGTGGGGGAACCTCGTCGACGTAGGTGCCTGTGGACTTCCAGGAAGCCATCTCTATGTCCATGGCTGTCTGCCACTGAGAGGAGTACTCACCCGAAATCGCCTCCCTGTAGGAGCGCGCGGTGGGGATGTCAAGTGCATCCGGGTCTCCCTCAAGGGCAAGCAGCATGGTCGCGTGATGGGGTGAAGCGGCAGCAAGGCACTCCAGCTCCTCCTATCTGTCCTCCAAAACGTCACAGCCAAGGGCAGTACAGCCAAGAACAGTCTCACCCCCGACGGACGGAGGAGAGGCATGGACAGGGTCAGAGATAAGACTCGCAAGGTAGTCTAGGCGGTACACAGCAGCAAAGTCAACAAGCTCAGCTACTAGGGCAGACGCAGCAGGAGACGAGAACGTAGGGTCCGTCACAACCGTAGCAAGAAGGCGAGTAACAGTCGGAGTGGACGCACGAGCAAGGTCAGACGGAGGGTCAGCATCGTCAGGCAGAGAGGACGCAGGAGGTAACGGTAGTACAACATGCTGAGGAACAGAGGAAGGACGGACTATCATATTGTGAGTGCCGGGGACAGTCGAAGCACGCGGACGACGAACACGAGGAACACGAGCACGGGCAGCAGCTCTAGGCTCAGGCTCAAGGTCAAAGCTAGACTCAGGCTCTCGACGCTCAGGGGTGGAAGCACGAGTCTCAGGCTCTCGATGCTCAGTCAGGGACTCTGATACCGCAGTGTAAGGAGCAGGAGCAGGTAGTGGGGAGTGTGGTAGCAGCGGTGGCTGTGATTGGTCCGCTGGCGGACACAGCAACGGAGGAGTAGTACCTGCCACAGGGAAGCCAGTAGCACCTCGCGGAAGACTAAGAAGGTGGCGAAGAGCACCAGTAGCTCCCGTACCTCCAGCATGAGCAACTCCTCCAGTACCCCCAGCAACACCTCCAGCACCAGTAGCACCAGCACCTCCAGCACCACGAGCTCCGACAGCGCCATCACCTCGAGCACCAGTAGTACCTCCAGCACCTCCAGTGCCTCCAGCTCCAGCTCCAGCGCCTCCAGCACCAGTAGTACCTCCAGTACCTCCTGTGCCAGCCGCTCTAGTAGCACCTCCTGCACCTCCAGCACCAGCAGTACCACCTGCTCTGGCAGCTCCAAAACCTCCAGTACGAGCACCTCCGGGACCAGTAGCTCCAGCACCTCCAGTACCTCCAGCTCCAACGCCTCCAGCACCAGCAGTACCAGCACCTCCAGGGTCAGCAGCTCCCGCAGCTCCAGCACCAGGAGCACCAGCACCTCCAGTGCCACCAGCTCCAGGACCTCCAGCACCGGCAGCAGCTCCAGTACCCCCAGCACCAGCAGCTCCAGTACCTCCTGCACCAGCAGCACCTCTAGTACCTCCAGTAGTACCTCCAGCAACTCCAGCACCAGCAGCACCTCCCGGACTAGTAGCTCGAGCACCAGCAGGACCGTACCCTCCACCACCAGGATTGCCTCGCAGAACGACCCACGCACGAATCGCCTGCGTCGAGAGCGTCTCAAGTAGAGCAGGCTGCGGTGGCTGTTCAGCTCCAGTACCTCCAGTAGTGGTAGCTCTAGCACCTCCAGCACCAGCAGCAGCTCCAGTACCTCCAACACCAGTAGTACCTCTAGTACCTCCAGTAGGACCTCCAGGCCTAGTAGCTCCAGTACCTCCAGCTCCAGGACCTCCAAAAGGACTCACAGCACCCCCAGAGTCAGCACCCAAAGTCTCAGCACCCCCAGAGTCAGCACCCAAAGTCTCAGTACCCTCAGTCCTAGCACCCTCAGGCTCAGCACCCTCAGTCCCAGCACCCTAAGTCTCAGTACCCTCAGTCTCAGCACCCTCAGGCTTAGTACCCTCAGTCCCAGCACCCTCAGTCCCAGCACCCTCAGGCTCAGTACCCTCAGTCCCAGCACCCTCAGTCCCAGCACCCTCAGTCTCTGCTCCAGTGTCCACAGCAGTAGGCTGCAGAGGCGGCGAAGACGGCAGAGGTGGGAACCGAGGGGGGGGGGGGGTAGCCAGACGAGGAGAGCGGGCACCCCCAGACCAACCACCCCCAGCCCCAGCTCCAGTAGTCTCAGCTCCAGAGTCCACATCAGCAGGCTGCGGAGGCGGCGAAGACGGCCGTGGCGGGAAACCCGGGGGGGTCGCCAAGCGAGGAGTGTGGCGAGTGGTCGCCGTGTCGTCGGCGACGGCGGCACCCCCCTCAGGTGAGTCAAAGGAGTCAAAAGAGATCTCAACTGGCTCATCCAAGAGGGGTGGGTCTTCCTGGGACACACCTGAGGGACCAGGACCCTGTGGGGGGAGGGGGTCTACCGGGGGGGGGACTGGTACCAGGAAGAGGGGTGCAAGGGGGACCGGGTGGGATGCGTGCGGGTGAAGTTGGTAGTAACAGACCGACTCGTCGAAGGTGACGTCCTGAGAGGACAGAACACGACGCGAGGCAGGGTGGTAGAACTGCCAGGGTGGAGTGTCGGTGGGGAAGCCCAGGAAGATACAGCGAAGAGTGCGAGGAGAGAGCTTGCTCGCTTTGGTATCGCGAACAAGGGAGAGCGCGCCCCAGACCCGAAACGACGACACATCACCAGGCTGTCCCGTCCAACGAAGTGTGGGCGAGGTCTCTGGAGCAGAGACACGGGGCCAGAGGTTGAGTTGATGCGCGGCGTATTGGACCGCAAACGGCCACAGGAAATGGGGAGCAGTCGCATGGATCATGGAGGTACGAGCAACCTCCATGATCAGGCCAATGCGACGCTCAGCGATCCCATTTTGCTGCGGAGAGGCCGGAAGCGTGAACGACTGGGCGATGCCCTCATCCTGGCAGAACGTCTCAAGGATGCCAGAAGAGAACTCACCACCCCTGTCAGAGTGCAGGCGCAGGACTGGGAAGTCCTGATGAAAGCGCTCGCGTAGCTAGAGACGAGTAGCACGGATCCAGGGGATCAAAACACCGCTGACGTCCGCCTTGCGACGCAAGGGGAAGACTGTGGTGTAGCGTGTGTAGTCGTCAATAACCAGTAGGAAGTAGCGCTCCTAGTCCGTCCCACCGATAGGGGCCGGGCCCCACACGTCCAGGTGGAGAGTCTGCAGAGGAGCAGTGGTCGGAGGAAACTCGGAGGAGTGAGGAGCGGCGCGCTGCCGCCCCTCGACGCAAGGAAGGCACGGCGGCGCAAGTGAGCGCGGGAGGGGGGGGCAGGGTCTCAGGGAGGCCAGAGACCAGGAGCCAGGAGTGCATGCCGCGCAGACGCTGCAGGGAGGGGTGACCAAGACGGTGGTGCCAGCGCTGAGTCTCGTGCGTGAGTACTCTGCACAAGCAAGACACAGCTAACTGCCCTGATGCAGACGCTCGACTCGACGCAACTACCTGACCTGACTCAGCCACTTGTGTAGACGCAGTGGTCAGTGTGTACAGACTAGACCCAGGCTGACGAGTGAACGTAGCCAGGTGACGGCCAGTCCGGGAGCACGTACAGATCACCACACTCTACCCTCCAGGAATAAAGGTATCAACCGAGACATCCTGAATGGCAGCGTTGCTCACCAAGTTCGTCGATAACGTGGGGAGGTGAAGACCTGACAAAGAACCGGAGGGGACTGCTGGACAAGGGAGGACCGTGGAGGCTCTCGCAACCACTGGGCCCCCAGAGGGGTCAGCCAGTGAGACTGGGACAGGTGCTGTGAGTGGTGTGACTGTGGTGCAATCACGGAAGAAGCAACGTGACGCGCCTGAGTCAAGAGTGAAAGTGTGCAAGACCTCAGCTGAGGCAGGACCTGTGGTAGTAGACGCACTAGCACCTAGAGTGTCGGTAGACTAACGGGCACCTAGAGCTGCAGCAGACTCGCTAGCACCAGGAGCGGCAGCAGACTCACTAACACCAAGAGCAGCAGTCCTAAGAGAACGATAACCTCCACCACCGGGACGACCTTGCTGGATAACCCACTCACGAAGCTGCCGAGGGGTGGGGTCGTCCGGGAGAAGCAGTGCCCGCTGCTGTCCACCCCTGGCCGCAGCAACTACCGCGGAAGTGGCCATGACAGACGGTGACGGTAAGGAGTAGGTCCAGCACCTCCGGCTCCTACAGCGCCAGCAACACCTCCTGCACTCCCAGCAGCACCTCCTCCACTCCCAGTAGCACGAGTAGCAGCAGCAACAGTAGTAACAGCAGCAGGGCGGCGCGCGGCCAGAGCAGGGCGGCGCGCGGCCAGAGCAGGGCGGCGCGAGGCCACAGCAGGGCAGTAGTAGGCAGTAGCTCCTAGGGCAGAAGCACCTAGGGTCCTTCAAAAAAAAAAAAACAATTTAATTATATTTAGGGTATAGCAGGGCGCTGGCGCAGGGCAGGGCGCTGGTGCAGGGCAGGGCGCGGGCGCAGGGCAGGGCGCCAGCGCGCGCAGGGCAGGGCGCTGGCGCAGGCTGCAAGGGCAAGACGCGCGGGCTGCAGGGGTGCCGCGCTGGCTGCAAGGGCACCTCGTACGGGCTGCAGGGACCGCGCGGACGGGCTGCAGAGGCGGCGCGCGGGCTCCAGGGGCGACGCGCGGGCTGCAGGGTCCGCGAGGACGAGCTGCAGAGGCGGCGCGCGGGCTCCAGGGGGGACGCGCGGGCTGCAGGGTCCGCGAGGACGGGCTGCAGAGGCGGCGCGCGGGCTCCAGGGGCAACGCGCGGGCTAAAGGGTCCGCGAGGACGGGCTGCAGAGGCGGCGCGCGGGCTCCAGAGGTGATGGGCGGGCTGCAGGGTCCGCGAGGACGGGCTGCAGAGGCGGCGCGCGGGCTCCAGGGGCGACGCGCGGGCTGCAGGGTCCGCAAGGACGGGCTGCAGAGGCGGCGCGCGGGCTCCAGGGGCGACGCGCGGGCTGCAGGGGCCGCGCGGACGGGCTGGAGAGGCGACGCGCGGCTGCAGGGGCAGCGTGAACGGGCTGCAGGGGCAGCGTGAACGGGCTGCATGGGCAGCGTGAACGGGCTGCAGGGGCAGCGGGAACGGGCTGCAGGGGCAGCGTGAACGGGCTGCAGGGGCAGCGTATGGGCTGCAGGAGCAGTGCGCGGGCCACAGGGGCAGGCGCGGCTGCAGGGGTAGCACGGTAGCAGGGGCGAGCACGGCTGCAGGGGCAGCACGGTCGTAGGGGCGAGCACAGCTGCAGGGGCAGCGTGGTCGCAGGGGCAGCGCACGGGCTGCAAGGGTCGCGACAGTGAGAGCTAGGGGCGCCAGCGCTCTAGCTACTGTGTAGGGCGTGGCTGTCAAGAATGAGAAGTGACTGGACTAGGAAAAGTGTGGGGTACAAGTAGGAAACCCTAAAGCTATCATACCCCATAGTATCTACCCCACTACACCCTAAACAAGTGTAGCAGATATAGCATTTGGCACACCCCCATAGGCAAAGTGGGGGAGAGCAAGGGGCCACAAGACCAGTCAAGAAAGGCAAAGCAAGCTCAGGGTGGATCACAACGTCACCACAATCATTGAGCACAAGCAAGAGGCCACAAGGCCAGTTCACATGCAGAGGCATATATGTAACACAAGCATCACAGTGATCTCTACCTAGCAAAGCAAACATGCAGGTATATATATATATATATATATCACAGTACAAGCAAAGTCTACAACAAGTGAGGAAAAGTGGGCACAAGCCCTAGCAAAGTGCAGAAATGCTGATGATCACCAGACTGAAGTGCCTGGGTGAATATATCTGCAATATTGGCTTGAGTGGCCACGTAACGCAGACGAATCTGACCACGCTGCTGCAACTCTCGAGCCAGGAACTAACGTAGAGCGATGTGCTTCGTTCTGTGCTCCAATTTGTGCTCCTCACACAAGACAATGGCAGCCTTGTTGTCGACGTACAGCACTGGAGGAGAACAAGGCCGCTCTCCCAGGTCGGTCAGCAGGTAGGTGAGCCAGCGTAACTCCTGTGCAGCCATGGCTGTGGCGTAGATCTCAGCCTCACAACTGGACCTGAGAACCGAAGACGAATGCGTAGAACGCCAAGAAACAGAACCAGAGCCAAGGCTGAAGGTGTAACCCTGTGACGACCGCTGAGTAGCCTGGTCGTCAACCTAAGAAGCGTCTGAGTGCCCAGTGAGAACAACTGAGCTCCTCCCTCCAAGCACGAGCCCCATGCCCGATGTACTGCACAAGTAGCGCAATACCCTCTTTGCAGCTTCCCAGTGCAACTTTCGGTGCCGACCAGGAGCCACGTAGCGAGCCAGAAGGCCAAGAGGGTACGCGAGGTCAGGACGAGTGCAAGTCATCAGGTACATGAGGCAGCCAACTAGCTCTGGGTAAGGACCACTTGGCTCTACGGAATTGTCCGAAGGTGGAGCTGAGGGCGAGTGACCTGTAGCCAGAAGAGTGGCCTGCGTCGAGGACCAGGTAAAGCCGAAGCGCTGAAGGACCTGCTGCACCATGTGTGACTGAGTCAGTGTGATGGTGCGGTGTGCTCTGTCCCAGGTGATTTGCAAGCCAAGGTAGCTGCGGAGTTCACCCAGGTCTGTGCATGTTTGTCTCTTCTGCAGCTCCGACTTCACGTGGGCGAAAGCCTCAGTGTCAGCAGTGGCAAAGACCAAGTCGTCGACGTACACGAGGATGTAGAACAGGCGACAGCGAAGTGTCGGTGCGCAGAAACAGCGACGGGTGAGCAGTAGAAGGCACGAACCCAAGAGCCGCAAGTGTAGTCCTCAGTGTGTCGTGCCACTCACGTGGCGCCTGGCAAAGACCGTAGACCGGCCGGCGGAGGCTCCACTGGGTACCAAGAGGAAACGACCCAGTGAAGTCAGGAAGGCGGCGCAGCCAGATCTCCTCGTGCAGGCTGCCCTGCAAGAAAGCTGTGCTGAAGTCAAGAGAGTGAAGCTCGTAGTCACGATGAGCGGCAACGTGCAGTAGCACCCAAAGAGTGGTCATCTTCGGGGTGGGGGAGAAGGTCTGGAAGAAGTCTACTCCCTCTCGCTGACTGAAGCCTCGAGCAACGTAACGAGCCTTGAAGACAGACGGAGAACATGGCGGCCGCTTCACCCTGAAAATCCACATGCCACTGACGATGTTCGCCCCAGGAGGGGGAACCTCGTCGACGTAAGTGCCAGTGGACTTCCAGGATGCCATCTCTGCGTCCATGGCTGTCTGCCACTAAGAGGAGTACTCACCCGCGATCGCCTCAGCGTAAGAGCGCGGGGTCGGGATGTCTGGTGCATCCGGGTCTCCCTCAGGTTCAATTAGCATGGACACGAGATGAGGTACAACAGCGGCAAAGCACTCAAACTCCTCCTGCCTGTCTTCAAGGACGTGTGTGCCTAGAGCACACTCACCCCCGACGGACGGAGGACAGACAGACTCAGACTCAGCAACAAGACTCGCGGTGTAGTCTAGACGACAGCGAGCAGCAAAGTCGACAAGCTCAGCAACTAAGGCAGACGCAGCAGCAGACTCAAAGGAAGAGTTAGTGACAGCAGTGGCCAGGAGACGCGTGACAGTAGGACTAGCAGCACGAAGAGAGTCAGACTCCGGGTCAGCAAGGGCAGGAAGAGAGGATGCAGGAGGAGAAGGCAGAGGGACATGCTGCGGAGCAGTGGAAAGACGAAGCGTCATCTGGTGAGTGCCTGGGACAGCAGGAGGACGTTGACGCGGGACACGACGACTAGTGCGAGCAGCACAAACAGGCGACGCAGAACGAGAATCAAGCGACACAGGACAAGACTCAGGCTCACGACGCTCCGTAAGACCTCCTATCGGACCAGTGTGGGGAGAAGGACCAGGGAGGGGCGAGGCAGGCTGTAACTGTAACTGCGACTGGACAGGCTGAGGACACTCAATGGAGGGAGCACAACAAGGAGGAGGAGGCTGACCAAGAACCTGCTGAAGGAGCGGAACGAAGTACGGCCGCGGCCGTGAAGTGCCCCCAGAACCAGCAGAGAGAGGACCAGAACCCCCAGCAGCAGCTCCAACTCCTGTAGAACTACCAGCAGCTCCAGCAGCGCCAACTCCAGTACCCCCAGTAGTACCAGCTCCAGCCGCACCGTCGGCTCCAGCACCTGCAGGACCAACCCCAATGTCAACAGCTACACCAACTCGAGTAGGCCCAGCGTCCTCAGCTCCACCGGCAGCTCCAGCAGCGTCAGCACCTGCAGCTCCAACTCCAACACCAGCAGCACCTCCAGTAGCACCAGCTCCAGCAGCTCCAGCTCCAGCAGAACCCCCAGTTCCAGCAGCTCTATTACCGCCTGTACGAGCACCTCAAGGACCTGAGGCTCCAATACCTCCAGCCGCACCAGGGCCTCCAGCGAGCGGCACCCCAGTGCTAGGAGCTCCGCTCCTGAGGCTGCAGCGGCGAGCGTACCACTCACGTAGTCGTTGTGGGGAGGGAGGCGCCGGCTGCGACACAGTACCCGAAGCACCACCGGCTCCAACTACAGCAGAACCCACAGCTCCAGCAGCCCCACGCTGGAGGCTGTAACGCTGAGAGTACCACTCACGCAGCTGGTGTGAAGAGGGAGCGTCACCAGGCGCAGGACGGTCAGTCTCAGCTCCCTCAGGCTCAGCACCCCAAGGCTCAGCACCCCCAGGCTCAGCACCCTCAGGCTCGGCACCCCCAGGCTCAGCACCCCCAGTCTCAGCACCCCCAGGCTCAGCACCCCCAGTCTCAGCACCCCCAGGCTCAGCACCCCCAGGCTCAGCACCCTCAGTTTCAGCACCCCCAGGCTCAGCACCCCCAGTCTCAACACCCCCATACGCCGTACCCCTCGCAGGACCAGAGTCGAAAGCTACCTCGACAGGCTCGACCGGGTCTACCTGGGAAACACCTGAGGGAGCAGGACCCTGGGGAGGGAGGGGGTCTACCGAAGTAGCACCTGGCGTGAGGAAGAGCGGCGGGGGGGGAAGCGGCACAGTGCGGTAGGGGAACAGACGGTAGAAGGGTACCATCTCGTCAAAAGTGACGTCCTGAGAGGGGAAGACACGGCGCGAGGTGGGGTGGTAAAACTGCCAGCCAGGCGCGTCAGGGACAAAGCCAAGAAGGACGCAGGGAACGGCACGGGAGGAGAGCTTGTCCGCGGACGTATCGCGGACAAAGGCTCGACATCTGCAGACTCGGAACACCAACGCATCGCCAACCTTCCCTGTCCAACGCAGCGTGGGCAAGGTCTCCGGAGCAGAGACACGGGGCCAGAGGTTGAGCTGATGCGCAGCACACTGTACTGCAAACGGCCACAGAAAATGGGGGGCAGCCGCATGGATCATGGAGGTACGAGCGACCTCCATGACTAAGCCGATGCGGCGCTCAGCAATCCCATTCTTCTGTGGAGAGGCCGGAAGAGTGAACGTGTGGCGGATGCCGTGCTCCGCACAGTAGGCTGCAAAGAGGTCGGAGGAAAACTCACCACCCCTGTCAGAGTGCAGACGCAGGACTGGAAAGTCCGACTGGAACCGATCGTGGAGCTGGAGACGAGCAACGCGGATCCAAGGGATCAAAACATCAGGGACCTCACCCTTGCTGCGCAAGAGGAAGACCGTGGTGTAGCGCGTGTAGTCGTCGACAACCAGCAGGAAGTACCGCTCGTGGCCCTGTCCATGGACGCGGGCTGGACCCCACACGTCCAGGTGAAGAGTCTGCAGAGGAGCCTCTGTGGGAGGGAACGAGGAGGAGTGAGGAGTGGCGTGCTGCTGCCCCTCAACGCAGGGAAGACAGGGAGGAGCAGGCGAGGGTGGGAGCGGAGGGAGAACCCTGGGAAGACCAGAGACAAGGTACCGGGAGTGCATGCCACGAAGGCGCTGCACTGAAGGGTGACCAAGGTGGTGGTGCCAGAGGACGGTCTGGTGCGACAGGGAGCGACACGAGCAGGGGGCCGACAGCTGACCTGACGCAGACGCAGACGCAACTACCTGAGGGGACTCAGTGGTTAGTGTGTACAGGTCCGACCCCGGCTGCCGAGTAAAGGTAGCCAGGTGGCGACCCGTCCGAGCATACGTACAGTGGGTCACACGCTCATAGGTAGGGGTGAACTGGTGAACACCCCCGTCCTGGAGAGCAGAGCCCGCCACCAAGTTCGTAGAGAACGAGAGGAGGTACAGACCCGACAGGGTGCCGGCCGGAACTGCCGGAACCGCAGGACAAGGGAGGACAGTGGAGGAAGTCGCAAGGACCGGGCCCCCAGAGGGGTCAGCGAGGGAGATAGCAATAGGCCGAGCTAGCTGCTCAAGGACAGTGCGGTCACGAAAGAAGCAGAGGAAAGCACCCGAGTCCAGTGTGAAGGTGTGCAGTGCCTCAGTAGACACAGTACTAGCAGGCGCAGACGCACGAGCACCTGGAGCAGTAGACTCACGAGCACCTAGAGCATCAGCCTCACCAGGACCTAGGGTAGCAGACGCACTAGCACCTGGAGCGGCAGTCTCACTGGTCCCAATACCCAGGTCGGGCGGTACACTCAGGTAGCAGTCACCCTCAACACTTATAGTCAATGCATACATAGCATCAAGGATAATATCAAAATCAAGAGCAAAGATATCAATTCCCTTCTTAAGCAGATCAGCCCAGCGGGGCAGCTCAGAGGCGTCAGGGAACTGCTCGCGCCAGGCGTCGTCGAGACGAAAGAAGCAGCGCTGCGCCGTGTGAAACCTCCCACAGGTCTGGCCAGTGCGGTCACCTGTGCGGATGACGAACGGGCAGGTACCTCCACCCCCAGACCCCCCATGCTGAGAGTACCACTCACGGAGCTGCTGGGACGACGGGGTCTTGCTGGGACGCTGCTGCTGCTGCCTCTGGCCACCTCCGATCCCCCCACGCTGCACCGCTCCACCGCGCCCGCCACCAGCTCCACTGCCGCCACCACTGCCACCACCACCTCCGCCACCCCCGCCACCACCGCCGCCACCACCCCCGGCTCCGCCACTGACCCCCCCACCACCAGCACCACTCCCACCACCGCCACCACCCCCGCCGCCTCCACCCCCTCCACCACCGCCACCCCCGCCGCCACCCCCGCCACCCCTGCCCCCCTTGCCCCTGCCGCCCTTGCGCCTCCCACTAGGAGCAGACGCAGCCCCGACCCCCTCAACACCGAGGTAGCCGACAGCAGCAGCAGATGCAATGGAGGGGAGGAGGGGGATGGGGCAGCACCCCTCAAAGAAGGGAGCGCGAGGGTCGCCACGAGAGGCACCTACAGCTACAATGCTCTTCTCAGCTGCTAGGAATTCCTTCTCGAGCAGGTCGACAGTGAGGTCGGTAGGGGAGAGGGCGAGAAAGTGGTCCTTGACAGTACGAAGGGAGTCAGGGAGGCGGGTGACCAGGTGATAGAGTGAGGTACATCGGGGGAGGGTTCTTGGCTTGGAAATCGGGGGGAAGCGCGGCACGGTAGCGAAGATCACTAGTACGGAGGTTCGTGATGAGGTTAGCTACAGTGGCAAAAGCAGACAGATCGGGGAAGAGATAGGGAAGTGAGAGACGGCCTATCGCAGCAGTAGCAGGGGAGGAGTAGCGTGCAACTACAGCATCGTACAGCTCCCTAGCGGTCTTATGCTGGCCAAAGTGCTCGCGCTTATCTAACGGTAGGTGGCTGCGAACGGCTAGGCGAGCATGAGCGTCACGGATCTGCCACTGTGAGCGAGCAGTGCTGTCAACAGTAGCAGCAGGTGCGGGAGCGGCGCCCGACGTGTGGTGAAACAGGGAAACATCGTCCTTGGCAGTGATCTGGAGGAACAGGTGCAGGTCATCGAGCCAAACGTCAAACTTAATCGGACGGCCCTCAGAGTCAAAAGTGAGAACAGTAGGACTGGCCATAGTGGCAGTAGCAGCAGTAGCAGTAACAACAGTAGTAGCAGCAGTAGCAGTAGTAGCAGTAAGAGCAGTAGCAGTAGCAGCTGTAGCAGTAGCAGCAGTAGTAGTAGCAGCAGCAGTAGTAGCAGTAAGAGCTGTAGCAGTAGCAGCTGTAGTAGTAAGAACAGCTGTAACAGTAGGAACAGGAACAGCAGTTGCTGCAAGTGGGGCGGCGCGACTCGGGCGGCGCGGCTCAGGCAGGTAGGGCGGCGCGACGGCGGGCCTATGCACGGTGCGCGGCGGCGCCTAGGGTGCGGCTGCGCGCGGGCCGCGGCTGCGTTCGTGCGGCGGCTAAGCGTGAGCTGTAGCAGCCGACACGCGATCGCCGCTGCGCGCGGCTGCGACCTGCGGGCGGGCGGCGGTGGGTCGAGCGTCGGCCTAGGGGCGAGCGGGGCCTACGGGCGACGGCCTACTGGCGCGCGCGAGAAAAATCGGGCCGCCCTAGGCGGCGAATCGGCTACTCGCGCTAAAAACGCGGGGACGCGCTCGGGCTGCTAGCGGGGTGCAAAACGAGCAGCGTGAGAGGAGGGCGCGCGAGGGCGCACTAGGAGAGAGGCGCTCAAGGGCGCTAAGACGGTAGGGCGCACGAGGGCACCTGTAGCGGATCGGTGGGCCCTTAGGTAAGCGGTCCTAGGTCCCTAACCTAGGCTCTGATACCATGTCAAGAATGAGAAGTGATTGGACTAGGAAAAGTGTGGGGTACAAGTAGGAAACCCTAAAGTTATCATACCCCATAGTATCTACCCCACTACAGCCTAAACAACTGTAGCAGATATAACATTTGACAGTGGCGCTACCACTAGGCGGAACGGTGGGCCCATGTAGGAACGGTTCCTACTCTGATAACATTTCAAGAATAGAATTAGGAATGATGATTGAACTATGCAAGAGGTGAGTACAAGTAGGGGAAACCTAACCCTGAAGTGTTGTACTCACTAAGGAGTGACCCTACTGTAGCCTAGATATACAATTGTAATCTGACAAACACTGCAGCCGCGTCAGCTGCACTCTCGACTCCTCGGGTCCCTCAGGCCCCTCAGGCCCCTCAGGCCCCTTAGGCGCACGCGTCGGGCCAGGAAAGGCACGCATCTGAGGGAAACAGAGATCGCGTGCCAGCGTCAGCAGCGCGCGTGGCGAATCTTTCGCCTGGGAGAAACTCGTGGCCCCCGTCGTAGCAGAATCTGGACGAAATCGGGACCGCACGCGCAGCTGCTCGTCCAGATTTTGCTGCGATTCTAGAGAATTTGGACACCACTGCACGGGCGAATCTGCTCCAGATTATGGCGCAACTTTCTGGCGCCTCTGCAAGACGCGTTATGGAACGTCCCGCTTCTCCGTCGGCAGCGAACACTCGGGCTACACCTTCTCTGAGCGACCGTATGGAGCGGCGTAATGTTAACCACCCGGCGCAGAACGTCGACGCGCTTCACCAAATGACCGAGCTTTTGGCGACGCTCCAGCGCAACCACGCCAGTGGGAGGCCGGCTCATCCTGAGAACATTCGTCCAGCAACACGCCAGGTCGAGGCTCCCGAGGCGGCCGCGGACGAGGAAGAAGGCGAGCGTGGCATTTTCGAGGAAATTAATAAAGGTAACGGCCCTCGCTCTCTTCCGCACACCCTCCCTTTGCACCCATCATTGGCGCTCATCCCCATTCCACCTGCACGCCCTCAATTGCGATCGGCTCTCGTTAAGAGCGACGGTGTTCGTACCCAAATGTTTGGTTTTGAAAGGATTCAAATTATCGCTCGTCACGCGTTGAGTGCCTTGCCTTCTGAGGGATGCGAGCAGGCGGCTCTCTACATAAAAGAGATTGAACAAGAGGCCAAGGAAAATATTATATTTTTATTCACCGCTGACCAACGCGGCTTTGACGTGGCCAATGTGGCCCTAAAGATTAAATATGGCGAGGTTGTGGAGGATAAGATGGTTAAATCCGCCGCTCAAATTGTGGTGGCGATGAAAAAGAGCCGCCCTGAACGTAACACCTCCTACCCCCAGCGGTACAACCAGAATAACCGCAGCAGGGGCAACGGCGACCGCTCTTGGAACAAGTGGCGCCGCGACGGGGACGGACGTTGCTTCATCTGTCGTGAGCCGGGCCACGAATTTTCTCAATGCCCCCAGCGCGAGCAAGGAGCGAACCAGCTCGCGCACATTGTTTGATCATTGCTTTTGCGTCTGAGAATGCTTCATAAGATTAAAATGCATACTTTGTGGACATGGGAAATGTTTATTGGATGAAGTTCATAATCTTCAAAGAGAGAGAGAGAGAGAGAGGGAGAGAGAGAGAGAGAGAGAGAGAGAGAGAGAGAGAGCGAGAGAGAGAGAGAGAGAGAGAGAGAGAGAGAGAGAGAGAGAGAGAGAGAGCCCATAATGACCCTTGTGTCAGATGATTATATTGCTGATGCATATATGTAGGCTGTAGTGGGGTAGCCCATAGGGGGTACAACCCAATTAGGGTTGGTACTTGTACTTGTTTCATTTCATAGTGCATCATTCCTCGCCTCTATCTCAACATGGTATCGAGCAGGTTCCCTAGTGGGAACTGTTCCTAGGGCCCATCTACTATTCCGTCCTGCCCGGAGCGCGCTCTGCCCTAGCCCGAGTCGCGCTCGGCCCTTTTTTTTTTTTTTTTTTTTTCCTTTGGCGGCCCGATCGCGTTGAGCCGCCCGCGAATTTTTGGCGCGCCACCTACGCGGCCTCGTCGCGCCGCCCCTAGACGGCCGCGCCGCGTCGCGCGGGCCGCCCTCCAGTCGCGTGCCGCCCCCCCTCTGACCCTCGCGACGCCGGCGCCGTCTCTGACGGCCCCGCGATCGCCTGCGACGGCCCCGCCGTCCCCTCTACCGGCCCCTCCGCTGCGCTTGACGGCCCCGCCGTCCCCTCTGCCGGCCCCGCCGCTGCACTTGACGGCCCCGTCGTCCCCTCTGCCGGCCCCGCCGCTGCACCCGACGGCCCCGCTGTCCCCTCTGCCGCCCCGCCGCTGCTTCAGACGGCCCCGCCGCTGCACCTGACGGCCCCGCCGTCCCCTCCGACGGCCCCGCCGCTGCACCTGACGGCCCCGCCGTCCCCTCTGACGGCCCCGCCACTGCACCTACCGGCCCCGCCGCTACCCCTGACGGCCCCGCTACTGCACCTGCAGGCCCCGCCGTCTCACCTGCCGGCCCCGCTACTGTACCTGACGGCCCCGCCGCTTCACCTACCGGCCCCGCCACTACCCCTGACGGCCCCGCCACTGCATCTCCCGGCCCCGCAGCTGCATCTCCCGGCCCCGCCGCCCCAGCATCTGCGCCGCCCCAGCAGCCGAGCCGCCCCAGCAGCCGAGCCGCCCCAGCAGCCGAGCCGCCCCAGCAGCCGAGCCGCCCCAGCAGCCGAACCGCCCCAGCAGCCGAGCCGCCCGAGCCGCCCAGCAGCCGAGCCGCCGAGCCGCCCGAGCCACCCGAGCCGCCCGAGCCGCCTGCACTGCCCTGTCTGGTGAGCACTGAGTTTTACTCTGCGCACTGCCCTCACCCTACTGCTGTCATGGCTACCCCCAGTGTCCTCACCTTTGACGCTGAGGGCAGAGCCATCGACTTTGACGTGTGGGTAGACGACCTGCTGCTTTTCCTACAGTGCGACAGAGCTGACGACCTCTCTCTCTTTGATCTCACCTCTGGTGCCTCTCCCGCCCCAGGATGCCACTGTTCGCTCACAGTGGGCCACACGCGACGCTGCTGCACGTCTTGCTGTGCGTCGCCACCTCCCTCCCTCTGAGCGTGCACACTTTGGGTCGTACAAGAGTGCTCAGACCTTGTACGACGCAGTTATTGCACGCTACTCCACCCCTGCCACTGCTGCACTGAGCCGCCTCATGCTACCGTACCTCTTTCCCGACCTTGCTTCTTTTGCCACAGTCGCCGACCTCATTACCCACCTGCGCACTAGTGACGCTCGCTTCCGCGCTGCGCTTCCTGCTGAGTTCTGCGCCAAGAACCCCCCCCCCCAGTACTTCACTCTCTACTACATTGTCACCCGCCTCCCTGACTCTCTTCGCGGAGTCAGGGACGACTTACTCTCAGTCTGCCCCACCACTCTCACTGTTGACCTCCTCGAGAAGTCCCTCCTAGCAGCCGAGAAGAGCATTCTCACTGTAGGGGCCTCTCGTGGTGACCCGCGCACCCCCATCTTTGAGGGGTGTTCCCCCTCCCCCCTCCTGCCCTCTGTCGCCTCTGCTGCTACGGCCGACCTAGTTGGTTTTGAGTCGGTCGGTGCGGCGTCTGCCCCCAGTGGGAGACGTCGCTCTGGCAAGGGCAAGGGGGGCAGGGGCGGTGGTGGAGGCGGCGGGGGCGGTGGAGGCGGCGGTGGAGGCAGCGGAGGAGGTGAGGGTGGTAGCGGGAGTGGTGGCGGGAGTGGGGGTGTCAGCGGCGGCAGTGGAGGCGGGGGCGGCAGCGGCGGTGGTGGTGGGAGTGGAGGCGGAGGCGGCAGTGGCGGCGGCGACGGTGGGAGTGGCGGTGGCAGCGGAGGTGGTGGCGGCGGCGGCGGAGGAGGCGGCGGCGGAGGTCGTGGCTCGTCACGGAGGAGTGGTTCCGGTGGTGGTCAGCGCCAGCAGCAGCAGCGTGGTCAGGAGACCCTCTCCCCACAGCAGCTCCGTGAGTGGTACGCTGCACGTCAGAGGGGTGGGGGTACTGGTCCGTGCACCTACATCCTGCGCACTGGCGACCGTGCGGGTGAGCCGTGTGGTGGTCCACACTCCCCCCAGCGCTGCTTCGGCCGCCTGACTGACGCTTGGCGCCGCCAGTTTCCTGACGCCTCTGAGATCCCTCGCTGGGACCAGCTGTCTAAGGCAGGAGTAGCTATCTTTGATCTTGACTTTGATGCTATTCTTCGTGCCATGTATGCTGTTAGTGAGGAGGGTGACTGTTACCGGTGTTTCCCGCCCGACCCGGGCATTGGTACTGCGGCTCTAGGTGCTGTTGAGGCTGCTGCTCCAGGTGCTGTTGAGGTTACGACTCTAGGTGCTGTTGAGGCTGCTGCTCTAGGTGCCAGTGAGTCTGTGTCCCCAGGTGCTGGTGAGTCTGCTCTCTCAGGTACTGCGTCGGCTCCGCCCTCTCTCACCTTCACTCTTGACTCAGGAGCGTCTCGCTCCTTCTTTCGAGACCGCACCACACTCACGCCGCTTAGTCGGCCAGTGGCAGTCTCCCTGGCGGACCCCTCTGGGGGTCGTGTTCTGGCTCGCTACTCCACTGTCCTTCCGTGCCCTGCGGTCCCGTCTGGCTCCCTGTCCGGTCTCTACCTCCCCTCGCTCTCTACGAACTTGGTGGCGGGTGCTGACCTACAGGATGTAGGGGTTGACCAATTCACCCCTGCGCGCCGACGGGACACCCACTGCACGGACGCGGACACGGGTCGACACTTGACCACGTTCACACGTGGGCCGGGGTCGAGCCTGTACACATTCACTGTTCTGTCTCCTCCTCCTGCGTCTGGTCAGGTAGATGCGTCGGGTCAGGTGTTTACTGCAGCGTCCAGGTCTGGTCCTGAGTCTGCCCCCTGCTCGTGTCGCCTCCTGTCCCACGAGACCCTCCTGTGGCACCACCGCATGGGTCACCCCTCCCTGCCTCGTCTCCGGGGCATGGCCTCTCGCCTTCTTGTCTCTGGTCTTCCCCGGTCCCTCCCTCCCCTTCCTCCGGGGCCTGGCCCTCCCTGTGTCCCCTGTGTCGAGGGTCGCCTGCGGGCTACCCCTCACTCCTCCCAGTTTCCTCCGACGGAGGCCCCGATGCAGACGCTTCACATGGACGTGTGGGGCCCAGCTCGCGTCCGTGGACAAAGTCACGAGCGCTACTTCTTGCTGGTGGTTGACGACTACTCGCGTTACACCACAGTCTTCCCCTTGCGCAGCAAGGGTGAGGTCACTGAGGTGTTGATCGACTGGATCCGCGCAGCTCGTCTCCAGCTCAGACGGAGCTTCGGCTCGGACTTTCCTGTTTTGCGTCTGCACTCGGACAGAGGCGGAGAGTTCTCCTCCGGCCTTCTGCGAACCTACTGTCAGGCGCGAGGCATCCGCCAGACCTTCACGCTTCCGGACTCTCCACAGCAGAATGGGATTGCTGAGCGCCGCATCGGCATTGTCATGGACGTCGCTCGTACGTCCATGGTGCATGCGGCTGCCCCCCATTTTCTGTGGCCGTTTGCGGTTCGGTACGCAGCGCATCAGATCAACCTTCAGCCCAGGGTCTCCAGACCGGAGACCTCCCCAGCTTTGCTGTGGACGGGGAAGGTTGGCGATGTGTCGGCGTTCCGTGTCTGGGGATCTCGGGCGTTTGTCCGCGACTTGTCTGCGGACAAGCTGTCCCCTCGTGCTGCTCCTTGCGTCTTCCTGGGTTTCCCCCCTAACGCGCCTGGTTGGCAGTTTTACCACCCCACCTCTCGTCGTGTTCTGTCCTCCCAGGACGTCACGTTCGACGAGTCGGTTCCCTTCTACCGGCTCTTCCCCTACCGCACTCCGTCCCTCCCCCCGCCGCCCCTCTTCCTGGTCCCAGGTCCCCCCCCGGTAGACCCCCTCCCCCCTCAGGGTCCTGCCCCTTCAGGTGTGTCTCAGGTAGACGCGGTAGAGCCTGTTGAGGTCACTGGTGACTCTGGTGCTGCTGCGGGTGCGGAGCCTCGGGGTGCTGAGACTGGGGGTGCTGAGCCTGGGGGTGCTGAGCCTGGGGGTGCTGAGACTGGGGGTGCTGAGCCTGGGGGTGCTGTGCCTTGGGGTGCTGAGCCTGGGGGTGCTGAGACTGGGGGTGCTGAGCCTGGGGGTGCTGAACCTGGGGGTGCTGAGCCTGGGGGTGCTGGGCCTGGGGGTGCTGAGCCTGGGGGTGCTGCGTCTGGGAGTGCTGCGCCTGCTGCTTCTGTTCCTGGTGGTTCTCCGGACCGTTCTTCGCGCCGCGAGCCGCTCTCTCCTCTGGAGCTGCGTGAGTGGTTTGCCCGGCGCTGGAGGCGAGCTGCTGGAGCTGGGGGTGCTGCGGGTGCTGGAGGTTCTGTTGCTGCCGAGGGAGCTGGTACCGCGGGTCCCGGATGTGCTCGTACTGAGAGTACTGGAGCTGCCGGGCCCGGGGGTGCCTCTGGAGCTGGAGCTGCTGCGGGTGCTGGCGCTGAGACTACGACTGTCGGTCCTACTGAGGGTACTTCTGGTGCTGCTGGAGGTGCTGGAGTTGGAGCTGCTACTGGTGCTGCTGCTGCCTCTGGAGGTGTTGGTGCTGTCCCTGCTGTCTCTGGCGGTGCTGCGCGGCCTCGGCCGTACTTCATTCCGCTCCTTCAGCAGGTTCTTGGTCTCCCACCTTCCACTGGTCCTTCTCCTCCCGTAGAGTGCCCACAGCCTGTCCCGTCGCAGTCACAGTTACAGCCCGCCTCTCCCCTGCCTTCTCCTTCTCCCTACACTGGTCCTACTGGAGGTCTTGCTGAGCGTCGTGAGCCTGCGTCCCGCCCTGCGTCGCCAGTCCGAGCTGCTCGCACTAGTGGTCGCGGTTCGCGTCAGCGTCCTCCTCCTGTCCCTGGCACACACGGGATGTCTCTGCGTCCGTCCACTGCTCCTCTGCGTGCCCCTTTGCCTTCTCCTCCTCAGTCTTCTCTTCCTACACTTGCCGACCCGGAGTCGGACTCTCGCCGTGCTGCCAGACCTACTGTCACGCGTCTTCTTGCTACTCTTGTCACTGACCCTTCCTTTGAGTCCGCTGCTGCGTCTGCCCTAGTTGCTGAGCTGGTCGACTTTGCTGCTGCGTGTCGGCTAGACTACGCTGCCAGTCTTGTTGCTGAGCCTGCTGAGTCTGCTGAGTCTGCGTCTGCTGCGTCTGCGTCTGCCTGTCCTCCGTCCGTCGGGGGTGACTGTGCTCTTGGCACGGACGTCCTTGAGGACAGGCACGAGGAGTTTCAGTGCTTTGCCGCCGCTTTGCCCCATCTCGTGTCCATGCTTGTTGCCCCTGAGGGAGACCCGGATGCTCTTGACATCCCGACCCCAGGCTCTTACGCAGAGGCGATGGCCGGTCCCTACTCCTCTAAGTGGCAGTCAGCCATGGACGCAGAGATGGCTTCCTGGAAGTCCACAGGCACCTACGTTGACGCTGTTCCCCCTCCTGGGGCGAACATTGTCAGTGGCATTTGGATCTTCAGGGTGAAGCGGCCGCCGGGTTCTCCGCCTGTCTTCAAGGCGCGCTATGTGGCTCGTGGCTTCAGTCAGCGACAGGGAGTTGACTTCTTCCAGACCTTCTCCCCGACCCCGAAGATGACCACTCTTCGGGTTCTACTGCACGTCGCTGCTCAGCGTGACTACGAGCTACACTCTCTTGACTTCAGCACTGCTTTCCTGCAGGGCCGCCTGCACGAGGAGATCTGGCTGCGCCGCCCTCCTGGCTTCACTGGGTCGTTCCCTCCTGGTACCCAGTGGAGCCTCCGGCGGCCAGTCTACGGTCTCCGCTAGGCGCCGCGTGAGTGGCACGACACACTGAGGACTACACTTGCGGCTCTTGGGTTTGCTCCTTCTACTGCTGACCCGTCGCTGTTTTTGCGCACCGACACCTCGCTGCCGCCGTTCTACATCCTCGTGTACGTCGACGACTTGGTCTTTGCCACTGCGGACACTGCCGCACTTGCCCACGTGAAGTCCGAGCTGCAGAAGAGACACACGTGCACAGACCTAGGTGAACTGACAAGCTACCTTGGCTTGCGGATCACCCGGGACAGAGCACGCCGCACCATTACCATGACTTAGTCAGACATGGTGCAGCAGGTCCTTCAGCGCTTCGGCTTCACGTACTCCTCGCCTCAGTCCACTCCTCTGCCTACGGGACACTCGCTCTCAGCTCTGCCTTCGGATGAGTCCGTAGAGTCGAGTGGTCCGTATCTAGAGCTTGTGGGCTGCCTCATGTACCTGATGACCTGCACTCGACCTGACCTCGCATACCCTCTCAGCATCTTAGCACGCTATGTTGCTCCCGGCGGTCACCGGAAGGAGCACATGGATGCAGCTAAGAGGGAGTTGCGCTACTTGTGCAGTACGTCGGGCATGGGGCTAGTGCTTGGAGGGCGAGAGCGGCCTGTGCTCACTGGGCACTCAGACTCTTCTTGGGCTGACGACCAGGCTACTCAGCGGTCGTCTCAGGGTTACACCTTCAGTCTTGGCTCTGGCTCTGTCTCTTGGCGCTCTACTCGCTCTTCTTCGGTTCTCAGCTCCAGCTGTGAGGCTGAGATCTACGCCACGGCCATGGCTGCCCAGGAGCTTCGCTGGCTCACCTACCTGCTGACTGACCTTGGAGAGCGGCCTCGTTCTCCTCCAGTGCTGTACGTCGACAACAAGGCAACCATTGCCTTGTGTCAGGAGCACAGACTGGAGCACAGGACGAAGCACATTGCTCTGCGCTACTTCCTTGCTCGAGAGCTGCAGCAGCGTGGTCAGCTTCGCCTGCGTTTCGTGGCCACTGAGGCCAACACTGCTGATGTGTTCACCAAGGCACTTCCGCCTCGTGACCATCAGCGCTTTTGCACTCTGCTAGGCCTTGTGCCCACTGGGCCTCACTTGCTTACCTCTTGACCTTGCTTGTACTGCTGCATATATATATATCCTTGCTCTTGCTTGTTTAGCACTGTTATATATATATGCTCTGCTGCATGTGAACTGGCCTTGTGGCCTTGACCTTGTGCTCGGAATTTGTGTGGTATCCTTGAGATCCACCCTGAGCTTGCTTTGCTTTGCTTTGCTTTACTTGACTGGTCTTGTGACCCCTTGCTCTCCCCCACTTTGCCTATGGGGGTGTGTCAGATGATTATATTGCTGATGCATATATGTAGGCCGTAGTGGGGTAGCCCATAGGGGGTACAACCCAATTAGGGTTGGTACTTGTACTTGTTTCATTTCATAGTGCATCATTCCTCGCCTCTATCTCAACACCTTGGGTCCTAGTCCTTAGTCATTTTTAGCCTACACCCTTAGCCTAGCCTAGTCCTTAGTCATTTCCGCCTAGTTCCCTAGTATGTAAGGGCAAGGAGCCCATTCTCCTTCTCATTGTTTGATGGGGAGTTCATTCTCACTGCAAAAATTGGTAGCTCGCTCGAGAGAGCGAGAGAGAGAGAGAGAGAGAGAGAGAGAGAGAGAGAGAGAGAGAGAGAGAGAGAGAGAGAGAGAGAGAGAGATAGTATATAGTCCTTAGATGCACCCTTTTGAGCTCATTCTTCACTGGTGAGTTCAGTTTACTCCCCAAAACCGGCGGTTCGGCCACGCGTGAGGGGAGACAAGGAAAAGGGACGACAAGGACTATAGCAGCAAGAGGTACAACATGCTGGGGTAGCATTCTACAACAACAGCAACACCCCCGGGCGTGACTACACAGCCATGGGGAAGCCCAAAGCCAGGCCTGCCTCTCAGGCGGCCGGTAAAGGGAAGGCACCAGCTACTCAACCAGGATCCAGCAAAGCCGCCCGTCCAACCAGCGTAGGACGGACGCGGCAGCGGCTACAAGGTCGAGAGGGTCCTCCTGGGCAGACTCGGCAAGCCGTGCCAAAGCTCCAGGGCCGGGCCCGAGGGCAGCCCCGGGGGAGCCCGGCACAAAGCCAATCAGCGGGAGGTAATGCTGCAACTCCTCCGCTGCCGCCACTGCCGCAGTCTGCTCCGCTGGCTGCATTTCCCCGATCTGCACCTCCTGCTGCACCAGAGTCACGTGAAGCTGGTCTAGCACGTACGACAAGAGCGTCAAGCAAGTCCCCACGTGCATCACGCGCTGCTCGACGAGAGTTGGAGGCTGACCAGGAACCACGGCTTGAGGGGGCGGCGGGGCAGGAGGCGTTACTGGAACCCATGGGTGCTGCACAGGGGGGCCTTGGAATGAGTACTGATGGAATGACGAGGGGCCCGACACAGACTGAGGGACCTGAGCGGGCGGAGGAGGGGACGGAGGAACATGGTACACCGAGGAGCGATGCTGATGCGGATGGAGGGGCAAAGGAAACCGACGGAGCGGAGATTGAGCTGGAGGCGGCTGCGCCGCCCGCGGTGGCGGCTGGTGAGGAGTCTGGAGTCGCGGCTGCTGGAGTGCCTGCGGTCCTGGTGTCTGCTGGCGCCTCTGCCGCTGCCTTTGACGCCGGCTCAGTTTCGCCCTCTGCCACCCCGCGGGCTGCACAGGCGGAGGCTGAGGGGACGAGGCTGGGCGCGAGTCCGGAACATACTGCGGAGGCGGCGCTATCCGCGTCACCGGCGCCGGTGTCGCCGACCGTGCTGGCGGCGGCGGTGTCTGCTGCGACTGGGGTGCGAGGCGACGCCCCAACGGCGGAAGGCGCGACGACTGCCGCTGCGAACGTCGGAATGCCTGCTGCTGCCGCGGCCTCAAGGAGGCAGGAGCACGTCCAGGCTGAGGGAGAGACTCCAAGGCCCCCGAACGGCGCCGCCTCCGGCGCTGCACGAGTGATGTCGACGAGGAAGCCGCGGGCCCAGCCAGCGCCGAGACGGCTCGGAGCAGGGCTGGGACCTGGCTCCCCAGGACCCCTCCTGGGCTGGCTTCTGCAAGGGCAACTGCCATCAGAGCGAGTGCATCGGTCGTCATCTGCGCACACGCAAGAGGCACGGGGGGTTTCTGGGCTCAATGAGGCGACAACAGAGGCAACAGCAACCCGTGTGGCAGAGCAGCCGGCGCCAAACCAGGACAGCGGAGCACACACGCACTCACCGTCAAGCCCAGTAGCTCCAACTGCGGCGGCCGTCGCCACTCGTCGCTCAGCTCGTTTGGGTGCTGTCACGTGGGGCCCACCAAGGGGAGGCAGAACGCCATGGATGCCGGCGGGGAGAGCGGGACTAGCGGCGACGCCTCAGCCAGCACTGGCGGCGAACCGGGGTTTCCGCGGTATGGATCGCGGGAGGCGAGGGGGAAGGCGCGGGGGTGTTGCTCGCTTGGGGGGAGCGGAGATCCAGGCACGAACAGGCCCTTGGCGGGAACGCCACGACCGCCCAGAGGTTTTGGAAGCCCCAGCCAATGGGGTCGACACTGAGCCTGCTGAGGACATGGGGGACCCTGAGTTTATGTGTGGAGAGGAGGCGGGCCCGGAGTCCGAAGAGGTGTCTCTGGTTAACGAGGAGGATTTGGGAAGAGGCCGGAATCGAGTGCGAGGGACGGGAGAGGGAGGGGCCAGGGCGACATCCCAGGCTGAAGGAGTATCTGTGCCAGCTCCCACGGTAACCAACGAAGTGAAATCGCCGGCCACCCTGGCAGAGGATGACGCCATCTGGCAAATGGCGGGCACGTGGACTATGGATCTCCTTCAACGGATGGACCAACCCTTCCTAGTCAGACGCTTACCACCCCAAGTGCTGGAAAAATTCTGTTTGTGTCTCCTCGCACCTCTCCTGCGGCTGTCGACGAACCCAGAATGCCCAGGAGCTTGGGCGGTCCTACTATACCTCCCGAGGCTGACACTTCGCCCCCCACCAGAGCCTGTCACTGGAAGTCGGTGGGCAGCGATTGAGGCTCGGTTACATCAGTTCCAGCTGGGAGAGTGGGATGGGTTGTTCGAGGCAGCCTGCACTATCCCCGACACGGGGGGTCCGCTAAGGCATCAAGACGATGACGAAGGGGTTTGCGCAAGAGCGGAGGGTTTGGTTAAAAAAGGTAACATTTTGAAGGCGGTTGCGGCGTTACGCACAAGCCCCCTCGCCGACCCAAGCTCTGCGACCCTGGCTGCCCTACGGGCGAAACACCCACCGTCAAGCGCCCCAACACCAGCATGGGTTACCGGGATCACTGACTCTGAGCTCCGTATCCCACTCGAGGCTCTGCGCGAAATCCTCGCGAAATGCCCGAATGGGGTAGGGGCAGGGCCCTCAGGCAGCTGTTTTGAACACCTACGAGACCCAGCCCTAGCGAACGAGGAGATCCTCCTGTTGCTGACGAACGTGGTAAATCGCCTCGCCGGCTCTTTCCAGAGTCAATCAGTCCGCGACCTCCTACTCCCCTCTCGGCTCATAGCCTTGGAAAAGCCTGGGGGAGGAGTTAGACCAATCGCAATAGGCGAGGCGTTGCTCCGCGTGGTGGCTAAAGCGGCGCTGCACAGCTTAGGCCCGAAAATCCGGGAATTTTTCCTACCCGTACAGTTCGGCGTGGCGGTTCCTGGGGGAGCGGAGTGTATTATCCACGCGGTTCGTTCTCTCCTTAAGGACGACGAGACCCGCGTAGCTCTACAGCTCGATGTGGAAAACGTATTTAACAGTGTAGAACGCGCGTCATTCCTCTCCGCCCTCCAGTGGTCTACTCTCAACACGCTGCTCCCGCTTGTCAGGAACCTCTACGATGGCTCCTCGCGGCTTCTTGTGGACCCCCGTCTGGAAGTGGAGCACATCGTAAGCTCCAGAGGTGTCCGCCAAGGGGATCCGCTGGGGCCTCTTCTTTTTGCGGCAGCAATCCAGCCGATACTACTCAGCGTGGCCACGAGCATACCGGAGGTGGCAATAGTAGCGTATGCCGACGACATCACCATCGTCGGGCCTCGCGAGGCGGCGTGCGTGGCTTTTAACACAGTAGTCACGGAGCTGGCTTCATGCGGATTACGTTGCAACCTTACCAAGTCCGCGGCGTGGTGGGCTTTGTGGGAGGAAGGAGGGGATGGTCTGCCACACGGTCTTCCTGTCCACCCAGGCGGCTTGAAGGTGTTGGGCAGCCCGGTTGGCGGCGACGCCTTCTGCACCGACCAGGTCCGCGGGACGCTAGCGGAGGTGGCGGCGCCGCTACATCTCGTCGCCCAACTCAACCCGCAGCACGCCTTACTCATGCTATCTCGGAGCATCTCCTGCCGCATCTCGTACCTCTTACGCACAACACCAGCGGATGCACTGGCCCGTACGGAGTGGCGGGAGTGGAGCGAGGCACTGGTAGGAGCCGGGCTCGCGGCGTCAAAGCTTCGGATCCCGCCAAGTGAGCTGGAGCAGAGTCTATTGTGGCGCCAGGCCACGCTCCCGGTGCGGCTAGGAGGTTTGGGAATCATTGACCCCATCTCCGAAGCCCCAGCAGCGTACCTAGCCTCAACTGCAGCGGCGCACCTTCTCCTGCAGCAGCTGAACCTGCCGCCAGATTACCTTCTTCACAAGGCCGGGAATCTCCTCTCCCCGACATGGGCCCCACCGCCCCCCCGGGCCAACCCGCTGGCACCGCTTGAGGCCAGGCTCCCAGCGCAGGCTGCAGCAGTCCTCCGCAGCTATAGGGAGAACCCGAAAGGCATGGGCAACCTGCAGCTGGGCCTGTCTAAGGCCATTAACCACACGCGGGCGGAAGAGCTGCTCGCAGATACGGTCACAGATAGGCCGGGGGTGGACAGGGGCCATGAAATTCGGCTAATTAGCTTGAAAGGAGTGGGAGCAGGTGACTGGCTCCATGCAGTGCCAACGAGGGCTGACCTCTCAATCTCCCCTGGTCAATTCTCCATGGCACTGGGCCTGCGCCTTGGCATGGAGTTGTCGAAATATTTTGTCATGATTTATAATTGCTTGTAGTTGTAGTTAGTGTAGTTATGTAAACTTTTGTTGGTGGTGCACCTTATTGTGTTTCTATGCTATATGTACCCCTGAACCTATAGTGAAACGCACCTTTTCACCAATTTCTCTCAACTCACTCGATACATCGCTCCTAGGGAAAATCCCGCTCGATACCTAAGTTCGGGCCTAGGCTACTAAGCCTAGGCCCCACCTCTTAACTTACCTATTACTCTCGACATGGTATCAGAGCTTAGTGTTCGTCCTGGCCTGTGGGCCCGCTTTACTTCCGCTGCTAAGATTTTACGGTCGCGCGCCTAGGGCGCGTGACGGTTTTATTTTTACCTTGTCCCGCCCACGGGCGTGTGACTCCTTCCCTGCCCGTCGCGCGCCCCGTGGCACGCGACGGTGCCCTTCTACTGCCCATCGTGCGCCCCGTGGCACACGATGGTGCCCTGCTCGTCGTGTGCCCCGAGGCACACGATCGGGCCCTTTTATTCTACCCGTCGTGCGCCCCGTGGCACTGGCCCGCGACGGGCCTTTCCGCCCCTGCACTCCCTGCTGCCGCCCCTGACCCATCTGCACCGACGCCTCTTCGCCGCTCTGCGGCTTTCTTCCTTCCCACCCCCCCCTTTCTCTTGTCTCCCTGCAGCCGTGGGGAGGAGGGTATGGGGGTGGAGGGTGTTGGAGCGTGGGGTCAACTCTCTCCCTTTCCCTCCTCCTTCTTTCAGTCCCACCGCTGCAGCTGCCGCTGGGGGGGGGAGGGTGTGAGGATGTGGGTGAGGAGGGGGAGTGGTACCGGGGTGGCGGGTGTGAGGCAACAAGCAGCCGTCCCTCCACCTCTCCTCTCTTCCCCCCTCTCTGCTGCTTCTGCAGCAGTGTGGGGGAGGGGAAGGAGGAGGGTGAGGAGATGGAAGGGGTACCTGCTGTTGCTGTAACTACATACCTACCTACAAGCATTATGGGGGCGTGTCGAAATATTTTGTCATGATTTATAATTGCTTGTAGTTGTAGTTAGTGTAGTTATGTAAACTTTTGTTGGTGGTGCACCTTATTGTGTTTCTATGCTATATGTACCCCTGAACCTATAGTGAAACGCACCTTTTCACCAATTTCTCTCAACTCACTCGATACATCGCTCCTAGGGAAAATCCCGCTCGATACCTAAGTTCGGGCCTAGGCTACTAAGCCTAGGCCCCACCTCTTAACTTACCTATTACTCTCGACAGGAGTTACCGGTAGCGGAGGTTTGCCCCTGCAGGAGATCCAACTCCTCTACTGCTGACAAGAGCCTGCCGAACCATCTGCTCCGTTGTGCCGACGGCGGGGATGCGGTGCGCACCCACAACGCCCTGGTTTTTGCAGCCCTCCGCATGGCGCAGGAAGCAGGGTATAGGACCTTCCACGAGACGACTGCCTTCTCTCCCCCTGTAGCGAGTAAGCTAGCGGACCTCGCCGTTCGGGACCCGGAATCAGGGGAGACCTGGGCGACAGACGTGACAGTCACGGACCCGGTCCTGCAGAGGAGGGATGTGAGGGCACGGAAGCCGCCAGGATGGGCAGCGGAGGAGGCGTCGCAGACAAAACATCGGCTCTACGTAGGGCGCCCTGGATACGTCGGCTTCTTTGGTTTGGCAGTTGAGACCTATGGGGCCCTGGCGGCCGACACCCAGCAGTTCCTCCGTATGCTAGCCAACTATGCGGCACGGAAGAAATACCGCCAGGGGCGCCTCACCACCACTGCCGCCCGCCTTAATGCACACTACAGGCAGCGGTGGTCGGTCATGCTTCAGCGCAGCCAGGCGACTTCACTCCTATCTAAGTCGAACAGGGCGGCCGAGGCGGCATTCCCACAGGCGCCGGCAGACCCCTGGGCCCCCTGGCTGGGGGACCTCTGGCAAATGCAAGAGGATGAGTACGAGGAGCGTCAAGCCCCTGCCAGAACGGCTTAGAGGGCGGGGAGGGAGTGGGAGTGGGGGAGGTTTAGCCGGACGACGGCAGGAAGCTGCGTATGGGGAAAGGGACTGTGGACAGAGAGGCAGGATCAGTGGGGGGAGTCCAGAAGCAGGAGGACTATAGGGACAGGGTTTGGTGGCCTTGGTACTGGCAGGCTCGTTCGTCCTAGTGTGTGGTGGCCTGTTTCAACATCTGGAGAGCTGGTTCTCTGTGTTTTGCTAGTTGTTCGTTTGCCTAGCTTGCTGGTCTCGCTATGTTGGACTCACGATTGCTTGCACGTTTAGACCAAGTGGTAGCTCCTTGCTTGTACCTTGCGAACCATGTCAATACATGACTGCTTGAGAGAGAGAGAGAGAGAGAGAGAGAGAGAGAGAGAGAGAGAGAGAGAGAGAGAGAGAGAGAGAGAGAGAGAGAGAGAGACCCTTGGATCCTAGTCCTTAGTCATTTTTAGCCTACACCCTTAGCCTAGCCTAGTCCTTAGTCATTTCCGCCTAGTTCCCTAGTATATAAAGGTAAGGAGCCCATTCTCCTCCTCATTGTTTGGTGGGGAGTTAATTCTCACTACAAAAATCGGCGGCTCGCGGCGCTCGACAGCGCGGCCTTCGGCCGCGCGTGAGGGGTGGCAAGGCAACTGCGGCATTGATACAAACACACCATACAAACATGCAACACTAGTAGGGCCCTAGCAACGAGGAAAATCGTGTGGCAGAGCATCTCGAGGCGAACGAGTACAGGGGGGAAGAGGGGATAGCGACGGTGACGGCAGCGTGGCAAAGTCGGAGGAACGAAACTAGCAGGCAAAGGGCCTTACGCGAGCGGGCGGAGGGGAGGGCGATGGGGCAGCAGCCGCGAAACGCGGCGGGATGCACGGCCACACGGGGACGCGGGAGGGGCCGGGGCAGGGGGGGACGGGTGGAGAGGTTGGTGAGATCCGTAGCGAGAGAAAAAGCCAGAACCGGAAATTGGCGGGAACGGCATGGGAGGCTAGAGGAGGAGAATGGAGAACCAATGAATGTCGCCGCAGAGGAAGAAGAGTCAGAATATATGGAAGAGGAAGAGGCTGAATCGGAGGAGGTGTCTGTGGAGGCCAAAGACGGGATCCCAACTGGCAATGAGGGCAGACGGCGACGTGGCGGACGCCGAGGACACGACGGAAATAATCCTAACGGGGCTGGACAGGTGGGCGAATCACCAACCCAACAGACTAATGAATCTGCCAGCAAGGAGCGCTCACCAAATGACATCGTGGACGATGATGACACATGGCGGGCGGTGGAGAGTTGGGACCTAGACCCATTCCGAGTCAGTTCCCAACCATTCTTGGTTAGGAAACTTCCCCCGGAAGAACTGAAGTCGTACAGTCACTGCCTGACGATTCCCCTACAACGACTCTCAAAACATCCGGGCTGCATGGGCGCGTGGAGGGTGCTGCAATTCCTGCCTCGACTTACGCTGAGGGCGAGCACAAAGAAAGTTCCGGGAAACAGCCTCGACGCAGTGAAGAAAAGACTTCGACAATTCCGAGATGAAGAGTGGGGCTCACTGTACCTCCAAGCCTGCACAATCCCCGACATTTCCCAACCAAGCAGACACGAGCCTGACGCAGAAGGCATCTGCGCAAGGGTAGAGGGATTGGTCCGGAAGGCCAACCTGGCAAAAGCTGCGGTAGCATTACGAACCACTCCGTTGGCGGAGCCGTCACAACAGGCACTGGAAACACTCCGGGCGAAGCACCCGCGAGCGGAGATGGCGATACAGGAAGGGCTAGGGGGTTATGGTGAAACAGCACTCGCCATTGGCACAGAGTCGTTCCGCGACATCCTGGCAAAGTGCCCGAACGGAATAGGAGTAGGCCCGTCAGGCACTTGTTTCGAACACCTACGGGACCCTGCTCTAACAAACGGGGAGGTATTCTTACTGCTGCACTAGATAGTTACTAACATACTCAGCACGTACCAGGAAGCGCCGCTGAGGGAGCTGCTGCTACCATCGAGGCTAATCGCATTGGAAAAACCTGACGGGGGAGTAAGGCCGATAGCGATTGGGGAGGCACTCCTTAGACTCACGGCAAAGGCGGCGCTACGGGAGCTGTGAGGGGAAATTCGCTCACACTTCCTACCAGTACAATACGGCGTAGCCGTACCGGGGGGAGCGGAGTGCATAATACACACGGCTCGTACGCTGCTGGCGGAGGACCCGACGCGCACGATATTACAACTCGATATTGAAAACGCTTTAATTCGGTCGAACGTGGGAGTTTTCTGTCGACACTGCTTTGGACCAGCGGACTGAGCTCACTGCTGCCATTCATTAGAACCCTCTATGGCACGCCGTCGAAACTACTACTGGATAGAGGCTTCACTGTCAGCACCATCAACAGCGCCCGGGGCGTCAGGCAAGGATGCAGGGATAGCATTCCAGCCCGCTAACCGGCTAGGATAAAAGGGCATGTTTCCTTGGTGGGTCAGCGCACCCATACCCCCCCAGGACGACACCTGTAGCCCTTGGGGAGACCACTTCGGGCCATTCCAGTATCCACTTCCAACACTCCCCTCACTGGGAGGGCCCACCACTAGGGCACAGGAAGTCGCCAACAGCAGGAATCGAAACCCGGTCCTCCACGCTCACCGCACCATGCAGGGATAGCATTCCAGCCCGCTAACCGGCTGGGATAAAAGGGCATGTTTCCTTGGTGGGTCAGCGCACCCATACCCCCCCAGGACGACACCTGTAGCCCTTGGGGAGACCACTTCGGGTCATTCCAGTGTCCACTTCCAACAAAGGAGACCCGCTCAGCCCCATGCTATTCGCTGCAGCCATACAACCGGCCCTGTTGGAGGCGGCGATGGCAGCCCCGGGTGCAACAGTGATGGCGTACGCAGACGACATCACTGTCATTGGCCAGCCGGCGGCCGCGACAAGGGCGTTTAATATGATAGTCCATGGACTCGTCGGTCTAGGACTGCGGTGCAACCTCACCAAGTCATCGGCCTGGAGCCCCACGGGGAACACAACAGACCTGCCGGAAGGATTGGCGGCGGCGGTGGACGGAGTGCAAGTCCTTGGGAGCCCCATAGGCACAGTAGCATACTGCAGGCGCACGCTTCGAGCATCGCTGGAGTGGATAGCCCTCCCGCTGAGCCTAGTTAGCAAGCTCCACCCACAACACGCGATGCTGCTCCTGTCGCGCTGCATATCGCGCAGAATCTCCTACCTCCTGCGCACTACGCCGGCGGACACTCTCCCCATCCGGGAATGGCGGGGGTGGAGCGAGAGGCTGCTGTGGACAGCACTGAGGGCGGCCCACATCAATGTACCCTCCAAGGAGTTAGAACAAAGCCTGGTGTGGAGGCAGGCGACGCTATCGATCGCGCTGGGCGGTGTGGGGCTGATAGACCCATTGTCAGAGGCACCGGCGGCATACCTGGCGTCACTAAGGGCAGCACAGATGCTGCTGCAGCAAATGCCGCCCTCGCCAAACCACCAGCTTTCGCAAGTGGCGTCGCTGGTGTCACCGCTTGGGGAGGGAGTGGCAGGAAGGGAAGGGGAAGCAATACGGGACCTGCGGAACAGACTCCCCGAGGAGGCGCGGGAGCTGCTAGGGGAGCCAGGTGTCAGCGGGGGAGGACGGGGACGCCTGCAGGAGCAACTGTCGCGTCATATCAACCTGAACCGGGCAGCGGAGCTGGTGGGCGACACACGGATGGATAAGCCGGGGGAAGACAATGGACACGTGGTGCGGTTGATCAGCCTGCAGGGGGCAGGCGCAGGGGATTGGCTCAACGCCATCCCCACACGGGCAGATCTGACGTTCTCTCCGGGTCAGTTTGCCTTGGCTCTGGGGTTCCGCTTGGGACTGGCGCTGCCGGTGACGGAAAACTGCCCGTGCCAAGGGGAGCGAGGGGAGATTGGGGACCTGAGCCTACTGAACCATCTGCTGCGGTGCGGGGAGGGGAAAGAGAGGACGAACACACACAACAACCTCGTGTATACGGTGCTCCGCATGGCCAGGGAGGCGGACTACCTTACCCTGTATGAGACCACGGTCTACTCGCAACCAATCAACCCCAAGCGAGCAGACCTGGCCATCAAGGACCGGGAGTCGGCCGAGACGTATGCGACGGACGTCACAGTGACGGACCCGGTCCTGCAGCGCCGGGACACCAGGGCAGTGAAGTCCTCGGGCTGGGCGGCGGAGGATGCGGCCAGAACCAAACGAGGACTGTATGAGGGACGGCCGGATTTCGTGGGGGTGTTGGGGCTGGCGGTGGAAACATACGGAGCCCTAGCGCGCGACACACAGAGGTTCCTCAGGCTATTAGGCAGACAAGCGGCTAAAAAGAAATTTAGGCAGGGACTGCTGGTGGCAGAGCGGGAGCCACCAGGTCCGCGCCGGGAGGCGCAACCATCGGGGCCGGGCCGACAGTGGTGGCGGACGCCACCTTCGGGGAAGAAGCAGACACCGGCGCAAGCTCGCCGGAGACAGAAACGTCAGGTGCACCAAGAGCGCCAGGGACTGGGACAGGGGGAACAACAACTTCCCCTGCAGGAGCAGCCGTCGTCGGCGCCACAACGGGAGCAGGAGGAAAGGAGCGACTGTCGGAGCGGGAGGAGCAACAGCCGGCGCAGACGGCGCAGCCTCGTTTACGACGTGAGAATCCGCAGATACGAGGGGAGGAGTCTTTTCAGCGTCTACTGTCGCGGGCTTCGGAGCAGACGGCGGCGGGGAACCCGTCGCCATGGTCCCCGCTCCGGAGGCAGCCGACGGCTTTTCGAACACAACCGACGCAGCGCCAGCGCGCATTGGCGAGTAATCGGTCACACCAGCAATCACCATCGCGAGAACGAGGAGCGCGAGGCGGAGGGCGCGAAGCTGCTAGCGGACAGGGAGTAGGGCCGGAGAACGGCTATCAGTCAGAGGCACGAAGGGCTTTAAACAGGTTAGATAATGACGAAGAGGGAACGGACCCCTCTTATAGGGAGGAGCCCATGCCCTCGAGCGAAGATGAAGGGACGGAAGGAGAGGAAGGAGTAAGGGAGAATGGGAGGAGGACTAGAGCAAGACCAAGACAGTCCCTTGGCGAGCAAATGGACACCGCTGGTGGACCGTCCGATGCCGATCGTACGGGCGACATTCCACCCACACCATCACGAGCAAGGACGGGCCGCACCAGGTGACATTGGGCCGCGGCAGACACGACGGCGGTGCGGGAAAATCCAAATCTCCCTCGCTATTTCACGCCAGAGGAGCTGGCGGTGTGGGCAGACTGGTTCGCGGACATCGCGAGCTGGGATATCCCTGCCCTCTGCGACAGTCGGCAACCATCTCTGGCACGGCGGTTACCGCCAAACCTGTGCCAGTTGTTTTCGCTGACGCTACTGACCCCGTTACTCCACCTGTCACGAAACCCAGAATCAGAGGCAGGTTGGCGCCTCCTCCTCTTTCTGCCACGCCTGACGCTTCGCCAAAACTCGCCACGGAAACCGAACTGGCCCCAGATCAAGGCCCGGCTCCGAGCCTTCCAGCGTGGCGAGTGGGACCAACTGTACAAGGACGCGATTGAAGCAGTCAACTCACCCGCGCCACCGCGTCATCAGCCCGACGCTACCGGGGTCATCAGCAGAGCCGAGGGGCTGGCGAAACGGGGTAGCCTGCGCCGAGCAGTGTTGGCATTAGAGTCAACGCCAGTTTGCAAACCAACCCCAGAAATTCTGGAGGAGCTCCGACGGAAACATCCGCTAGCCGAATCAGGACAAACGACGTGGCCACCCACGTCCGAGTCAAAATTATCCATCTCCCACGCTGACTTCGCCAAACTACTGGGGAGGTGTGAGAATGGGGTCGGTGCCGGCCCTTCGGGAACAACTTTCGAGCACATGCGCGACGCGGCAATCACGAACGGGCGAGTCAGCACCCATCTGCACGCATTGATAAACACCATTTTGGGGGGCAACCTACCAGCACCGGTGGCGGACCTACTGACAGCCTCGCGACTCATAGCCCTGGCCAATCCTGGTGGGGGGGCTCGACCAATCGTGATTGGCGAGTGCATCACTCGGCTGACAGCCAAGGCAGCCCTCGCAGCCACGGGCGATGCTGCACGTGACTATTTCCTGCCTCAACAGTATGGAGTGGCTGTGCCAGGTGGGGCCGAGGCAGTTATCCACGTGGCGCGGGCGTATCTGGACAAGCTACCCAATAGCCTGGTGCTACAGACGGACATCTCGAATGCATTCGACAGCATATCCCGACAAGCTATCACGACGGCGTTACAAGAACCCGGGCTATCGCCACTAGTGCCGCTGGTGAAACTGACCTATGGTAACCCGTCCAAGTTGCACCTCGACGCAAATTTCGAATGTGACCCACTGACCAGCGAACGGGGCGTGCGTCAAGGGGACCCACTCGGTCCGTTACTATTCGCGGCAGGAATACACCCAGCACTTCGCGACACTGCTGAGGCATATCCACAGGTGCTTTGTCTGGCTTACGCCGACGATGTCACATTCCTTGGGGAGGCGGCGGACACTGTAGCCGCATTTAATCACTTCACCGAGAGGTTGGCGCACCTGGGGCTAAGACACAACGCGCAGAAATGCGCAGCCTAGAGCAGGGAAGCAGCAGTGAAGGATCAGCTGCCGCAAGGAGTTCCATTTTCCCAAGACGGCGTGCGCTTGCTGGGAAGCTTTGTGGGCCCTGACAGCGGGGCGTCACAGTTCTTGTCGGGTCAGTTACAGGAAATGGCAAATCCTTTGCCACTCCTCGAGAAAGCCGACCCCCAGGTAGCATCGCTATTGCTCACCCGCTGTATCTCGAGGCGGGTGGCATACCTCACCAGAATGACACCGCTCCACCTCCTGCCTCACGACACCTGGAGTTGGTGGGGCACTGATCTGCTTGCAGCGCTACTCACAGCATGCGGCATCCGCGTCCCCACCTGCCGCACTGAACAAGCACGTGTCTGGGCGCAGGCCTCACTGCCGCCGTCCTTGGGAGGGATAGGCATTACCGACCCCTTAATCGAGGGAGTATACGGGTACGCAACGAGCTTCACACAAGCCGCGCTTTTCCTGGCATCACTAGACGGTGCCCCTGATGGCGCCTTGACGCAGGCTCGGGATCACATGCTGCTGCCTGCAGACGTCGCCACGCCTCTCCACGCATGGCTATCGGAGTGCGAAGCGGCTTTACCAGAGGATGCACGGGAGATCCTGGAGAAGGAGCGGCTGGAGCGATCAGACATTAGGCTCCAGCACGCATTGGCACTGAGGGTACATGGAAGCAGATATGCCGTACAAATCATGGAGACTCGACGGATGGCGCTGAACCCTCTGTGCGGACACACGCAGCGGATGTACTCACTCACTGGCTACGGGACCGGGGATTGGCTGACCGCTATCCCCATTGCGGCCAACAGGAGGATAGGGCCCACCCACTTCTCTAATGCCATGCATTTCCGGCTGGCCCTCCCCTTCTCCACACCAAAGAAGTGTGACTGCGCTGATCACACCGCCATCACGGACCCCCGCCTCCCTAACCACCTACTCCGCTGCGGAACGGGCAAGCATCGCATCAACACCCATAACGAGGTGCGCGATGCCTGCATTAGCATGGCCCAAGACGCGGGGTTCATTGTCCACAGCGAGTCATCGGCGCACTGCCCCATTGAGGAACAGACGGCGGACTTCACGATGACGGACAGACGCAGTGGGGCGGTCTATGTATGCGACGTCACCATTACTGACCCCATTAGCACTAGGGATCCAGAGGCGCTGAAAGGCAGGGGCTGGGCGGCAAGGGAGCAAGCGGACAAGAAGATCCAGCACTACGCCACCCTGCCGGAGACGGTGAAGTTCTTCCCACTTGCGGTGGACACCTACGGCTGCCCCTGCGCGGAGGTGCCGGTCTTCCTCAAGCTCATGGCGGACACTGCAGCTCGGCGCCACTACCAACCGAAGATCACATGCGCGGTCGATTACGAGGATGCGTAGCGTGGTGGTCCACGTGGTGCGATAGTATGTTCATACTTTCCATAATCTCGCGCGGTTATCAATTACCATGGGCGAACAATGAACCCACGCCTCGGCGTTCACCTAACCACCCTAGCGTGGCCCAACATATAGCATTCGCTACAGAGGCAATTGCCGAGCTAGTAGCCACTGGGGCAGCGTGTGTTACTTCGTCACGAAGAGAAAATACATGCTCTAGTCCGTTGAACGTGGTCGTACAACCGACAAAGAAGCGGCTCATCCTCGACCTGAGGCACGTGAACATTTTTTTACGTACATCTAAATTTCCCTACGAGAGGGCTCAATCGTATCCCTGACCTCGTTCAACAGGGTGACTGGCTATTCACAATCGATCTCAAATCAGTATACCATCATGTCGACATTCACCCTAGTTTTTTGCGCTTTCTTGGGTTCTCTTTCCAATGTGTGGAATACCAGTTTCTCTCGCTCCCCTTTGGACTCGCGACCGCGCCCTTCGTGTTCACTCAACTCATCAAGCAACTTGCCAAACGGTGGAGATGCCAAGGCATTCGAGTAATCCCTTACGTGGATGATATCCTCGTTGTCAGCGCAACCCATACCAGTGCGCTGCGATCTCGGGACATTATTCTACAAGATTTGCGGCATGCCGGATTTCTTCTCAATACGAAAAAATCCCAGCTGGAGCTAGTGCAACGCCTCAAGTTTCCGAGCCTACTTCTCGACACCAATGAACTGTCTTTCTCTGTCGACCCGACACGACGCGTACGACTTCTCGAAGAAATGCGCTTGACGTGTCTGGAGGGCAGCAGCGGACGTGTCGTCCCGGTTCGCCACCTCGCGCGCATTACAGAAATGCTGGCATCCATGTCGCTCGCGCTCGGCATTATGGCCCGCGCGTTTTCCCATAATCTGCTTACACAAATAGCAGAATGCCCGTCTTGGGGTCACGGGATTCTCCTCTCACCTAGCTCGGCCGACGAGCTCCGGTTTTGGATGGCGCAATTTGATGATTTCAATGGCTCCCGATTTCAATACCCCTACACATACGAAGTGGTCATCTACGTTGATGCTAGTGACATCTCTTGGGGAGCCGTCCTTTCCGATCTCAAAACCCGATTACAACCGCTTTCCGCTCCGATGCCCCATGCCATGTCCGCTACCTCTAGCACGCTCCGTGAAATAACTGGCATCCTTCGGGCACTCACCTCCTTTGCCCCATTCATCCGCGGCCAGCATGTCCTATTGCGAAGTGATAGTCAAGCTGCCTATTACATCATGCAAAAAGGGGGCTCTCGACGCCTCGAGATCACCCTTGTCTGTCGCGCCATCATTCAGCTCTGCATCAGCTATAGCATCCGCCTGACGGTCCAATGGATCCCTCGCGAGCTCAATACAGAGGCTGACCATCTGTCCAAGGTCATCCACTACAATGACTACTCGCTCCTTCCTCCTTGGTTTCGACTTGTCGATCGTCGATGGGGACCCCATACAATCGACCTATTCGCGACATCAACCAACCATCACGTGCCGCGTTTCTGTACGCCTGCCTTCCATCCCCGGGCAGTGGCACATGATGCCTTCTCCATGAGCTGGCACACGGAGAATGCTTACGCATTTCCCCCACCTTTATTGATCCCGGCGGTCATCGGACACGCCCGACGTTCGCGTGCTAAGCTGACACTCTTTGTTCCCCACTGGCTTAGTGCATTTTGGTGGCCCATTCTATACCCGGACGGTACTTCATGTGCCTCTTTTATATTAGATCATATTTTGCTTCGATTAGGCACTCATTGTTTGGCACTCGGTAGTGATGTGCATGCGTTTGGTGGAGCTGGGCTACCTAACTCGCCCCTCATTTTTCTTCGTATGGATTTTTCTCTATAATGAATTTATTTCATGTGTGGCAGAATCCAATATTTGTCGACTTCTTTTGGACTTGCTCACGCTCACTGTCGACCTCCGTGCCCAATCCACGATCCGCACGTACGAGCCGCACTGGCGGTAATACCGCACTTTTTGCTTCCAAAACTCGTTGCAGCCGCTTCCTGCCAATGATCTCACCGCGGCCCTCTTCCTCTTACACTCAATCTGGTTGGGTGGGACGCTGTCAGCCGTTCGCTCGATCTGTTCCGCCATTTCGTGTGCTCACTGGCTCCTCGGAGCCCCATCCCCTATCAAGGGTCCATTCTCGTCACACGTCAAAGACTACGCCCAGCGCACATGTGCCTGCCCCCATCGGGCAAAAGATCCGGTGCCCCCCTCCAAGTTATACGATATGTGCGACACATATTTTTCATCGCGGGACCCTGCTACCTTTCAAAGAGGGCTCATTCCAGTTCTCATGTTCTCGGCCTTTCTGCGCTTCTCCGACATTGTTGCCCTTCAATGGCACCAGATTGAGTTCGACTCTGACTGCATGTGGTTATTCATTCCTCGTTCCAAGACCGATCAATGGCGTGTCGGTGCATGGGTTCCAGTGGCTATGTCAGACGCTCGCCACTGCCCTGTTGCTCGCGTTAAAGAGTTCCTTTTCTTGGCGGGATTCTCTATTGCGTCCATCGGCCCTCTCATTCGCGTCTTTTGTCCGGGTTCGGGCGCACTGCCGTCGGATGCCTCTCCGTCTTACACTACTGTACGGAAGTGGTGCCGCGAGGCCTTTGCTTGCGTTGGCTTGGCCACCCTCGGGACACATTCATTCCGTAAGACGGCAGCACACTCGCTGTCGATGCTGGGTTTCCATATCGCCTCTTCAAGGCTCTCGAATGGTGGCGTTGCGACGATGCGAAGGAGATGTACGTCACCCAATTCGACTCAAAGTTGATTCGCGCGTCACCGCTCATGCAAGACCCGACTCGACAGAGCCCCACCACCCGTTATGCGACCACTCTCAATCGTGTTCGTCATTACCCATTGCCATGATGTTCCGCTTTTCCTATGAGGAATGCATTGCAAACTCTTGCAGAGTCTTGTCACAATATGAATAATTTAGAAACATATTTCTAAATTTAATCATTGTGAAAAGATTCAAAAAGGGGGAATGCAATAAGGAGGCATTCCCATCTTATCCTTCGACAGGTCCACAGACCTGCCACCTAGTCTCATTTCAATCATCCCAATTTAGGTTCCCGCCCGTCCCACCCCCTTACACACATTGACGCTTAGATAGCTTGTCTAGCCAGTCCTAATTTTATTGTATTGTGACTTATACATACCGTGCCATGTAATTGATGATGATTACCTATGACGACTGCATTGCAAACTCTTGCAGAGTCTTGTCACAATTGGCCCTGTTCGACAGGCAGCCACCTCCTTGCAGGGCTAGTGTTAGGCTAGTGTTTGGTGGAGTTTTCTGAGCAAGTTCCCCTGGGCAACTCGCCCCCCCCCCCCCGACCAAATCGAGCACCTCCCGAGATCGGAAGGAGGGGGTCGTCAAGGGTGCTGCTGGGTCCGTCCTTCCACCATCTTCTCTTCTTCGAGGCCAGGTTTCAAATGTTTGCAGCGCATGCCTTGGGAACCTAGGTGAAAACCAGAGTAAATCAGAGTCGAATGGCTGTGTCAAGAACTGAATGATGGTTTGACAAAGGTTGGTTGGGGTACATAAGCCTAACCCTAACTGCTGTACCCCATATGATACACATCACTAAAGGCTACAACATTTGACACACCCCCATAGCCTAAGTGAGGGGTGTCAAGCAAAACCAAAACCGGACGGTCACAAGACCAGTCACACAACAGCAAAGCTCATGGTGGATCACAACGTCACCACACAGTATGAACACTAGCAAAAGGGGCACAAGGCCAGTTCAAGAGTTCACAGAGGTACTGTATAATCGAAGTATACAAACGAAGTAAGCAGCAAACTCAAGTCTACGCAAGACGGGAACCTATGACAACAAGACCTAACTGCACACAACACCTCTGGTGGTCACAAGGCGGAAGGGCCTTGGTGAAGATGTCTGCAGTGTTGGCCTCGGACTCCACAAAGTCGGAGCAAGCCTGTCCATGCCTCTGCAACTCTCGCAGAAGAAACTACCTGACGTTGATGTGCTTCACTCTGCTCTCGAGTCGCGGCTCTCGACAGAGGAGAATCTATGCCTTGTTGTCAGTGAACAAGGTCGGTGCAAAGCTCGGCCGCTTACCAAGGTCAGTGAGCAAGAAGGTCAACCAGCGCAGCTCCTGTGCAGCCATGGCTCCAGCGTAGATCTCAGCCTCAGCGGTAGAGGTCGAGACTGAGGAGGAACGTGTGGACCTCCACGAAACAGCTCCAGAGCCCAGGCTGAAAAAGTACCCCTGAGTAGACCGGTGAGTCTTAGCGTCGTCAGTGTAAGAAGAGTCACAGTGACCAGTAAGTACGACAGACTTCCCCCCTCCAAGAACCAGCCCCACGCCTGATGTCGTCGCTAGGTACTTCGCCACCCTCACAGCAGCTATCCAATAAACAGGACGGTGTCTCCCTGGCGCAACAAAGCGAGCAAGGATGCGGAGAGGGAAGGCGAGGTCCGGGCAAGTACAAGTCATCAGGTACATGAGGCAGCCCACAAGCTCTGCGTAAGGACCACTAGGCTCAAACGGCTCGCCAGGACAGGGACCAGTAAGTCCGTAGTCAACGGCAAGAGGTGTCCGCTGTACTGTGGAGTGCTGAAGCTCAAACCGATGAAGGACCTGCTGCACCATGTGTAACTGTGACAGTGTAGTGATGCGAGCGGCTCTGTCCCTGTAGATGTGCAGGCCAAGGTAGTGGCGCAACTCAGCAAGGTCATTGCACGTGTGTCTCTTCTCCAATTCAAACTTCACGTCAGCCAAAGCAACCCTGTCGGCAGTGGCGAAAATCAGGTCATCGACGTAGACCAGTACAAAGAACGGTGTGGAGCCACGATGAATTAACAGCGACAGGTCGATAGAAGACGGCTGGAAAACGAGGTCAGTCAGTGTAAAACGAAGGGTGTCGTGTCACTCACGAGGAGCCTGACGGAGACCATAGACCACTCGCCTCAGCCTCCACTGGGTCCCAGGAGGGAAAGTGCCAGTGAAGGTAGATGGACGACGCATCTAGACCTCCTCGTGTAGACTACCCTGAAGGAAGGCCACAGAAAAGTCGAGAGAGTGTAACTCGTAGTCTCTCTGTGTTGCTACGTGCAATAACACCCGAAGAGTGGTCATCTTCGGGGTAGGCACGAAGGTTTGAAAGAAGTCAACCTCCTTGTGTTGACTGAGACCTCTAGCCACATAGCGCGCCTTGAAGACCGGAGGAGATCCCGGTGGCCGCTTCACCCTGAAGATCCACATGCCATCGACTACGTTCGCCTCCAGAGGGGGAACGTCGTTGACGTAGGTGCCTGTGGATCTGTAGGAGGCCATATCTGAGTCCATGGCAGCTCTCCACTAAGAAGCCCAAGGCCCTAATACTGCCTTAGCGTAAGTGCGAGGAGTCGGTATGTCAAGGGTGTCAAGGTCTCCCTCAGGGGCGAGCAGCATGGCACAAAGATGAGGCGAAACGGCTGCCAGGAACTCCAGCTCAAACTGCCTGACCTCTAGGGCGTCATAGTCAAGGGCTGACTCACCCCGGATGGCCAGAGGACTAGTAGGAGGAGCAACCACGAGACTAGTGGCATAGTCAAGGCGGCGAGTAGAGGCAAACTCAGTGACTACAGTAGCAAAGAGCGGAGACAGAGGACAGAGAAGCACGGGGGTTGGTAACAAAAGAGGCGAGAACACGAGAGAGAACAGGATGGAACGCGCGGTAGTAGTCAGCGACACGAGTAGAGAGGGGAGCAGTGAGGGCTGACTCAGGGGGAGAAGGAAGCACAGACGGCGACGAACGAGGCAGACTAGGACGAAACAGGACAGTACAAAGGTCAGTGAAAGGGAGAGGGGACGAGGGATGAGCACGGGGAGAACAAGAAATCCAAGCGTTAGAAAGAGGAGGGGACAACGGAGGGTGAGAACGGGAGAAAATAGCAGGGGCAGAGTCAGGAGGAGGAAATGTGGGACCGTAGACAGGGGGAGAGGGGGAGGGGGGAGGAGAAGGAGAGGGGAGACCGAGGGTCCGAAGATCAAAGACATGAGGCGGAGGTGGCGGCTGCTGGTGCTACTCCTGTTGCTCCTACTGCAACGGCTGCCGTTGCGGCTGCTCCTGCTACGGCTGCTGCTCCTGCTCTTGCTGCTCCTGTTGCGGCAGGTGCTGCTGCGGCTGCTGCGCCTGCTGTTGCTGCTGCCACTCCTCCAGCTGCTGTAGCTCCAGCTGCTGCCGCTCCAACTCTCTCTCCTTTCGCTCCAACTCCAGCTGCTCCTCACGTGCACGGTGAACACGGGCCTGGTGTTGGGTCGGGTAGGGGTGGGGGGGAGGAGTAGTGTCCGGGGTGGTGGTAGCCCCAGGACCGCTCTCCAAAGCACCAGTCGCACCACCCCCAGAGTTAGCACCAACCCCAGAGTCAGCACCACCAACAGCAACACGGCCAGTCCCAGACTCTCCAGGTCCCGCAGTAGGCGCACCCGCACCCTCAGTCGTAGCACCCCAAGGGACAGCGCGACAAACACCAGCTTCCCAAAGGCTAGAACCTTCTGCAGACTCGGGCTCAGGTCCAACAACAGCACCCCTGGCTCCAGAACCTTGTGGAGGCACACTCTTAGCTTCAACTCCAACCCCTCCAGAGGTAGCACCTCCAGGGTCCGCGCTACGGACACCAGCTCCCCCAGGGTCTGCAGTAGCCTGTGGAGGAAGTACTGACGGCTGCTGCGGTGACTGTGAGGAGGACTGCGGAGAAGGGGACGAGACCTGAGGGGCTACCGAGGGGGGGGGGGGGGGGGGGGGGTAGCATGTGACACACCTGACGGGGCTGGACCAGGGGGGGGAGGCGGTACCTGAGGAGCCGGAGGGGGGGTGGGAGTCAGGAAGAGAGGGGGAGGAGGAATCGGGAGACCTCGACAGGGGGTACCGGGTGTAGTAGGGGACTGACTAGTTAAAAAAGGCGTCACGGGAGTCAAAGAATTGGTGCAGGGGAGGGTGGTAAAAGGTGAAGTCAGAGGAGACCTCGGGGAAACCACAGGGAACGGCGCGAGGCGAGATCTTGTCCACGGAGGTGTCACGAACAAGTGCCAAGCAGCCCCAGACACGAAAACGCGACGCAACACCAGGGGACCCAGTCCAAAGACAAGTCGGTGAAGCCCCTGGCCGGGAGACACATGGCCAGAGGTTCAGCTGGTGAGCGGCGTACCTAACCGCGTAGGGCCACAGAAAATGGGGCGCACGGGAGTAAATCATGGAGGTACGTGCGATATCCATGATCAAGCCTATGCGGCGCTCAGCAACCCCATTCTGCTGATGGGACTCTGGAAGCGTCTAGGACTGACGGATGCCCTGCTCGCGACAAAATCTGGCGAGAACGCCGGAGCGATACTCACCCCCACGGTCGGAGTGAAGACAACTGATACGACGACCACGAGTGTCCGCAGTGGTAAGCAACCACCGGACCAGCGTAGAAGTCGCCTCGGACTTCTTCGCCAGTGGGAACACCCAGTGGTATAACGAGAGTAGTCGTCAACGACCACCAGAAAGAAACTCTCTTGCTCGGGGTCAGGGCGCGAGGCGAGGCCCCAGACGTCCACGTGGAGAGTCTCGAAGGGCTCGGTGGCCGGACGAGGGAGGAGGAGTGAGGGGTGGCGCGCAGCCGACCCTCGCCGCAAGGGGCGCAAGGTGGTGAAAGCAAAGGCGGCAGCGACGGCAAGACTCAGAGAAGGCCTAAGACTAGACGCTGACTAGCCGTAGTGCGTAGGCGAGGAATGGATATGTGACCAAGGTGGTGGTGGTACAGAACGGTGGGGTGGGCAAGCGACCTGTCAGATTTATATGACATAGCTGTTGTAGGCTATAGTGGGGTAGCACATATGGGGTACCACTTTCTAGGGTTTGCACTTGTACCCAACTTTCCCTTAGTCAATTCATTCTCGTTCATTTTCTCATGGTATCGAGCAAGTTCCCCTGTGGGAACTGTTCCTAGGGCCCACCACCTTTTTTTCCTGCCCGAAGCGCGCTCTACTCTGCCCGAGTCACGCTCCCCTCTTTCGACCCTATCGCGCCGCCTTAGCGGCCCCATCGCGTCGCGCTTGCGGCCCCGTCGCGTCGCCCTCGCGGCCCCGTCACGTCGCGCCGCCCTAGCGGCCGCGTCGCGCCACTCTCGCGGCCCCGATCCGCCGCCCTCGCGGCTCCGTTGCGTCGCGCCACCCTCGCGGCCCGTTCGCGCCGCCATCGCGGCCCTTTCATGCCGCCCTCGCGGTCTCTTCAAGCCGCCCTCGCGACCCCCCTCCTAGCCGCCCTAGCGGCCCCGTCGCCTACACCTGCGGCCCCGGCGCCGCCCTTCCTGGCCCCGGCGCCGCCTCTGCTGGCCCCGTTGCCTACCCTGCTGGCCCCGTCGCCTACCCTGCGGCCCCGGCGATACCCTGCGGGGCCCCGCCGCCACCTCTGCTGGTCCCGTCGCCTACCCTGCGGCCCCGGCGCTACCCTGCGGGGCCCCGGCGCCGCCTCTCCTGGCCCCGTCGCCTACCCTGCAGCCCCGGCGCCGCCTATGCTGGCCCCGTCGCCTACCCTGCGGCCCCGGCGCCGCCTCTGCTGGCCCCGTCGCCTACCCTACGGCCCCGGCGCCGCCTCTGCTGGCCCCGTCACCTACCCTGCGGCCCCGTCGCCTACCCTGCGGCCCCGGCGCTACCCTTCACGGCCCCGGCGCCGCCTCTACCGGCCTCGCCGCCGTCCCCACGCGGCCCCGCCGTCACCACCGAGCCGCCGGCGCCGCCAAGCTACTGCCGAGCCGCTCGAGCCACCTAAGCCGCCCGAGCCGCCGCGCCACCTGAGCCGCCCGAGCCGCCGGGTCGCCGAGCTGCCGAGCCGCCGTACCACCGAGCCGCCGAGCCGCCAGAGCCGCCGAGTCGCCGAGCCGCCGTTGCTGCCGAGCCGCCGTACCGCCGAGTTGCCCGAGCCACCAGAGCCGCCGAGTCGCCGAGCTACATTTCCTGCCGAGCCGCCAAACCGCCCGAGCCGCCCTGTCCGGTAAGAGCAGCGCCTCTATCACTGCACTGCCCTTACCCTACTGTTCGCGCTGCTAGTCTACTACTGTCATGGCTACCCCTAGTGTCCTCGCTTTTGACGCTGAGGGTCGGGCCATTGAATTTGACGTCTGGGTAGATGACCTGCAGCTTTTCCTACAGTGCGATAGGGCAGACGGTCTCTCCCTCTTTGACCTCACTTCTAGTGCCTCTCCTGCCCCCGCTGCTGATGCTGACGCCACTCTTCGCTCACAGTGGGCCACACGCGATGCTACTGCACGTCTTGCTGTGCGTCGCCACCTGCCTACCTCTGAGCGTGCGCACTTTAGCCTGCACAAGAGTGCTCAGACCTTGTACGACGCTGTAGTTGCACGCTACTCCTCCCCTGCCACTGCTGCACTGAGCCGCCTCATGCTACCATACCTCTTCCCTGACCTTGCTGCCTTTCCCACAGTCACTGACCTCATTACGCACCTCCGCACTAGTGACACTCGCTACCGCGCTGCGCTTCCTGCTGAGTTCTGCGCCAAGAACCCCCCCCCCATGTACATCACCCTCTACTACATAGTCACCCGGCTCCCTGACTCTCTCTGCGTAGTCAGGGACCACTTCCTCTCTGTTTGCCCCACCACTCTCACCGTTGACCTCCTCGAGAAGGCCCTCCTAGCGGCAGAGAAGAGCATAGTCACTGTAGGAGCCTCTCGTGGTGACCCTCACACCGCCGTCTTTGAGGGGTGTTCCCCCTCCCCCCTCTTGCCCTCTGTTGCCTCTGCTGCTGCGGGCGACCTCGTTGGTTTCGAGTCGGTCGGCGCTGCGTCTGCCCCGAGCAGGAGACGCCGCACCGGCAAGGGCAAGGGGGGCAAGGGCGCTGGAGGGGCTGGCGGGGGCGGTGGAGGTGGCGGTGGCAACAATGGAGGGGGTGGGGGTGGTAGTGGGAGTGGTGGCGGGGGTGGAGGTGTCGGTGGCGGCGGTGGAGGCGGAGGTGGAGGCGACGGTGGCGGTGGGAGCTGAGGTGGCGGAGGTGGCGGCAGAGGAGGAGGCGGCGGCGGAAGAGGCGGAGCTGGTTGGGGTGGCGGTGCGCAGAGGGTCGGCTCCGGTGGTGGTCAGCGCCAGCAGCAGCAGCGCACTCCTGACATCCCCCCCCCTTAGAAGCTCCGTGAGTGGTACGCTACACGCCAGCGGGGTGGGGGTACTGGTCCGTGCACCTACGTCCTACGCACCGGCGACCGCGTGGGTGAGCAGTGCGAGGGTGCGCACTCCACCCAGCGCTGCTTTGGCCGCCTAACGGACGCTTGGCGTCACCAGCTCACTGAGGCCACTGAGATCCCTCGCTGGGGCGAGCTTTCTAGGGCGGGAGTAGCTATCTTTGACATTGACTTTGATGCTATTCTTGCTGCCATGTATACTGTGACTATTAGTGATGAGGGTGACTGTTACCGGTGTTTTCCGCCCGACCCGGGCATTGAGACTGCTGCTCTAGGTACTGGTGAGGCTGCTGCTCTAGGTGCTAGCGAGGCTGTTGCTCTTGGTGCCAGTGCGTCTGTTTCCTCAGGTGCTAGTGAGTCTGCTTTCTCATGTACCGCGTCGGCTTCGGCCTCCCACACCTTCACCCTTGACTCGGGGGCTTCTCGCTCCTTCTTTTGAGACCGCACCACACTCACGCCGCTTGGTCGGCCATTTGCAGTCTCTCTGGCAGACCCCTCTGGGGGTCCTATCCTTGCTCACTTCTCCACTGTCCTCCCGTGTCCGGCGGCCCCCTCTGGCACCCTGTCTGGTCTTTACCTCCCCTCGTTCTCTATGAACTTGGTGAGTGGTGCTGACCTACAGGATGCGGGGGTTCATCAGTTCACTCCTGCGAGTCAGCGGGTGACCCACTGCACGGACGCTCGGACAGGCCGACACCTGGCCACGTTTACACGTCGGCCGGGGTCGAGCCTGTACACACTGACCACTGCGTCTCCTCCAGTCACTTCGTCTGGTCAGGTAGCTGCGTCGGGTCAGGTGTTTGCTGCAGCGTCCAGGTCTGGTCCTGAGTCTGCCCCCTGCTCGTGTCGTCTCCTGTCTCACGAGACTCTCCTCTGGCACCACCGCCTTGGTCACCCCTCCCTGCTTCGTCTCCGAAGCATGGCCTCCCGTGTCCTTGTCTCTGGTCTTCCCCGGTCCCTCCCTCCCCTTCCCCCAGGGCCTGCCCCTGCCTGCGTCCCCTGCGTCCAGGGGCGGCAGCGTGCTGCCCCTCACTCCTCCTAGTTTCCTCCGACAGAGGCCCCGCTACAGACGCTTCACATGGACGTGTGGGGCCCAGCCCGCGTCCGTGGACAGGGTCACGAGCGCTACTTCCTGCTGGTGGTTGACGACTACTCGCGTTACACCACAGTCTTCCCCTTGCGTAGCAAGGGTGATGTCACTAAGGTGTTGATCGACTGGATCCGCGCAACTCGTCTCCAACCCAGTGGTCCTCACTGGGCACGCAGACGCTTCTTGGGCTGACGACCAGGCTACGCAGCGGTCGTCACAGGGTACCTTCAGCCTTGGTTCCGGCTCTGTTTCGTGGCGGGCTACTTGCTCGTCCTTTGTTCTCGCCTCCAGTTGTGAGGCTGAGATCTACGTAGGAGCCATGGCTTCACAGGAGCTTCGCTGGCTCACCTACCTGCTGACTGACCTCGGAGAGCCGCCTCGTTCTCCTCCAGTGCTGTACGTAGACAACAAGGCCATGCTGGCCTTGTGTCGGGAGCAGAGACTGGAGCACAGAACGAAGCACATTGCTCTTCGCTACTTCCTTGCTCGTGAGCTACAGCAGCGTGGACTAGTGTCTACACAAGTACCTACACTAGCAACAGGCACCTCAGCAACACTAGCACCTAAGCTAAAAACACTCGAGTAAACAGAGTCAGAAGCACTAGAGTCAACAACAACATACATAGCATGAGGAGTTCCTAAGAGATCAAGCAACTGAAAAGCAGACATGCCCCACAGGGTAGCTCCATGCAAGTGAAGAAAAGGAAGCCAGTCAGAGGCAGGGCCGTCAGCGCCATAGGCCGCGCGAAGATTGTCACTGAGCTGAGCGAAGCACTGACCCGAGGTGTGGCTGTGGCCACAAGGGAGGCCTCGACGATTTCTTGTCTGGACGAGACAGGTGCAGGGAGGGTGGACAGCACCGCGCGAGAACTGACGCGGTGCTGACCCCTGCCCAGGAACCTGCTGTTGCCGCTGCTGCTGCGGTGGCTGCTGCTGCTCGACGTCCTTGAAGGCAGACTTAAGAACATCGATAGGACTCCCCTTGCTGCTGTGAACTGTTGCAAATTTCCTCCTGTAAAGAATGGATCCGTTTGGTACCCGTGAGTAAATAGGCCTGTCAGTAGTGGGCTGGTCTGGGCGAGTAGTATTGCGTGGATCTGGGCAATGCGGCGGGTCAGTGCGTCGGCGATGCTCGAGGCTCCTTTTTTGTAAGTGACCGTGTAGTGAAAGTTGGACTCGAGAAAATCGAGCCAGCAAATTTGTCGTGGGTTGAGGTGTGGCTGTGCGCGAAGGTACTGTAGTGATTTATGGTCTGTCCATACTGTCACGTCTGCGCCGGTCAAGTAACACCGCCATACTTTGAACGCGTACACGATCGCAAGCATTTCGCGGTCGTGTATCGGGTAATTTTTCTCGGGCGGATGCAATTTTTGTGACTCGTATGCGATGGGCTGTAGGCCGTTGCCGAAGTCCTGTAGCAGAACGGCTCCGATGCCGATGTCGCTTGCGTCGGTAACTACTTCGAATGGGCGGTGTGGGTCAGCGATGCGCAGGACGGGCGGTGAACAGAGAACATTTTTCAGGGCAGAGAAGGCAGCATGCTCTTTCTCCCCCCACGTAAAAGCGACCCCCTTCCTCAGTAAATCCGTCAGTGGGGCAGTTAACCGTGCCATATCGGGGACGAACCGACGCACATAATTAACGAACCCTAAAAAGCTCTTCAGCTCCGTGATGTTCGTCGGGGGATGCCACGCTTTTACTGTATCCAGCTTCTTTGGGTCGATTTCAACTCCAGCCTCCGAAATAAAGTGCCCTAAAAATTCTAACCTATCCTGGAAGAGCTCGCACTTGGAACCCTTGGTCAGTAATCTGTGCTCGTCTAAAACCTTAAATACTGCTTCCAGATCTGCTAAGTGCTGCTGCTTATCCCGACTGTAAACTAGGATGTCGTCGAGGTAAACTATCACACATTTATCTAAGAGCGGCCTAAACGCCTCGTTCATGGTCATCTGAAAAGTCGCCGGTGCGTTGGTCAGCCCGAATGGCATCACAGTGTACTCAAACGACGTGTACCTAGTCCTGAAAGCTGTTTTGGCGCAGTCCAATGGTTCGACCCTAATTTGATGGTAACCCCCCCTTTAAATCTATTTTCGAAAAAACCCGTGCTGTTTGCAGTTGGTCGATTAGTTCGTCGGCGCGGGGAATGGGGTACCGCGACTTGACTGTTGTGAAAAACACGAGGAATGATTGACTAAGAAATGAGTGTGATACAAATATGAAACCCAAGAATTGTGTACCCCTTAGTATCTAACCCGCTACAGCCTACACAGGCTAGATCATATAAGTCTGACACACCCCCATAGGCAAAGTGGAGGAGAACAAGGGGTCACAAGACCAGTCAAGCAAAGCAAAGCAAGCTCAGGGTGGATCACAACGTCACCACACATTCCGAGCACAAGTTCAAGGCCACAAGGCCAGTTCACATGCAAGATCATATATAAAGGTAAACAAGCAAGTGCAGGTAAAGACAGATCACACTACAAGCAAGGTCAAGAAGTGAGCAAGTGAGGCCAAGTAGGCACAAGACCTAGCATCGTACAGAAGCACTGATGATCACAAGGCGGAAGTGCCTTGGCAAAGATATCATCAATGTTGGCCTCAGAGGCCACGTAAGCAAGGCGCAGCTGACCACGCTGCTGCAGCTCACGAGCAAGGAAGTAGCGAAGAGCAATGTGCTTCGTTCTTTGCTCCAGTCTGTGCTCCCGACACAAGGCCAGCATGGCCTTGTTGTCTACGTATAGAACTGGAGGAGAACGAGGCGGCTCTCCTAGGTCAGTCAGCAGCTAGGTGAGCCAGCGTAGCTCCTGAGCAGCCATGGCCCCCGCGTAGATCTCAGCCTCACAACTGGAGCCGAGAACAGAAGACGAGCGGGTAGACCGCCACGAAACAAAGCCCGAACCAAGGCTGAAGGTGTAACCCTGTGACGACCGCTGCGTAGCCTGGTCGTCAGCCCAAGAAGCGTCTGCGTGACCTGTGAGGACCACTGAACGCCGCCCTCCAAGCACTAGCCCCATGCCCGACGTACTGCACAAGTAGCGCAACACCCTCTTCGGTGCAGCCATGTGCTCTGATCTGTGTCTCCTAGGAGCAACATAGCGTGCCAAGATGCTAAGAGGGTATGCAATGTCAGGTCGTGTGCAGGTCATCAGGTACATGAGGCAGCCAACAAGCTCTGGGTACGGGCCACTCGGCTCTACGGACTCATCCGAAGGCAAAGCTGAGAGCGAGTGGCGAGTAGACAAAGGAGTGGCCTGAGGCGAGGAGTACGTGAAGCCGAAGCGCTGAAGGACCTGCTGCACCATGTGTGACTGAGTCAGGGTAATGGTGCGCTGTGCTCTGTCCCGGGTGATCTGCAAGCCAAGGTAGCTGCGCAGTTCACCCAGGTCTGTGCACGTGTGTCTCTTCTACAGCTCGGACTTCACGTGGGCGAGTCCAGCAGTCTCAGCAGTGGCAAAGACCAAGTCGTCGACGTACACGAGGATGTAGAACGGCGGCAAAGAGGTGTCGGTGCACAGAAACAGCGACGGGTCGGCAGTAGAAGGAGCAAACCCAAGAGCCGCAAGTGTAGTCCTCAGTGTGTCGTGCCACTCACGGGGCGCCTGGCGGAGATCGTAGACTAGACGCCGGAGGCTCCACTGGGTACCAGGAGGAAACGACCTAGTGAAGCCAGGAGGGCGGCGCAGCCAGATCTCCTCGTGCAGGCTGCCCTGCAAGAAAGTTGTTGTGAAGTCAAGAGAGTGAAGCGCGTAGTCGCGCTGAGCGGCTATGTGCAGCAGCACCCGAAGAGTGGTAGTCTTCGGAGTGGGAGAGAAGGTCTGAAAGTAGTCAACTCCCTGCCGCTGACTGAAGCCTCGAGCCACGTAACGCGCCTTGAAGACAGGCGGAGAACCCGGCGGCCGCTTCACCCTGAAAATCCACATGCCACTGACGATGTTCGCCCCAGGTGGGGGAACCTCGTCGACGTAGGTGCCTGTGGACTTCCAGGAAGCCATCTTTGCGTCCATGGCTGACTGCCACTGAGAGGAGTAGGGACCCTCGATCGCCTCAGCGTACGATCGAGGAGTTGGGATGTCTGGTGCATCCGGGTCTCCCTCAGGGGCAATAAGCATGGACACGAGATGAGGCAAAGCAGCAGCAAAACACTGGAACTCCTCCTTCATGTCCTCAAGGACGTCCGTGCCAAGAGCACACTCACCCCCGACGGACGGAGGACAGACAGACTCAAACTCAGCAACCAGACCAGTGGCGTAGTCGAGACGACAGCGAGCAGCAAAGTCAAGAAGCTCAGCAACTAGGGCAGACGCATCAGTGGACGCAAAGGAAGGGTCAGTGATAATAGTAGCCAGAAGAAGCGTGACAGTAGGACTGGCAGCACGAAGAGAGTCAGACGCCGGGTCAGCAAGAGCAGGAAGAGAGGAATCTGGAGGAGACGGCAACGGGATACGCAGTGGAGCAGTGGAAGGACGCAGTGCCATCTGGTGTGTGCCCGAAACAGCAGGAGGACGCGGACGCGGAACACAAGGACTAGTGCGAGCAGCACGAACTGGCGACGCAGGATGAGACGCAGGCTCACGACGCTCAGCAAGACCTCCTGTAGGACCAGTGGGGAGGCGGGTTGTAATTGTGACTCGGACTGGACAGGCGGCGGACACTCTATCGAAGGAGCAGAGCCAGCAGAAGGCGGGAGACGAAGAACCTGCTCAAGGAGCGGAATGAAGTACGCCCGCGGCCGCGCAGCGCCTCCAGAACTAGCAGGTACAGCACCAGCACCCCCAGCTGCAGCACCAGCACCAGTAGCACCCCCAGCTGCAGCACCGCCAACTCTAGTACCCTCAGAAGCACCAGTGCGAGCAGCACCTCCAGCGTCAACACCCCCTACAGCTCCAGCTCCAGGCGGACCACCGGAAGACTCAACAGCCTTAGCTCCAGCATCTCCAGCAGCACCTACACTAGAAGCACCGCCAGCCGCTCCAGCACAAGGAGCACCCCCAGGCCCAGCAGCTCTAGTACCTCCACTACGAGCACCTCCGGGACCCGTGGCACCAACACCCTCAGCAGCAGCACCTCGAGCTCCAGCAGCACGGCTCCAGCGCCGGGCAAACCACTCACGCAGCTCCTGTGGAAAGGGTAGCTCCCGCTGAGACAAAGCACCCGAAGGACCCCCAGACCCAGCACCGCCAGAGGCCACACGAGCAGACCCAGCACCCCCAGGCTCCGCACCCCCACGCTGCGCACCCCCAGGCATAGCACCCCTAGACTCAGCACCCCCAGGCTCAGCACCCCCATGTCAGAATCCCAACCACTAGACCATTGGGATAAAAGGGCTTGTTTCAGTAATGGGTCAGTGCGCCCATAACCCCCCAGGAAAACGCGCCTGTAACCCCCCCAAGGATCGATCGAGGATCTCACAGTGTAGCTCTACTGACACCCCCCCCACACTGGGAGGCCGAGGACTGAGCACAGTGGCAACGGCCAACATGTGCATACACCGGGATTCGAACCCGAGACCGCTCTGATACGATGTCAGAATCCCAACCACTAGACCATTGGGATAAAAGGGCTTGTTTCAGTAGCGGGTCAATGCGCCCATAACCCCCCAGGCAAACGCGCCTGTAACCCCCCCTAGGATCGATCGGGGATCTCACAGTGTAGCTCTACTAACACCCCAGACTCAGCTCCCCCAGACCCCGCACCCGTTGGCTCAGCACCCCTAGCAGCACCAGAGTCAACAGCTACCTTGACAAGCTCGACTACGTCTACCTAGGACACACCTGACGGGGCAGGACCCTTAGGGGGGAGAGGGCCTACCAGGGGGGGACCTGGCGCGAGGAAGAGCGGCGGCGGGGGGAGGGGCGCAGTGCGGTAGGGGAAGAGACGGTAGTAAGGAACCGACTCGTGAAAGGTGACGTCCTGGGAGGACAGAACACGGCGCGAGGTGGGGTGGTAAAACTGCCCACCAGGCGCATCAAGGGGGAAGCCAAGGAAGACGCAGGGAACAGCACGGGGGGACAGCTTGTCCGTAGACAAGTCGCGGACAAACGCCCGAGATCCCCAGAGACGAAACGCAGACGCATTACCGACCTTCCCGGTCCACCGCAAGGTGGGGGAGGTCTCCGGCAAGGAGACTCGGGGCTGAAGGTTGATCTGATGCGCCGCGTACCGAACCGCAAACGGCCACAGAAAATGGGAGGCAACCGCATGGATCATGGACGTATGAGCGACGTCCATGACCATGCCAATGCGGCGCTCAGCAATCCCATTTTGCTGTGGAGAGGCCAGAAGCGTGAACGTCTGGCGGATGCCCTGTGCACGACAGAAGGCTCCCAGAAGGCCAGAGGAAAACTCTCCGCCTCTGTCAGAGTGCAGACGAAGAACAGGAAAGTCCGAGCCGAAACTCTCTCTGAGCTGGAGACGAGCTGCGCGGATCCAGTCGATTAACCACAGTGACGTCACCTTTGCTGCGCAAGGGGAACACCGTGATGTAACGCGAGTAATCGTCAACAACCAACAGGAAGTAACGCTCGTGACCCTGGCCACGGACGCGGGCGGGGACCCACATGTCCACGAGAAGAGTTTGCAGTGGAGCCTCTGTCGGAGGAAACTCAGAGGAGTGAGGAGCGGCGCGCTGCCGCCCCTCGACGCAGGGAACGCAGGTAGGGGCAGGCCCCGGAGGAAGGGGAGGGAGGGACCGGGGGAGACCAGAGACAAGGTAATGGGAGACCATGCCTCGGAGATGAGGCAGGGAGGGGTGACCAAGGCGGTGGTGCCAGAGGAGAGTCTGGTGGGACAGAAGACGACACGAGCAGGGAGCAGACTCAGGACCAGACCTGGACGCTGCAGTAAACACATGACCCGACGCAGCTACCTGACCAGACTCAGCAACCAAAGGAGACGCACTAGTCAGTTTGTACAGGCTCGACCTCGGCTGACGGGTAAACGTGGCCAAGTGTCGGCCCGTCCGAGCACACGTACAGTGGGTCACTCGCTGACTCGCAGGAGTGAACTGGTTAACCCCCCCATCCTGTAGATCAGCACCACTCACCAAGTTCGTCGAGAACGAGGGGAGGTAGAGACCTGACAGGGTGCCAGAGGGGGCCGCCGAACACGGTAAGGCAGTGGAGAAGTGGGCAAGGATAGGACCCCCAGACGGGTCCGCCAGGGAGACCGCAACTGGCCGACTAAGCGGCGTAAGCGTGGTGCGGTCTCGAAAGAAGGAGCGGGAAGCACCCGAGTCAAGGGTGAAGGTGTGTAAGGCCTGAGCCGACGTGCTACCTAAGAGAGCAGACTCACCAGCACCTGGGACAGCAGACACACTAGCACCTAGAGCAGCAGCCTCACCAGCACCTAGAGCAGCAGGCTCAATGCCCGGGTCAGGCGGAACACACAGGTAACAGTCACCCTCATCACTTGTAGACACAACATACATGGCAGCAAGAATAGCATCATAATTCAGATCAAAGATAGCAACCCCCGACCTCAGCAGCTCGCCCCAGCGGGGGATCTCAGTGGCGTCAGGGAACTGGAGACGCCAAGCGTCCGTCAGGCGGCCGAAGCAGCGCTGGGTGGTGTGCGGGCCACCGCACGGCTCACCAGTGCGGTCGCCGGTACGCAGGATGTAGGCACAAGGACCAGCAACCCCACCCCGCTGACGCGCAGCGTACCATTCACGAAGCTGCTGGGGGGGCGGGGTCTCACGAGTGCGTTGCTGCTGCTGGCGCTGACCGCCACCGAAGCCGCCCCGCTGCGCAGAGCCACCCCGACCAGCACCACCTCTGCCGCCGCCACCTCCGCCACCGCCACCACCGCCTCCTCCTCCGCTCCCACCGCCACCTCCGCCGCCGCCTGCACCTCCACCGCTGCCACCGAAGCTCCCACCCCCGCCACCACTCCCACCTGTCAGGCATGTATGCTATAGTCTGTGTAGGCTGTAGTGGGGCAGTTCAAATGGGGTACAACACTTTAGGGTTTACTACTTGTACTCCTCATTCTGCTCAATGCATTCATTCCTTGTTTCTTATCATGGTATCGAGCAGGTTCCCTTGTGGGAACGCTACCTAGGGCCCACCACAATTTTTTTTCCTGCCCGTAGCGCGCTTCACTCCTGCCCGAGTCGCGCTCTGTGTGCCCTCCCTACCTTCGCGCCGCCCTTAGTGGCCCCTCTCACGGCCCCTTACGCCGCCCTTACGGCCCCTAGCGCCGCCCTCTACGGCCCCTCGCGCCACCCTTACGGCCCCTTACGGCCCCTCGTGCTGCCCTTACGGCCCCTTACGGCCCCTCGCGCTGCCCTTACGGCCCTCGCGCAACCCCCCTTTCGGCCCCTCGCGGTGCCCTTTCCGGCCCCTTACGGCCTCGTCGCCGCCCCGTTTCGGCCCCTTGCGGCCCCTCTGCGGCCCCGTCTAGGCTCCTTGCGGCCCCTCTGCGGCCCCTCTGAGACCCCGTTGCCGCCACCTACGGCCCTGTCGCCGCCACCTGCGGCCCCGTCGCCGTCACCTGCGGCCCCGTCGCCGCCACCTCCGGCCCCGTCGCCGCCACCTGCGGCCCCGTCGCCGCCCCCTGCGGCCCCGTCGCCGCCACCTATGGCCACGCAGCCGCCACCTACGGCCCCGCCGCCACCTGCGGCCCCGTCGCCGCCACCTCCGGCCCCGTCGCCGTCACCTGCGGCCCCGTCGCCCTCCCCTAGCGGCCCTGTCGCCGCTCAGCCGCCCAGCGACCGAGCCGCCGAGCAACCCTGCAGCCGAGCCGCCCACCTGCCGAGCAGCCGAGCCGCCCAGCAGCCGTGTCGCCGAGCAGCCGAGCCGCCCAGCAGCCGAGCCGCCCAGCAGCTGAGCCGCTAAGCCGCCGAGTCGCCCAGTAGCCGAGCAACCCAGCCGCCGAGCCGCCCAGCAGCCGAGCCGCCCTGCCGCCGAGCCGCCGAGCCGCCCTACTGTCGAGCCGCTGCTGTTCCTACCGGTGCGCCCCGGCCCTCCTTCCTCGGACTGGTGAGCTCACTCCCTCCTAGGCCACTGCAGTCATGGCTACCCCCAGTGTCCTTACTTTTGATGCTGAGGGCCGTGCCGTTGACTTTGAGGTCTGGGTCGATGACCTCCAGCTGTTTCTCCAGTGCGATAGGGCAGACGGACTCTCTCTGTTCGATCTCACCTCTGGTGCCTCTCCTGCCCCGCAGCACTATTCGCTCACAGTGGGCCACACGCGATGCTGCTGCTCGCCTTGCTGTGCGTCGCCACTTACCGACCACTGAGCGTGCACACTTTAGCCAATACAAGAGTGCTCAGACCTTGTACGACGCTGTAGTTGCACGCTACTCTTCCCCTGCCACTGCTGCACTGAGCCGCCTCATGCTACCGTACCTCTTCCCTGACCTTGCTGCCTTCCCCACAGTCGCTGACCTCATTACGCACCTCCGCACTAGTGACACTCGCTACCGCGCTGCGCATCCTGCTGAGTTCTGCGCCAAGAACCCCCCCCCCATGTACATCACCCTCTACTACATAGTCACCCGGCTCCCTGACTCTCTCCGCGTAGTCAGGGACCACTTCCTCTCAATTTGCCCCACCACTCTCACCGTTGACCTCCTCGAGAAGAGCCTCCTAGCAGCAGAGAAGAGCATAGTCACTGTAGGAGCCTCTCGTGGTGACCCTCGCACCCCCGTCTTTGAGGGGTGTTCCCCCTCCCCCCTCTTGCCCTCTGTTGCCTCTGCTGCTGCGGCCGACCTCGTTGGTTTCGAGTCGGCCGGCGCTGCGTCTACCCCGAGCGGGAGACGCCGCACCGGTAAGGGCAAGGGGGGCAAGGGCGCTGGAGGGGCTGGCGGGGGCGGTGGAGGTGGTGGTGGAGGCAGTGGAGGGGGTGGGGGTGGTGGTGAGAGTGGTGGCAGGGGTGGAGGTGTCGGTGGCAGCAGTGGAGGCGGAGGAGGCGGCGGCGGTGGCGGAGGGAGCGGAGGCGGCGGAGGTGGTGGAGGCGGCGGAGGCGGCGGAGGCGGCGGAGGCGGCGGCGGCAGCAGTGGACCTGGTCGCAGCTCTACGCAGAGGAGTGGCTCCGGTGGTGGTACGCGCCAGCAGCAGCAGCGCAGTCGTGAGACTCTGTCCCGTGAATAGCTTCGTGAGTGGTACGCTGCGCGTCAGCGCGGTGGGGGTACAGGTCCCTGCACCTACGTTCTCCGCACTGGCGACCGCGCTGGTGAGCAGTGCAGTGGGCCGCACTCCACCCAGCGCTGCTTCGGCCGCCTGACGGACGCGTGGCGTCACCAGTTCCCTAAGGCCTCTGAGATCCCTCGCTGGGGAGAGCTGTCTAGGGCGGGGGTTGCTATCTTTGATCTTGATTTTGATGCTATTCTTGAAGCCATCTATGATGTTTCTGATAGTGTTGAGGGTGACTGTTACCTGTGTGTTCAGCCTGACCCGGGCATTGAGCCTGCTGCTCTAGGTGCTGGTGAGGCTGCTACTCTAGGTGCTAGCGCGTCTGCTGCCCCAGGTGCTGGTGAGTCTGCCCTCTCAGGTACCACGTCGGCTCAGGCCTTACACACCTTCACCCTTGACTCGGGTGCTTCCCGCTCCTTCTTTCGAGACCGCACCACACTCACGCCGCTTGGCCGGCCAGTTGCAGTCTCTCTGGCACACCCCTCTGGGGGTCCTGTCCTTGCTCACTTCTCCACTGTCCTCCCGTGTCCAGCGGCCCCCTTTGGCACCCTGCCTGGTCTTTGCCTCCCCTCGTTCTCTACAAACTTGGTGAGTGGAGCTGATCTACAGGATAGGGGGGTTGACCAGTTCACTCCTGCGAGTCAGCGGGTGACCCACTGCACGTGTGCTCGGACAGGCCGACACTTGGCCACGTTCACCCGTAGGCCTGGGTCGAGCCTGTACACCCTCACTACTGAGTCTCCTCGAGCTGCTGAGCCTGGTCAGGTCGCTGCGTCGAGTCAGGTGTTTGCTGCAGCGTACCGGTCTAGTCCTGAGTCTGCTCCCTGCTCGTGTCCTCTCCTGTCTCACCAGACTCCCCTTTGGCACCACCGCCTTGGTCACCCCTCTCTGCCTCGTCTCCGAGGCATGGCTTCCCGTGTCCTTGTCTATGGGCTCCCCCGGTCTCTCCCTCCCCTACCTCCGGGGCCTGCCCCAACCTGCGTCCCCTACGTCGAGGGGCAACAGCGCGCCGCTCCTCACTCCTCTGAGTTTCCTCCAACAGAGGCTCCACTGCAGACTCTTCACATGGACATGTGGGTCCCCGCCCGCGTCCGTGGCCAGGGGCACGAGCGTTGCTTCCTGTTGGTGGTTGACGACTACTCGCGTTACACCACGGTCTTCCCCTTGCGCAGCAAGGGTGAAGTCACTGAGGTGTTGATCGACTAGATCCGCGTAGCTCGTCTCCAGCTCAGAGAGAGTTTCGGCTCGGACTTTCCTGTTCTGCGTCTGCACTCGAATAGAGGCGGGGAGTTTTCCTCTGCCCATCTGGGAGCCTTCTGTCGTGCACAGGGCATCCGCCAGACCTTCACGCTTCCGGCCTCTCCACAGAAAATGGGATTGGTGAGCGCCGCATTGGTATGGTCATGGACGTCGCTCGTACGTCCATGATCCATGCGGCTGCCCCCCATTTTCAGTGGCCGTTTGCGGTTCAGTACGCGGCGCATCAGCTCAACCTTCAGACCTGGGTCTCCTTGCCAGAGACCTCCCCCACTTTGCGGTGGACGGGGAAGGTTGGCGATGCGTCTGCGTTTTGGGTCTAGGGATCTCGGGCGTTTGTCCGCGACTTGTCTGCGGACAAGCTGTCTCCCCGTGCTGTTCCCTGCGTCTTCCTTGGCTTCCCCCCTGACGCGCCTGGGTGGCAATTTTACCACCCCACCTCGCGCCGTGTTCTGTCCTCCCAGGACGTCACCTTTGACGAGTCGGTGCCTTACTACCGTCTCTTCCCCTACCACGCTGCACCCCTTCCTCCGCCGCCGCTCTTCCTTGTGCCAGGTCCTCCCCCGGTAGACCCCCTCCCCCCTCAGGGTCCTGCCCCGTCAGATGTGTCCCCGGTAGACTCAGTCGAGCTTGTCGAGGTAGCTGTTGACTCTGGTGCTGCTAGAGGTGCTGAGCCTGCGGGTGCCGGGTCTGGAGGTGCTGAGCCTACGGGTGCTGAGTCTTGGGGTGCTGAGCCTGGGGTTGCTGAGCCTGGGGGTGCTGAGCCTGGGGGCGCTGAGTCTAGAGGTGCGGAGCCTGGGGGTGTGGAGCCTGGGGGTGCGGAGCCTGGGGGCGCTGGGTCTGCTCGTGTGACCGCCGGCGGTGCTTCGTCGAGGCGGGAGCCACTCTCTCCACAGGAGCTGCGCGAGCGGTGTGCCTGGCGCTAGAGCCGTGCTGCTGCAGGTGGAGGCACTACTGTTACTGCTGGTCCTGGAGGTGCTCGTACTGGTGGTACTAGAGCTGCTGGGACTGGGGGTGCTGCTGGGGCTGCTGGAGTTGGTCCTACTGGAGCTGCTGGCGGTACTGGAGCTGCCGGTCCTGCTGGAGTTGCTGGAGCTGGAGCTGCTGGGGGTGTTGGCGCTGGTGGTTCTGCTGGCGCTGGTGCGTCTGAGGGTGCTGGAGTTGGCGCTGTTGGAGCTGGAGGTCCTACTGGCGCTGGTGCTGCCGCTGGGGGTACTGGTGCTGTCCCTGATCGTTCTGGAGGCGCTGCGCGGCCGCGGCCGTACTCTGTTCCGCTCCTTGCCCAGGTTCTTGGTCTCCCGCCTTCTACTGGTCCTGCTCCTCCCTTAGAGTGTCCACAGCTTGTCCAGTCGCAGTCACAGTTACAACCCGCCTCCCCTCTACGTGCTCCTTCTCCCTACACTGGTCCTACTGGAGGTCTTGCTGAGCGTCGTGAGCCTGCGTCTCGTCCTGCGTCGCCTGTTCGTGCTGCTCGCACTAGTCGTCGTGCTCCACGTCCTCCTGCGGTCCCAGGCACACACCGGATGGCACTGCGTCCTTCCACTGCTCCTCTGCGTGTCCCGTTGCCATCTCCTCCAGAGTCCTCTCTTCCTGTTCTCCCTGACCCGGCCTCTGACTCTCTTCATGCTACCAGTCCTACTGTCACGCGTCTCCTGGCCACTGTTGTCACTGACCCTTCCTTTGAGTCCACTGCTGCGTCTGCCTTAATGGCTGAGCTTGTCGACTTCGCTGCTCGCTGTCGTCTAGACTACGCCACTAGTCTTGTTGCTGAGTCCGAGTCTGTCTGTCCTCCGTCCGTCGGGGGTGGGTGTGCTCTTAGCACGGACGTCCTTGAGGACAGGCAGGAGGAGTTCTAGTGTTTTGCTGCTGCTTTGCCTCATCTCGTGTCCACGCTGATTGCCCCTGAGGGAGACCCGGATGCACCTTACATCCCGACTCCTCGATCGTACGCTGAGGCGATCGAGGGTCCCTACTCCTCTCAATGGCAGTCAGCCATGGACGCAGAGATGGCTTCCTCGAAGTCCACAGGCACCTATGTCGACGAGGTTCCCCCACCTGGGGCGAACATCGTCAGTGGCATGTGGATTTTCAGGGTGAAGCGGCCGCCGGGTTCTCCGCCTGTCTTCAAGGCGCGTTACGTGGCTCGAGGCTTCAGACAGCGACAGGGAGTTGACTTCACTTGCGGCTCTTGGGTTTGCTCCTTCTACAGCCGTCCCATCGCTGTTTCTGCGCACCGACACCTCTTTGCCGCCGTTCTACATCCTCGTGTACGAGGCCGCGAGGGGCCGCAAAGGGGCCGCGAGGGGCCGTGAGAGGGGCCGTGAAGGGCGGCGAAGGGGCCGCAAGGGAGCTGCGAAGGGGCGTGGGAGGGGGTCGCGAGGGGCCGTAAGAGGGCGCGACGGGCCGCTTTGTCAGAATCCCAACCACTAGACCATTCGGATGAAAGGGCTTACTAAGTAGCGGGTCAGTGCGCCCATAACCCCCCAGGACAACGAGCTTTTAACCCTTCCCTAGAATCAATCGGGGAGAACTAGTGGACCTCTGACACCCCCCCGCAGTGGGATGCCCGAAGTGCACACATCGGGATTCGAACCCGAGACCTTCGCTCTGATACCATGTCAGAATCCCAATCACCAGACCATTGGGATAAAAGGGTTTGTTAAGTAGCGGGTCAGTGCGTCCATAACCCCCCAGGACAACGAGCCTGTAACCCTTCCCGAGGATCAATCGGGGATCACCAGTGGACCTCTGACACGCTAAGGGCAGGGGACGCGACGGGAGGCTAGGCACACGCGGCGCGACTCGGGCAGGAGCCAAGCGGGATCCGGGCAGGAAAAAAAAATCGAATTTCAGTGGTGGGCCCTAGGAAACGTTCCCACTAAGGAACCTGTGTCAGATTTATATGACATAGCTATTGTAGGCTATAGTGGGGTAGCACATATGGGGTACAGCTTTCTAGGGTTTGTACTTGTACCCAACTTTCCCTTAGTCATTCCATTCTCGTTCTAGTTTTCTCCTGGTATCGAGCAGGTTCCCTCGTGGGAACTGTTCCTAGGGCCCACCGATTCGATTCTTTTTTTTTTTCCTGCCCGGAGCGCGCTCAGTTCCTGCCCGAGTCGCGCTCTGTGGGTCTCCCCTCTCACGGCCCCTAGAGGACCCGTCGCGCCGCCCTCACGGCCCCTCACGGCCCCTTAGCGGCCTCCTGCGGCCGCGTCGCGCTGCCCTAGTGGCCGCGCCACGTCGCGCCGCCCTAGCGGCCGCGTCGCGCCGCCCTCGCGGCCCCGATCCGCCGCCCTCGCGGCTCCGTCGCGTCGCGCCGCCCTCGCGACCCTTTCACGCCGCCCTCGCGGCCCTTCCTAGCCGCCCTCGCGGCCTCTTCAAGCCGCCCTCACGACCCCCCCACCTCCTAGCCTCCCTAGCGGCTCCGTCGCCTACCCCTGCGGCCCCGGCCTCGTCGCCTCTGCTGGCCTCGTCGCCTACCCCTGCGGCCCCGGAGCTGCCTCACCCGGCCCCGACGCCGCTCCACCCGGCCCCGCCGCCGCTCCACCCGGCCCCGACGCCGCTCCACCCGGCCCCGCCGCCGCTCCACCCGGCCCCGCCGCCGTCCCCGCGCGGAGCTGCTGTCACCACCGAGCCGCCGGCGCCGCCAAGCTGCTGCCGAGCCGCCCGATCCACCCGAGCCGCCCGAGCCGCCGCGCCACCTGAGCCGCCCGAGCCGCCGGGTTGCCGAGCCGCCGATCTGCAGCTGCTACCGAGCCGCCGTACCGCCGAGCCGCCCGAGCCGCCGAGCTACCGAGTCGCCGTACCTCCGAGCCGCCCGAGCCGCCCGAGCCACCGATTCGCCGAGCCGCAGTTGCTGCCGAGCCGCCGTACCGCCGAGCCGCCCGAGCCGCCCGAGCCGCCGAGTTGCCGAGCCGCCGAGCCGCGCGAGCCGCCCTGTCCGGTAAGAGCAGCGCCTCTGTCACTGAACTGCCCTTACCCTACTGTTCGCGCTGCTGGTCTACTGCTGTCATGGCTACCCCTAGTGTCCTCGCTTTTGACGCTAAGGGTTGGGCCATTGACTTTGACGTCTGGGTAGATGACCTGCAGCTTTTCCTACAGTGCGATAGGGCAGACGGTCTCTCCCTCTTTGACCTCACCTCTGGTGCCTCTCCTGCCCCTGCTGCTGATGCCGACGCCACTGTTCGCTCACAGTGGGCCACACGCGATATTGCTGCACGTCTTGTTGTGTGTCGCCACCTGCCTACCTCTGAGCGTGCGCACTTTAGCCAGTACAAGAGTGCTCAGACCCTGTACGACGCTGTAGTTGCACGCTACTCCTCCCCTGCCACTGCTGCACTGAGCCGCCTCATGCTACCGTACCTCTTCCCTGACCTTGCTGCCTTTCCCACAGTCGCTGACCTCATTACGCACCTCCGCACTAGTGACACTCGCTATCGCGCTGCGCTTCCTGCTGAGTTCTGCGCCAAGAACCCCCCCCCATGTACATCACCCTCTACTACATAGTCACCCGGCTCCCTGACTCTCTTCGCGTAGTCAGGGACCACTTTCTCTCAGTTTGCCCCACCACTCTCACCGTTGACCTCCTCGAGAAGGCCCTCCTAGCAGCAGAGAAGTGAGAAGAAGTGAACGAGAATGGAATGACTATGAACGAAGTGAGTACAAATAGGAAACCCTAATTGGGTTGTACCCCCTATGGGATACCCCACTATAGCCTACACAAATAAGTAAGCTATATGTTCTTACACACCCCCATAGGCAAAGTGGGGAGAACAAGGGGTCACAAGACCAGTCAAGCAAAGCAAAGCAAAGCTCAGGGTGGATCACAAAGTCACCACACATTCCGAGCACAAGTTCAAAGGCCACAAGGCCAGTTCACATGCAAGATCATATATAGAGATATACAAGAGTCAAGTAAGCAAGAGCAAGAGTATATATAGGTGAAGGTACAAACAAGGTCAAGAAGTGAGTAAGTGAGGCAAGACAGGCACAAGACCCAGCTGCGTGCAACAACGCTGATGATCACAAGGCGCAAGTGCCCTGGTGAAGACATCAGCAGTGTTGGCCTCAGAGGCCACGTACGCAAGTCGCAACTGTCCACGCTGCTGTAGCTCACGAGCAAGAAAGTAGCGGAGAGCAATGTGCTTTGTCCTGTGCTCCAGTCGCTGCTCTCGACACAAGGCCAGCATGGCCTTGTTGTCTACGTACAGGACTGGAGGAGAACGAGGCGGCTCTCCAAGGTCGGTCAGCAAGTAGGTGAGCCAGCGAAGCTCCTGAGCAGCCATAGCCCCGGCGTAGATCTCAGCCTCACAACTGGAGCTGAGAACAGAAGACGAGCGAGTAGCCCGCCACGAAACAGAGCCAGAACCAAGGCTGAAGGTGTAACCCTGTGACGACCACTGCGTAGCCTGGTCGTCAGCCCAAGAAGCGTCCGCGTGCCCAGTGAGGACCACTGGACTGCGCCCTCCAAGCACTAGCCCCATGCCTGACGTACTGCACAAGTAGCGCAACACCCTCTTCGCTGCAGCCATGTGCTCTGGTCGGTGTCTCCCAGGAGCAACATAGCGTGCGAGAATGCTAAGAGGGTATGCAAGGTCAGGTCGAGTGCAGGTCATCAGGTACATGAGGCAGCCAACAAGCTCTGCATACGGGCCACTCGACTCTACGGACTCATCCGAAGGCAGAGCTGAGAGCGAGTGGCGAGTAGGCAGAGGAGTGGCCTGAGGCGAGGAGTACGTGAAGCCGAAGCGCTGAAGGACCTGCTGCACCATGTGTGACTGAGTCAGGGTAATGGTGCGGCGTGCTCTGTCCCGGGTGATCTGCAAGCCAAGGTAGCTGCGCAGTTCACCCAGGTCAGTGCACGTGTGTCTCTTCTGCAGCTCGGACTTCACGTAGGCAAGTCCAGCAGTGTCAGCTGTGGCAAAGACCAAGTCGTCGACGTACACGAGGATGTAGAACGGCGGCAGAGAGGTGTCGGTGCGCAGAAACAGCGACGGGTCGGCAGTAGAAGGAGCAAACCCAAGTGCCGCAAGCGTAGTCCTCAGTGTGTCGTGCCACTCACGTGGCGCCTGACGGAGACCGTAGACTGGACGCCGGAGACTCCACTGGGTACCAGGAGGGAAAGACCCAGTGAAGCCAGGTGGGCGACGCAGCCAGATCTCCTCGTGCAGGCTGCCCTGCAAGAAAGCAGTGCTGAAGTCGAGAGAGTGCAGCTCGTAGTCACGGTGAGCAGCAACGTGCAGCAGTACCCGAAGAGTGGTCATCTTCGGGGTGGGGGAGAAGGTCTGAAAGTAGTCAACTCCCTGCCGCTGACTGAAGCCACGAGCCACGTAACGCGCCTTGAAGACAGGCGGAGAACCCGGCGGCCGCTTCACCCTCAAGATCCACATGCCACTGACGATGTTCGCCCCAGCAGGGGGAACAGCGTCAACGTAGGTGCCTGTGGACTTCCAGGAAGCCATCTCTGCATCCATAGCTGCCTGCCACTGAGAGGAGTAGGGACCCTCTATCGCCTCCGCGTAGGAGCGCGGAGTCGGGATGTCTAGTGCATCCGGGTCTCCCTCAGGGGCGAGCAGAACAGACGCGAGATGAGGTGAAGCGGCGGCCAGACACTGGAACTCCTCCTGCCTGTCCTCAAGGACGTCCGTGCCTAGGGCACACTCACCCCCGACGGACGGAGGACAGGCAGACTCAGACTTTGCGACAAGACTAGCAGCGTAGTCTAGACGACAGCGCGCAGCAAAGTCGACAAGCTCAGTGACAAGGGCAGACGCAGCAGAAGACTCGAAGGAAGGGTCAGTGACAGCAGTAGCAAGGAGACGCGTGACAGTGGGACTGGCAGCACGAAGAGAGTCCGACTCCGGGTCGGCAAGAGCAGGAAGAGAGGACTCAGGAGGAGAAGGTAAAGGGGCACGCAGAGGAGCAGTGGATGGACGCAGAGACATCCGGTGCGTGCCAGGGACAGGAGGAGGACGCGGACGCGAACTGTGACCACTAGAGCGTGCAGGACGAACAGGCGACGCAGGACGAGACGCAGGCTCACGACGCTCAGTAAGACCTCCAGTCGGACCAGCGTAGGGAGAAGGAGCAGGCAAAGGGGAGGCAGGCTGTAGCTGTGACTGGGACTTGACTGGCTGTGGACCCTCGAAGGGAGGCGGAGGAGGACCAGGAGAAGGTGTAAGACCAAGAACCTGCTGCAGGAGCGGAACGAAGTACGGTCGGGGCCGCGTGGCAGCGCCAGAAACAGCAGGGACAGCACCAGTACCCCCAGCACGAGTACCCGCTCCAGCAGCACCTCCAGCAGCACCTCCAGCTGCACCAGGAGCACTGCCAGTCGGACCGCCAACAGTAGTCTCAGCGCCAACACCCTCAGCAGCACCAGCTCCAGGAGAACCCTCAGGCCCAGCAGCTCCAGCACCCACAGCACGAGCACCTCCGGGACGCGCGGCAGCAGCACCCTCTGCAGCAGAAGAACCTCCAGCACCAGCAGCACGCCTCCAGCGCCGGGCAAACCACTCACGCAGCTCCTGTGGGGAGAGTGGCTCTCGGCGAGACGAAGCACCTCCAGGCGGAGAACCTCCAAGCGAAGAACCTCCAGGTGCAGCACCCTCAGGCAAAGCACCTCCAGGCGGAGCACCCCCAGTCTCAGCACCCCCAGGCTCAGCACCCCCAGTCTCAGCACCCCGAGGCTCAGCACCCCCAGACTCAGTACCCCCAGGCTCAGCACCCCCAGGCCCAGCACCCCCAGGCTCAGCACCCCCAGACTCCGCACCCCCAGGCTCAGCACCCCCAGGCTCAGCACCCCCAGGCTCAGCTCCCGCAGCAGCACCAGAGTCACCAGTGACCTCGACAGGCTCGACCGCGTCTACCTGGGACACACCTGAAGGGGCAGGACCCTGAGGGGGGAGGGGGTCTACCGGGGGGGGACTTGGTACCAAGAAGAGCGGGGGCGGGGGAAGGGAAGGAGTGCGGTAGGGGAGGAGGCGGTAGTAGGGTACCGACTCGTCAAACGTGACGTCCTGGGAGGACAGAACACGCCGAGAGGTGGGGTGGTAGAACTGCCACCCAGGGGCGTCGGGGGGGAACCCCAGGAAGACGCAGGGAGCAGCGCGAGGGGACAGCTTGTCCGCAGACAAGTCGCGGACAAACGCCCGAGATCCCCAGACCCGGAACACCGACGCATCGCCAACCTTCCCCGTCCACAGCAGGGCTGGGGAGGTCTCCGGCCTGGAGACCCTGGGGTGGAGGTTGATCTGATGCGCCGCGTACCTGACCGCAAACGGCCACAGAAAATGGGGGGCAGCCGCATGCATCATAGACGTACGGGCGACGTCCATGACCATGCCAATGCGGCGCTCTGCAATCCCATTTTGCTGCGGTGAGTCCGGAAGCGTGAAGGTCTGGCGGATGCCTCGCGCACGATAGAAGGCACGCAGAAGGCCGGAGGAGAACTCTCCGCCTCTGTCCGAGTGCAGACGCAACACAGGAAAGTCCGAGCCAAAGCTCTGCCTAAGCCGGAGACGAGCCTCGCGGATCCAGTCGATCAGTACCTCAGTGACATCACCCTTGCTGCGCAAGGGGAAGACTGTGGTGTAACGCGAGTAGTCGTCAACCACCAACAGGAAGTAGCGCTCCTGACCGAGTCCACGGACGCGGGCAGGGCCCCACACGTCCATGTGAAGTGTCTGCAACGGAGCCTCTGTCGGAGGAAACTGAGAGGAGTGAGGGGCAGCACACTGGCGCCCCTTGACACAGGGGACACAGGCAGGGCCAGGGCCCTGAGGAAGGGGAGGGAGGGACCGGGGGAGACCAGAAACAAGAAGACGGGAGGCCATGCCTCTGAGCCGAAGCAGAGAGGGGTGGCCAAGGCGGTGGTGCCAGAGGAGAGTCTCGTGAGACAGACGGCGACACGAACAGGGGGCAGACTCAGGACCAGACCTGGACGCTGCAGCAAACACCTGACCAGACGAAGGGACTCTACCAGACTCAGCATCGGGAGGAGAAGCAGTGGTCAGTGTGTACAGGCTCGACCCTGACTGACGTGTAAACGTAGCCAGGTGGCAACCTGTGCTAGCCTCTGTGCAGTGTGTCACCCGCTGACGAGCAGGAGTGAACTGGTGGACACCCACATCCTGTTGGTCAGCACCACTCACCAGGTTCGTAGAGAACGAGGGGAGGTAAAGACCAGTCAGGGTGCCAGAGGGAGCCGCCGGACACGGGAGGACTGTGGAGAAACGAGACAGGACAGGACCCCCAGAGGGGTCAGCCAGGGACACCGCAACAGGCCGACTAAGCGGCGTGAGAGTGGTGCGGTCCCGAAAGAAGGAGCGAGACGCCCCAGAGTCAAGGGTGAAGGTGTGAGAGGCAGAAGCCGACACAGTACCTGAGAGGGCAGACTCACTAGCACCTGAGAGCACAGACGCACTGGCACCTAGAGCAGCAGCCTCACTGGCACCTGACAGTGCAGTACCAATGCCCGGGTCGGGCGGGAAACACCGGTAACAGTCACCCTCATCACTAACAGTCACAGCATACATGGCAGCAAGGATAGCATCAAAGTCAAGATCAAACACAGCTACACCAGCCCTAGACAGCTCTCCCAAGCGGGGGATCTCAGAGGCCTCCGGAAACTGCTGGCGCCAAGCGTCGGTCAGGCGGGCAAAGCAGCGGCGAGCGTTGTGGGTGCCCCCACACTGCTCACCCGCGCGGTCGCCGGTGCGAAGGACGTAGGTGCAGGGACCGAACGCCCCACCACGCTGACGCTGCGAGTACCACTCACGGAGCTGCTGAGGGGCGGGGACGTCGCGAGAGCGTTGCTGCTGTTGCTGCTGCTGCTGCTGCTGGCGCTGACCACCCCCAGTGCTGCTCCTCTGGGACGAGCCACTCCGACCACCTCCACCACTGCCACCCCCGCCTCCGCCGCCATCGCCGCCACCGCCACCCTCGCCCCCGCCGCTCCCACTGCCTCCTCCGCCACCACCTCCGCCGCCACCTCCGCCTCCACCGCCGCCACCAGTACCTCCACTCCCACCTCCACCCCCACCGCCACCCCCACTCCCCCCGCCGCCCCCACCTCCTCCGCCACCGCCCCCGCTAGCTCCACCCGCTCTCTTGCCCCCCTTGCTCCTGCCAGAGCGGCGCCTACCGCTGGGGGCAGACGCCGCACCGAGCGACTCTAAACCAACGAGGTCGGCCGCAGCAGCAGAGGTGACAGAGGGGAGCTGGGGGGAAGGAGAACACCCCTCAAAGATGGGGGTGCGCGGGTCACCACGAGAGGCCCCTACAGCGACTATGCTCTTCTCGGCCGCGAGCAGGGACTTCTCGAGGAGGTCGACAGAGAGGGTGGTGGGACAGACAGAGAGAAACTGGTCCCTAACAGCACGAAGGGACTCAGGGAGACGGGTGACTAGAAAGTAGAGGGTGATGTACATGGGAGGGGGGTTTTCGGCGAGGAAGGCAGCAGGAAGCGCAGCTCGGTAGCGAGTGTCGCTAGCGCGAAGGTGGGTAAAGAGGTCAGTGACTGTGGGAAAGGCAGCAAGGTCAGGGAAGAGGTACGGTAGCATGAGGCGGCTCAGTATAGAAGTGGAAGGGGAGGAGTAGCGTGCAACGACAGCGTCGTACAAGGCCTGAGCGGTCTTGCACTGACTAAAGTGTGCACGCTCGGAGGAAGGGAGGTGGCGACGCACAGCAAGACGTGCAGCAGCATCGCGTGTGGCCCACTTGGAGCGAACAGTGGGGTCAGCATCAGCAGGAGGGGCAGGGACAGCGCCAGAGACAAAGTCAAAGAGAGAAACCTCATCGATCGCATCGCACAGTAAGTACAGCTGCAGGTCCTCAATCCAGACTGCAAAGTCAATGGCGCGACCCTCAGCGTCAAAAGCCAGGACACTGGGGGTGGCCATTGTAGCAGCTGACAATCTCACCGGGCAGGAAGAGTCGGGGAGCACAGCGGCACAGCAACACGGCACCACAGCAGCTGCGCTGGCCCAGGAGCAGCAGTAGCCCCACAGGAGCAGGAGCTCGGCACCTCAGGTTGCTCGGGCGGCTCGGGCGGCTCGAGCGGCTGGGGCGGCGCGGGCGGCTCGGGCGGCTCGGGCGGCTCGGGCGGCTCGGGCGGCTCGGGCGGCACAGGCGGCTCGGGCGGGTCTGCTGCACGGGCGGCTCGGGCGGCTCTGCTGCACGGGCGGCCCGTTCGGCTCGGGTGACGCGGGTGGCACGGGTGGCACGGGCGTCGCGACGGGCGGCTCGCTGGCGGCTCGCGGGCGGCTGCACGGGCGGCTCACGGGCGGCTGCGGGTGGCTGCACGGGCGGCCCACGGGCAGCTGCGGGCGGCTGCACGGGCGGTTCACGGGCGGCTGAGGGCGGCTGCACGGGCGGCTCACGGACGGCGGCCTGGGCGGTCGCGGGCGGCTCACGCTGGGCGGCGATACGGGCGGCCGCACGGGTGGCTGCACGGGCGGTTGCACGGGCGGTTCGTCGGGCGGCGCACTTGCAGCTCATAGGCGGCTGCACGGGCGGCGCGGCGAGCTGCTGAGGGCGACGAACGGGCGGCGCACGGGCGGTGCGACAGGCGGCTCGCGGGCGTCGGGCGCTAGGGCGCTAGGGCGACGACGGGCGGCGCTCAGGCCCTAGGGCGGGCGGCCGTCAGGCTCTAGGGCGGGCCGCGCTCGAGCTCTAGGGCGGGCAGCGCGCGGGCGCTAGGGCGGGCGGCGCTCACGCCCTAGGGCGGGCAGCGCGCGGGCGTTAGGGCGGGCGGCGCATGGGCGTCTAGGGGCCGTTAGGGCAGATCGAAAAAAAAAGGAGTAAGAGGGCCCGGAGCGCGTTCCGGCCAGAAAAAAAAAGTTACGAGGTAGCGGAGGTGGGCCCTAAGAACAGTTCCCACAGGGGAACCTGCTCGATACCATGAGAAGAAGTGAACGAGAATGGAATGACTATGAACGAAGTGAGTACAAATAGGAAACCCTAATTGGGTTGTACCCCCTACGGGATACCCCACTATAGCCTACACAAATAAGTAAGTTATATGTTCTGACAAGAAGAGCATAGTCGCTGTAGGAGCCTCTCGTGGTGACCCTCGCACCCCCATCTTTGAGGGGTGCTCCCCCTCCCCCCTTTTGCCCTCTGTTGCCTCTGCTGCTGCGGCCGACCTCGTTGGTCTAGAGTCGGTCGGTGCGGCATCTACCCCTAGCGTGAGACGCCGCCCTGGCAAGGGCAAGGGGGGCAGGGGCGCTGGAGGAGCTAGCGGGGGCGGTGGAGGCGGCGGTGGAGGCGGCGGAGGGGGTGGGGGTGGCGGTGGGGGTGGTGGCGGGGGTGGAGGTGTAGGTGGCGGCACTGGAGGCGGAGGCGGCGGCGGCGGTGGCGGTGGGAGCGGAGGTGGAGGAGGTGGCAGCGGTGGAGGAGGCGGCGGCGGAGGAGGTGGAGCTTGTCGGGGTGGCGCTGCGCAGAGGGTCGGCTCCGGTGGAGGTCAGCGCCAGCGGCAGCAGCAGCAGCGCACTCGTGACATCCCCCCCCCCTCAGCAGCTCCGTGAGTGGTACGCTGCGCGCCAGCGGGGTGGGGGTACAGGTCCGTGCACCTACGTCCTACGCACCAGCGACCGCGCAGGTGAGCAGTGCGGGGGTGCGCACCCCACCCAGCGCTGCTTTGGCCGCCTGACGGACGCTTGGCGTCACCAGTTCCCGGAGGCCACTGAGATCCCTCGCTAGGGAGAGCTGTCTAGGGCGGGAGTAGCTGTCTTTGACCTTTACTTTGATGCTATTCTTGCTACCATGTATGCTATGATTATTAGTGAGGAGGTTGACTGTTACCGGTGTTTTCCGCCCGACCCGGGCATTGAGACTGCTGCTCTAGGTAGTGGTGAGGCTGCTGCTCTAGGTGCTAGCGAGGCTGCTGCTCTAGGTGCTTGTGCGTCTGCTTCCTCAGGTGCTGGTGAGTCTGCTCTCTCAGGTACTGCGTCGGCTTCGGCCTCCCACACCTTCACCCTTGACTTGGGGGATTCTCGCTCCTTCTTTCGAGACCGCACCACACTCACGCCGCTTGGCCGGCCAGTTGCAGTCTCTCTGGCACACCACTCTGGGGGTCCTGTCCTTGCTCACTTCTCCACTGTCCTCCCGTGTCTAGCGGCCCCCTTTGGCACCCTGCCTGGTCTTTACCTCCCCTCGTTCTCTACAAACTTGGTGAGTGGTGCTGACCTACAGGATGCGAGGGTTCACCAGTTTACTCCTACGAGTCAGCGGGTGACCCACTACACGGACGCTCGAACAAGCCGACACCTGGCCACGTTTACACGTCGGCCGGGGTCGAGCCTGTACACACTGACCAGTGAGTCTCCTCCAGACACTGCGTCTCGTCAGGTAGCTACATCGGGTCAGGTGTTTGCTGCAGCGTCCAGGTCTGGTCCTGAGTCTGCCCCCTGCTCGTGTCGCCTCCTGTCTTACGAGACTCTCCTCTGGCACCACCGCCTTGGTCACCCCTCCCTGCTTTGTCTCCGAGGCATGGCCTCCCGTGTCCTTGTCTCTGGTCTTCCCCGGTCCCTCCCTCCCCTTACTCCGGGGCCTGGCCCTACCTGCGTCCCCTGTGTCGAGGGGCGGCAGCGGGCTGCCCCTCACTCCTCCCAGTTTCCTCCGATAGAGGCCCCGCTGCAGACGCTTCACATGGACGTGTGGGGCCCGGCCCGCGTCCGTGGACAGGGTCACGAGCGCTACTTCCTGCTGGTGGTTGACGACTACTCGCGTTACACCACAGTCTTCCCCTTGCGCAGCAAGGGTGATGTCACTGAGGTGTTGATCAACTGGATCCGCGCAGCTCGTCTCCACTTCAGGAGGAGCTTCGGCTCGGACTTTCCTGTTCTGCGTCTGCACTCTGACCGAGGCGGAGAGTTCTCCTCTTGCCTTCTGCGAGCCTACTGTCGTGCGCGAGGCATCCGCTAGACCTTTACGCTTCCGGACTCTCGACAGCAAAATGGGATTGCTGAGCGCCGCATTGGCATGGTCATGGACGTCGCCCGTACGTCCATGATGCATGCGGCTGCCCCCCATTTTCTGTGGCCGTTTGCGGTTCGGTACGCGGCGCATTAGATCAACCTTCACCCCAGGGTCTCCATGCCGGAGACCTCCCCAGATTTGCTGTGGACGGGGAAGGTTGGCGATGCGTCTGCGTTCCGTGTCTGGGGATCTCGGGCGTTTGTCCGCGACTTGTCTGCGGACAAGCTGTCCCCTCGTGCTGCTCCTTGCGTCTTCCTTGGCTTCCCCCCTGACGCACCAGGGTGGCTGTTCTACCACCCCACCTCTCGCCATGTTCTGTCCTCCCAGGACGCCACGTTTGACGAGTCGGTCCCCTACTACCGCCTCTTCCCCTACCGCACTCCGTCCCTCCCCCCGCCACCGCTCTTCCTTGTGCCAGGTCCCCCCCCGGTAGACCCCCTTCCCCCCTTAGGGTCCTGCCCCTTTAGGTGTGTCCCAGGTAGACGCAGTCGAGCCTGTCAAGGTTACTGGTGACTCTGGTGTTGCTGAGGGTGCTGAGCCTGGGGGTGCTGACTCTGGGGGTGCTGAGCGTGTGGGTGCTACGCCTGGGGGTGTTGAGCCAGAGGGTGCTACTACTGGGGGTGCTGAGCCTGGAGGTGTTGAGCCTGGGGGTACTACCACTGGGGGTGCTGAGCCTGGGGGTGCTGAGCCTGGGGGTGTTACGCCTGGGGGTGCTGAGCCTGGGGGTGAGGAGCTTGAGGGAGCTGGGCCTGCTTGTGTGGCGACTGGCGGTGATGAGCCTGGAGGTTCTCCGGGTGCTTCGTCTCGGCGGGAGCCACTCTCTCCACAGGAGCTGCGCGAGTGGTTTGCCCGGCGCTGGAGGCGTGCTGCTGGAGCTGGAGGTTCTTCGGCTGCTGAGGGTGCTGCTGCCGCGAGTCCCGGAGGTGCTCGTACTGGGAGGACTGGAGCTGCTGGGTCTACGGGTACGACTGGAGCTGGAGCTGCTGAGGTTGTTGGCGCTGAGGCCACTACTGCCGGTCCTGGAGGTGGTCCTGCTGGGGGTGCTACTGGTGCTACTGGTGCTGTTGGAGGTACTGGAGCTGGAGGTGCTGCTGGCGTTGGTGCTGCCGCTGGGGGTACGGGTGCTGTCCCTGCTGTGTCTGGAGTCGCCGCGCGGCCTCAGCCATACTTCGTTCCGCTCCTTCAGTAGGTTCTTGGTCTCCCACCTTCTACTGGTACTTCTCCTCCCTTAGGGTGTCTATAGCCTGTCCCGTCACAGTTACAGCCGGCCTCCCCACTGCCTGCTCCTTCTCCCTACACTGGTTCTACTGGAGGTCTTGCTGAGCGTCGTGAGCCTGCGTCTCGCCCTGCGTCGCCTGTCCGTCCTGATCGCACTAGTGGTCGTGGTTCGCGTCAGCGTCCTCCTCCTGTCCCTGGCACGCACCGGATGTCTCTGCGTCCGTCCACTGCTCCTCTGCGTGCCCCTTTGCCTTCTCCTCCTGAGTCCTCTTTTCCTGCTCTTGCCGACCCGGAGTCGGACTATCTTCGTGCTCCTAGTCCTAGTGTCACGCGTCTCCTTGCTACTGTCGTCACTGACCCTTCCTTTGAGTCCACTGCTACGTCTGCCCTAGTTACTGAGCTTGTCGACTTTGCTGCTCGCTGTCGTCTAGACTACGCTGCTAGTCTTGTCGCTGAGTCTGAGTCTGTCTGTCCTCCGTCCGTCGGGGGTGAGTGTGCCCTTGGCACGGACGTCCTTGAGGACAGGCAGGAGGAGTTCTAGTGCTTGGCAGCTGCTTCAACTCATCTCGTGTCCGTACTGCTTACACCTGAGGGAGACCCGGATGCACTTGACATCCCGACTCCGCGCTCTTACGCGGAGGCGATAGAGGTTCCCTACTCCTCTCAGTGGCAGGCAGCTATGGACGCAGAGATGGCTTCCTGAAAGTCCACAGGCACCTACGTTGACGACGTTCCCCCGCCTGGGGAGAACATCGTCAGTGGCATGTGGATTTTCAGGGTGAAGCGGCCGCCGGGTTCTCCGCCTGTCTTCAAGGCGCGTTACGTGGCTCGTGGCTTCAGTCAGCGGCAGGGAGTTGAGTACTTTCAGACCTTCTCTCCCACCCCGAAGATGACCACTCTTCGGGTACTGCTGCACATAGCTGCTCACTGTGACTACGAGCTTCACTCTCTTGACTTCAGCACAGCTTTCCTGCAGGGCAGCCTGCATGAGGAGATCTGGCTGCGCCGCCCACCTGGCTTCACTGGGTCTTTTCCTCCTGGCACCCAGTGGAGCCTCCGGCGGCCAGTCTACGGTCTCCGCCAGGCACCGCATGAGTGGCACGACACACTGAGGACTACACTTGCGGCTCTTGGGTTTGCTCCCTCTACTGCCGACCCGTCGCTGTTTCTGCGCACCGACACTTCTTTGCCGCCGTTCTACATCCTCGTGTACGTCGACGACTTGGTCTTTGCCACAGCTGACACTGCTGGACTCGCCCACGTGAAGTCCGAGCTGCAGAAGAGACACACGTGCACAGACCTGGGTGAACTGCGCAGCTACCTTGGCTTGCAGATCACCCGGGACAGAGCACGCCGCACCATTACCCTGACTCAGTCACACATGGTGCAGCAGGTCCTTCAGCGCTTCGGCTTCACGTACTCTTCGCCTCAGGCCACTCCTCTGCCTACTCGCCACTCGCTCTCAGCTCTGCCTTCGGATGAGTCCGTAGAGTCGAGTGGCCCGTACCCAGAGCTTGTTGGCTGCCTCATGTACCTGATGACCTGCACTCGACCTGACCTTGCATACCCTCTTAGCATTCTAGCACGCGATGTTGCTCCTGGGAGACACAGATTGGAGCACATGGCTGCAGCGAAGAGGGTGTTGCGCTACTTGTGCAGTACGTCAGGCATCACTGTACTGCTGTTGTTGCATATATACCTCTACATGTGAACTAGCCTTGTGGCCCTTTGCTTGTGCTCAGTGTGTGTGGTGACGTTGTGATCCACCCTAAGCTTGCTTTGCTTCTCTTGAGTGGTCTTGTGACCCCTTGCTCTCCCCCACTTTGCTTATGGGGGTGTGTCAAAGTATATATATATGCTTTATATGTTTAGGCTATAGTGGGGTAGCCAATATGGGGTACAGCCCCTATTAGGGTTTCATCCTTGTACCCAACCCTTTCATAGTTCATTCATTCCTGCTGCTAGTTTCTAACACACCGGGTGAAGGCCGGATAGTGCAGTGCCTTCGTCAGGAAGTCGGCCGGCTGCTCAGCGGTCGGGATGTACCTCAGCAAAAACTTCCCGCGCTTCACCATGTGCTGCAGCTAGGCCTGTCGCCGCTCCATGTGCTTGAGGTTGCCCATCAACCCCATGCCCTCAGCGAAAGTGATGGCCGACTTGTTGTCCACCCGGAGGACAGTCGGCTTCGCGGCATCCAGCTGCCGGAACTCTGCAAGGAGGAAGCGAATTCGGTGTCCCTCCTTGCCGGCTTTGGTGGCCGCCACGTACTCTGACTCGGTCGACGACAACATCGCGCACTTGATGCGCTGGCTCGACCAGGAGACTGGGGCCCCTCCGTAGACGAACATGTGGCCGCCCGTGCTCGTTCTGTTCTGCTTGTCACCGGCGTCGTCGGCGTCCACATAGCCGACCAGCTCCAGCGACTCAGGTCCACCGCCGAACTCCAGAGCGATGTTATGAGTGTTGGCGAGGTAGGCGAGGCAAAGGTCGACCTCGCGCCAGCGCTGGTTGCTCCTTACCGTGAGGCTGCTCCCCAGCTTGCTGTAGTCGAAGGCGATGTCCGACCTCGTCGTCGTTGCCGCGAACTGCAGCGAGCCGACCTTCTGCCGGTACTCCTCCTCCTGTCGCTCCTGTGCCTCCTCGTCGTCGAAGGTGAGCTCGGTGTAGGCGTCGACCGAGACCGGCGTCTTCAAGTTGCGCCCGATCTGCTCCTCGTCGAGGAAGCGCCTACGCAGCTTGTCGGCATAGCCCTGCTAGTGCAGCCACAGCTTCCCCGCCAACCTGTCGCGGACGATCTCCAGCTCAAGGTACTTCTGCACCGGCGAGATCTCACGCAGCTCGAAGGCGGACTCCAACAGCTCCTTCAGTGCCTTCAGCATCTCGGTGCTGCTGCTGGCGGCGAGCAAGTCGTCAAATTAGACCAGCACCCAGCAGGCCACGTCATCCGTGCTGACCTTAAAGTACAACGCCTCGTCGACCTGGCTCTTTTTCCACCTAGCACCGACCAGCACGTCGTTGAGTGCCAAGTACCACAGCAGCGGCGACTGCTTCAGCCCGTACAGGCTCTTCAGCAGCTTGCACACCCGGCCGGTTCCGTCGTTGAAGTAGTCCGGCTGGGACATGTAGAGCTCCCGGTCGAACTTGCTCTGCAGGAAGGCGTTCTTCATGTCGAGCTGCATCAGGTTTAGGTTGAGGACGGCGACAATGATGAGGAAGATCCTCAGCGTGACGTAGCTGCCCACCGGCACGAACGTCTCGTCGTAGTCGGCGCCATACATCTGAGTGAAGCCCTTCACGAGCCTCGCCTTCTCGCGCTCAACGGTGTCGTCAACGTAATACTTCGTGGTCAACAGCCACCGGTTCTTCATTATGTTCACTTCCGGCGGGCGCTCGACCAGCTCCCAAGTGCCCATGTTGATGAGGCTGCGGATCTCCTCCTCCATGGCGGCCTTCACCGCCGGGCCCTTCCAGCTCGCCAACGCCTCCTTCACCGTCATCAACGAGATATCTCAACGGTGCTCGGGGTCGGCATTCATGTCGGGGTCGAGCTCCGGAAAATCCTCATCATCCTCGGCGTCATCATACGCCAATTCGTCGTCGTCCACGTCGTATACTGTTGTGAAGGCAGCGGGGACGAAGAAATCGGGCGGCCTCCAAAGTCGGCCTGACTTCCGGGGTTCAGGCCGAATCTCCACCACGTTGCTGTCGGTGGACTTCTCCCCTTCGTCACCGGCTTCGCTGCCCTCGTCAATCTGCTGCACCTCGGCCGACTTCCTGGCCGACCTCTCCTTGTGGTCGGCTCCTCTGCCGACTACCTGGTTGCCGACTGCTCCGTGGTCGGCTTCACCGCTACTTGCTCCCCCGTCAGCCGCTGCCCAGCTGCCTTCTTTGCCGACTTCACTCATGTCGGCTGCTCCTCCTCGACCTGCTCCTCCCCTGTCAATGTCGACTTCACTCCCGCGTCGACTTGCCGCTCGTCACGTCGGCCACCGGCGATGCCCTTGGCCACCACCGAAGGCGGCGTTCCACGACTCCCCTCATCCCCGGAGGCCGACACAGAAGTCAGCCCGTGCAGGTCAGCCACGAGGGGAGGGGTAGGGGTCGGAGGGGGAGGGGAAGAGGAAGGAGGACGGATGGCGTCGGCGTCCTCGGCAACAAGCTCACCGACCTCGACGAGTAGAGGCAGCGTCGCCGTCAAGGTGTCGGTCGGCGGGATAGTCGGCGTCCGTCCTGACACCGGCCCGTGTTCCGACTTCCACACCTCCAGCAACATATCCTCGTAGAACACCACGTCCGACGTGGTGACCACCCGGTTGTTGGCGATGTCGAGGAGCTACCAGCCCTTGCTCTCCACCGACACACCGAGGTGAAGACCCCACTTGGCCTTCGGCTTCAGCTTTCCGCCACGCTGCTGCTCAGGGACCAAGAACTGTGCCATGCAGCCCCACACCCGTGCCAGTGACAAGTCGGGCTTTGTCCCGGTGAGGAGCTGGTACAGCGTCGTCCCCGGCGGCAGCGTTGACCTCTCAAGGCAGTTGCGGACCTAGACAGCCTGCCGCAGAGCGAGGTGCCACCAGTGGTGCTGCACGCCCATGTGCAGCAGCATCGTCCGCACCGACTCCACCACCGTCCTCATCTCCCGCTCCGCCATGCCGTTCTGCTGCGGGGTGTACAGGCATGTAAGGTCGTGGACGATCCCCTTGCCATCCACGAAGTCGGTGAACTTCTTCCCGAGAAACTCCCCTCCTCGGTCTGAGCGCAGCATCAGCACCGACTTCTTCACCTGCCTCTCCTCCAACACCAGCCACTTTTGGAACTCCAGCAGCACATCCGACTTCTTGGCGACCGGCCTCACCCACACGTAGCGGGTCTTACGGTCCTTGAGCAGCAAGAAGTACAAGCTGCCGTCCTTGGCAGCCACGCGGAACGGCCCACACAGGTTGATGTGCACGACGGCCAGCACGTCGTCGGCGTCGGAGCCTTGGTTGGGGAAGGTGTGTCGCGCCAGCTTCCCGCCGACGCACGAGACACACGGTGAGTCGGCGCCCGACGCCGACTTGAGGTCCAGCCCAGTGGCAACCTTGTGCTTCGCCGAGCTACGGATGGTGTCCATGCCGACGTATGCAAGCCTCGCATGCCACCTATCCGGCATCGACTTCGTCATTGAGAGAATCGCCCGCAGGGCCACAACCTCCGACGTGGGTGATGTCGACCTCGTTGAGCAAGGATGTAGGTCGGTGTAGAGGACACGCCCGGAGTACGTCGCCCAACCGAGCACCTCTCCCGCTACCGAGACGAGTAGTATTTCGTCGCCGTCCTCCTGCAGCTTCACACCATGCTCCTTCAGCTGGCTGGACGACAGCAGGTTGGCCCGCACACCCGGGACGTACAGCACGTCGGGGATGAGCACCTGCTTCCCAGCCTCCCCTTGCAGGGCGACGGTGCCGCGGCCCTGGACGTCATGCAGCGCCCCATTGAAGCCGCGCACGTGCTTGATGGAGCCACTCGGCTGCAGGTCGACGAAGACCTCCTTCGTCCCCATCAGGTGGTGGGAGCAGCCGCTGTCGAGCAGGACCACCGCTTGGAAGTCCGCTCCGGCCTCCGGCGCCAGCGAGACGGTCGACTCCACGACGCCGACCAGCGAGCACGACGCCGACTTGTCGTCCCGCGCCTTGCCGCCAGTAGAGGAGTCGGCGTCCTTTGCCGAGGTCGACGTGGTCGACTGCTTCTCTTTGCGCGGCTTGTTTCCTCCACGACGAGGACGACGACTACCAAACCTCCCGCGGCCTCTCTTGGCGCCATCGTCGTCAGAGTCACTGGAGTCGGGGCACTCGAAGGAGAGGTGGTCGGGGTCACCGCACATCCAGCACTCCCGACGTCGACCCCCTCCTCCTCGACCGCTGTCCTTGGTCGACTTCTTCTTGTCGACATCCTTGGCCGGCTTTCAGCCACTGCTACCACCGCCGCCTGACTGTTCGCGCTGCCCCGGTCGGCCACCTTGCTTCGCCGGGGCGACAAAGTTTGCCTGCGCCAAGAGCTCCTTGGACCGCTCTGCCTCCTGCATCAGCTCGTCCTGCAGGATGTACGAGGTCAAGTTGTCCTCGTTGAGCGTTGTCCTCGTGCTCGGCGCCATCGACAACCGCTTCAGGAGGTTGCAGCTGCTCGAGATTCCCTACATGACGTGGGTGACGTACGACGCTGTCGAGTACTGCGCGCCGGCCATCCTGATGGTGGCGAGAATTCGCCGGGCCCGGTTCCAGTAGTCGGTCGCTGTCTCATCATCGCCCATACGCAGGTGCGTCAGCTGTCCCTCCAGCTGGGCGATAAACAAGTCATCGGTGACTTTGTAGGTCGACTCGATGAAGTGTCACGCCCAGTGGCCGGCGTCGAGGTACTCTTGACACCACTTCAACGTGATCTGGACGCCCGGCGAGCAGCACCACGAGATGACCGTGAAGGTCAGCAGCTGTGCGGCGCGAAACTCCGCCCGCAAGTCGGGGTGGTGCTCATCCGGCGTCGCCATGGTCCCTCGAGCGAAGCCGATTAGCCCGGCCATCTCCAGCTGCGGCTCGATGGCTTCCTTCTAGGTGAGTATGTCGGGTCGACCAACGAGCGGCGGGGTGACCAAGATCCTATCCGGCGAAAACTTGAAGTAGCCGTAGCTCGGTGCAATCCCGCCCGCCGTCACCTGGGTCGCCGACATCGGCGACAATCCGCTTCGTCATCCTCCGACGTCGCCCTGCAAGGGGCCTGCAGCCGCCGATGACTGCACCCCTTGCGCCTGAACGCCGCCGACTTGATCGTCGTGAATCACACCACACTACCTCGATGTACCTCCCGCACTGCTGCCAACTTGGCCACCTCCGGCGTTGACGCCCATGTCGACGCCGCCTTCGTTGGTCACCGGTTGAGGAGAAGTTGGTCGACAAGGTGGATGCTCTGTCGCCCACATGGTGCAGAGTCCAGCCTCAACGACCGCCCAGGGTATCGCCCCCTACTCCTGGGCCTCATGGCGTCTCCTCGCATCCTCCAGCCGTCCCTCCAGGGTGTCTATCACCTCTGTGTCACCTACGCGCACGCTAGGGACTGTACGGCTGCCGGCCTACAAGCAACTTAGGTAAGTGACACTACGTCGACCTAACTGAAAGGTAAGTCGTGTGTCGTCCACGCTCACCGCACCATGCGGAGATAACTACTACAACGGGAGCTAGATTGCAAGCTAGGCACGGGTGCAGGTGTGATCTCTACGTTCGTTGGTCCTTAGTCGCTTTCCTAGTGCACAGACTTCTTGCGAATTCACGGGGCAATTTGGCAAGAGTTTCAATAGAGAAAGTTGACAATAATGGTACAAAGAAGTTGGCATGGCAAGACTACATCAGAGCTAGCATTCAGGTTGGTCGACTGTCAGCACAGCATGGTCGACCGCGTTCCAGCCCGACTTGGTCAACCGCGCTCCAGCAGTGCAAAGCCGACGGCGTGCCAACGCTGTAGGTCGACGGCGTGCCAGCATAGCTCCCGCAGTACAGCATCGCACCACCTGCGCAGGTGCTCGCAGATGATTGGCGTGCTGAGCCTTGTCACCTGCACAGCGCACACACCGAGTCAACCTGGCACTGACGACTGCATCTGATCAGCCATGTCAACCTCGGGATACCACCACCGAGGTCGGACTCGCCAACTTCGCCTGGGCGACCGTCGCACTCCTCCGCAGAACCTCGTCACCCATGTAACATGGTAGACCGGGCAACCACGTCGACCAGCTGATCATGTATGTGCCCGTCGACCTCCCAAGTCGACGACCACCCCAAGTCGACCTCATCAGGACGACCACGCCCCCGGTCGACCAACTCCATGTCGACGTCACTCCTGGTCGACCAGCTCCACGTCATCCAGCACTCATGGTCGACCAGTGCAGTTGTCAGCCAACCGCCCAAGTCGGCTACCCGAAGTCGGCGTCACCAAGTTGACGCCATGCTACTTGACGCCCAGCTGCTCGGCGTCCTGAGTCAAGGTCGACGTCGGCCCCTCCTCCGTCGACCACCAGGTCAGGTCGACCACCAGGTCAGGTTGACCACCAGGTCGACATCATGCCTAGTCGACCAACCACCAAGTCGACCAGCAGGCCTGGTCGACCAACCACCAGGTCGACCAGCAGTCCTGTCAGTCGACCACCCAAGTCGGCTGCCCCAAGTTGGCATCACGAAGTTGACGCCCTCCGCAGGTCTACTTCCCAGGTCGACCTCCCTGAAGTCCGCGCCCGTGCAGTGGACCCCGTGCAGGTCGACCACCTCGTCAACTAGCTCGCCCACTGCTGCGAGTCGTCTGCTCCCCTCACACCCGACCACGAAGTCGGCTCCGCCCAAGCGAGGACGAGGCCAACACACAACTCCCGTTGACAGTTATGCGTCTCTTAGCCACTGTTGTTACTGACCCTTTGTTTGAGTCTGCTGTTGCGTCTACCTTAGTCGCTGAGCTTGTTGACTTTGCTGCTGCTTGTCGTCTCGACTACGCCGCTAGTCTTGTTGCTAAGTCTGAGTCTGTCTGTCCTCCGTCCGTCGGGGGTGAGTGTGCTCTTGGCACGGACGTCCTTGAGGACAGGCAGGAGGACTTTGAGTGTCTTACAGCCGCCGCACCTCATCTCGTGGCCATGCTGCTTGCCCCTGAGGGAGACCCGGATGCACCAGACATCCCGACCCCGCGCTTTTACGCTGAGGCGATCGCGGTCAGTACTCCTCTTAGTGGCAGACAGCCATGGACGCAGAGATGGCATCCTGTAAGTCCACAGACACCTACGTTGACGTAGTTCCCCCTCCTTGGGCGAACGTAGTCGATGGCATGTGGATTTTCAGGGTGAAGTTGTCGTCGGGTTCTCCGCCTGTCTTCAAGGCTCGTTACCTTGCTAGAGGCTTCGGTCAGTGACAAGTAGTTGACTGTCAAACTTATAGTCTGTGTAGGCTGTAGTGGGGTAGATAATATGGGGTACAACACTTTTAGGTTCACTACTTGTACCCACCTGTTTCCTAGTCCATTTCATTGCCTCGTACTATTCTCACAGAGTATAAAGCGGGTTCCCTAGTGGAACCATTTTTTTCAGGGCCCACCACTTCATTTTTATTTCCTGCCCTGCACGAAGCGTGCTCCCGTCCCTGCCTGCCCTGTCGCACGCCTCGAGCCTGCCTCACCTGCTCTCCGTGAGCCTACCCTGCTGTCGCGGCCCTGCCTGAAGCCGTCGCGGCCCTGCCCTGCCACTGTCGCGGCCCTTCCTGTCGCGGCCCCTGCCCTGCCGGCGCGCCACGGCCCTGCCCTTCCAGTCACGACCCTACTCCAATCCCGCCCCTGGTAAGCGCACCGCCGCACGCGCGTCGCCCTACCGAGCCGCGCTGCCCTGCCGAGCCGCGCCGCCCTGCCGAGCCGCGCCGCCCTGCCGAGTCGCGTTGCTATTGTTGTTGCTGCTGCTGCTACTGCTACTGATACTGCTACTGCTACTGCTACTGCCGCCATGGCTAGCCCTAATGTCCTTACCTTTGATGCTGAGGGTCGAGTAGTCGATTTCGAGGTCTGGGTGGATGATCTGCAGCTTTTCTGCATTGCGACTCTAGGGACAGAGTCTCACTGTTCGATCACACGTCTGGCGTTTCTGTCACACCTGCTGCCGATGCTGACAGTGCAGTTCGCTCGCAGTGGACCACGCATGATGGTGTTGCTCGTCTTGCTGTTCGTAGTCACCTGCCGTCTGCTAAGCGCGCGCACTTTAGCCAGTACAAGATTGCTAAGACTCTGTTTGACGCTGTTGTTGCGCGCTACTCCTCCCCTGCCACTGCTACTCTCAGCCGCTTCATGCTGCCGTACCTGCTCCGTGACCTCGCCGCTTTTGCCACAGTCGCTGACCTCATTACCCACCTCCGCACCAGTGACACCCGCTACCGCGCTGCGCTTCCTGTCGAGTTCTGCGCCAAAAACCCCCTTCTATGTACATCATCCTCTACTACCTCGTCACCCGGCTCCCTGACTCCCTTCGTCCAGTCACGGACCACTTCCTCTTCCTTTGCCCCACCATGCCCACTGCTGACCTCCTCGAGGAGCGCCTCCTTGCAGCTGAGAAGAGTATAGTCGCTGTAGGAGCCTCTCGTGGTGACCCTCATGCCCCTTTCTTTGAGGGGTGCACCCCTGTCCCCCTCTTGCCCTCTGTTGCCTCTGCTGCTGCTGTCGACCTCATTGGCACTAAGTCGGTCGGCGTTGTGTCTACGCCTAGTGGGAGGCGCCGCAGCGGCAAGGGCAAGGGGGGCAAGGGTGGTGGAGGGGGCGGCGGGGGTGGCGATGGTGGCGGTGGTGGTGGCGGCGGAGGAGGTGGAGGGGGTGGGGGTGGAGGTGGGGGTGGCGGCAAGAGTGGGGGCTTAGGTGGCGGTGGTGGAGGTGGAGGTGGCAGCGGCAGCGGAAGTGGGGGTGGAGGCGGCGGTGGTGCTGGTCGGGGTGGCGCTGTGCAGCGGGGAGGCTTTGGCGGTGGCCAACGTCAGCAGCAGCAGTCTTCTCATGAGGCCCTATCGCCCCAGCAGCTTCGTGAGTGGTACGCTGGGCGTGGGAGGTCTGGGGGTGCTGGTCCCTGCGCTTACGTTCTCCGCACCGGCGAGCGCAGTGGAGAGACGTGCGACGGCCCGCACGCCCCACACCACTGTTTCGGCCGCCTGACTGACGCTTGGCGTGTACAGTTTCCCGACGCCATTGAGATCCCTCGCTCGGGTGATCTGCTTAAGTCGGGGGTTGCTATCTTTGATCTTGATTATGATGCTATCCGTGCTGCTATGTATGTTGTGTCTGTTAGTACTGAGGGTAACTGTTAGCTGTGTGTTCCACCCGACCCGGGCATTGAGGCTGCTGCTCTAAGTGCTAGTGAGTCTGCTGCTCCAGGTGCTGGTGAGTCTGCTCTCTCAGGTACCACGTCGGCTCAGGTCTTGCACACTTTCACCCTTGTCTCGGATGCTTCCCGCTCCTTCTTTCGCGACTGCACCACACTCACACCGCTTAGTCGGCCAGTGGCAGTCTCCCTGGCTGACCCCTCTGGGGGTCCGGTCCTTGCACAATCCTCCACTGTTTTGCCGTGTCCGGCGGTCCTGTCTGGCTCTCTGTCTGGCCTCCACCTCCTCTCGTTCTCCACGAACTTGGTGAGTGGAGCAAACCTTCAGGACGCGTGGGTTAACCACTTCACTCCTGGAGGTCAGCGGGTGACCCACTGTACGTGTACTCGTATGGGCCGGCACCTGGCCACGTTTACCCGTCAGCCTAGGTCGAGCCTGTACACCCTGTCTACCGTGTCTTCTCCAGTCATTGGGTCTGGTCAAGTGGTCGCGTTTGGTCAACTGTTTGCTGCGGCGTCCCGGTCAGACCTGAGGAGCCCCCTGCTCGTGTCGCCTCCTGTCTCACCAGACTCTCCTCTGGCACCACCGCCTTGGTCACCCCTCCCTGCCTTGTCTCCGAGTTATGGCCTCCCGTGTCCTTGTCACTGGTCTCCCCCAGTCTCTCCCTCCCCTACCCAAGGGGCCTGCCCCTACCTGCGTTCCTTGCGTCGAGGGGCAGCAGCGTGCCGCTCCTCACTCCTCCGAGTTTCCTCCGACGGAGGCTCCCCTGCAGACTCTTCACATGGACGTGTGGGGCCCAACCCGCGTCTGTGGACAGGGTCACGAGCGCTACTTTCTGCTGGTCGTTGACGACTACTCGCGCTTCACCACAGTCTTCCCCTTGCGCCGCAAGGGTGAGGTCACGGAGGTGCTGATCGAGTGGATCCGCGCTGCCCGTGGTCAGCTCAGCGAGAGTTTCGGCTCGGACCTTCCTGTTCTGCGTCTGCACTCCGACAGATGTGGAGAGTTTTCCTTCGACCTTCTGCGAGCCTTCTGTCATGCGGAGGGCATCCGCCAGACGTTCACGCTTCCGGCCTCTCCGAAGCAAAATGGGATTGCTGAGCGCCGCATTTGCATGGTCATGGACGTCGCGCGTACGTCCATGATCCATGCGGCTGCTCCCCATTTTCTGTGGCCGTTTGCAGTTCAGTACGCTGCGCGTCAGCTCAACCTCCAGCCCCGGGCTTCCATGCCGGACACCACACCTACTGTGCGGTGGACGGAGAAGGTTGGCGATGTCAACATATATTTTGTATGTGCTATTTAGGTTAGTCTAGGTGTTACATTTCTACTTCCTTGCATGATTAAGGTTTGCTATATCTAGGGTTGTATTTCACATTTTCTATCAATTTCATTCTTATCTTAACATGGTGTAGAGCTAGGTTTCCCCTATGCATTTTTTCGCCTAGGCGAAATTTCTCTCGATAGTCTATGGGCCCACCACCCGCGCGCCTCGTAGCGACCCGTAGCCCGAAGCGCCCTGCCCCGTAGAGCCCGAGTAGGTCGCGTCCCCCCATCGCCATCGCGTCACCCGTTTCTGCCCTGCGCCCCACCCGTTTGTGCCGTGCGTCACTCGGTTTTCTGCCCCGCGCCCCACTCGTTTTACCCCGCGTGTTGCCCCCCAGCCCTCTAGCGCGCAGCACACGAACGCGCGTCGCTGCGCGTGCAGCCTTAGTCGCACCCGGAGCTCCGTGCTAGTACGTCGTAGCCGCGCGCACGTGCAGCCCACCGTCGTAACCGGCCCCCAGAACTGAAATCCCCCGCCGAACCTGGAGACCCGCCGCCCGAGACCTGAAAACCGCCGCCCCACCTGGAAACCTGCTGCCCCACCCGTTCCAGGCACCTCACCCGGGATCAGCCACCCCACCCAGTCCTCTCCACCACATTGAACCGCACAGGATTGCACATAACTGCACAGAACCGCACAGAACCGCCGCCTTAACAGCTTCCCCACCTGAAAACCGCCGCCCCAGACCTGACAACCGCCGCCCCACCTAGAAACCTGCTGCCCCACCCGTTCCAGGCACCTCACCCGGGATCAGCCGCCCCACCCAATCCTCTTCACCGCATTGAACCGCACAGAACCGCACAGAACTGCACATAACCGCACAGAACCGCACGGAACCGCCGCCTCACCTTCCTCACCCGTAGCCTTCTGCCTTAACAGCTTCCCCACCTGAGACCGGCCTCCCCACGAGCTGCCACACCCGCCGCCAGTAGCCCCAGCCGATTACACTGCCGCCAGCAGCACCAGCAGCAGCATAGGCTGCCCCCAGCGCGCCAGCAGCAGCGTAGGCTGCCCCCAGCAGAACCAGAAGCAGCATAGGCTGCCGCCAGCGCACCAACAGCAGCATAGGCTGCCCCCCGCGAACAAGCAGCAGCATAGGCTCCCCCCAGCGCACCAGCAGCAGCTTAGGCTACCGTCAGCGCACCAGCAGCAGCACAGGCTGCCCCCAGCGCACCAGCAGCAGCGTAGGCTGCCCCCAGCAGAACCAGAAGCAGCATAGGCTGCCGCCAGCGCACCAGCAGCAGCATAGGCTACCCCCAGCGAACCACCAACAGCATAGGCTGCCCCCAGCGCACCAGCAGCAGCTTAGGCTACCGCCAGCGCACCAGCAGCAGCACAGGCTGCCCCCAGCGCACCAGCAGCAGCTTAGGCTGCCCCTAGCAGAACCAGCAGCAGCATAGGCTCTCATGGCGTGTACTAGGGTTCTACAGCAGCAGGGCCAGCCACAGCACTCCCGTCAGTGGGGGCCTGCAGGTCCAAAGTGTGGCGCCCCCAGTAGTGGCTCAGCTAGTAGTGGGCGAGACGTCGGCCCCTGCGGGTACCGGGCCCTGACAGGCCCTGGTGGAGGTACTACCTGCTGGAGTCCTGACCACACTGCGTCCAGCTGCTACCATCGACTCAACGACCTCCACCATGAGCGTTTTGGTCCTCACGCTATTACACCGCACTGGCCTTCTCGCCTTCGCCAGCGCACTACTGCACCAGTTGAGTCTCACCTACCTGGTCTAGGACCTTTTCCGGCTGCACGAGTAGAGACCTGTGTTTCCAGTCTTGGTGCGTGTGTTGTTTCCAGTCCAGGCGCCTCTGAGGGTCTTTGTGTAGGAGCTGCAGCTACCACTAGTCTAGCACTAGCCTTTGTAGCTGGTTCGGGTGCGACCCCACAGACTGCACAGCTTTCCTTCACCCTAGACTCTCGAGCGTCCAGCTGTTTCTTTCGCGACTGTACTGACCTCACACCACTGCGCACTCCAGCCACTGTCGCCTTGGCTGACCCCTCTGTGGGACGTGTAGTTGCTAGCAGCACCACCACTCTTCCGTGTCCGGCGGCTCCCTCAGGTTTTCTTACAGGTTTCTACACCCCCTCGTTCTCTAGGAACCTGGTGGGTGTCAGTCACCTCCACGATCTAGGCGTAGTCACTACTTTACCACTTGAGGAGCCTGTTGCCTCCTGCACTGTCGGTGCCACTAGGGCGCCTCTGGCCACTTTCCACAGAGAGCCGGGATCTGGTCTATACTCACTACACACTGGGTCCCACCACACTGAGCCGGGTCAGGTCAGGTAGCTGCTGTGTCGCGTGACTGTCGGTCACTCGCCCACCCGTCAGTCCTTTGGCACCACCGTCTAGGTCACCCGTCGTTCCCACGTCTTAGTAGGATGGTACGTCACCGTCTGGTCTCACGTCTCTCAGCGTCGCTTGCCCCGCTTCCTCGCTCGCCTGCGCCGCCGTGCACTCCTTGCGTCGAGGGTTGGTAGTGCGTCGCCCCTCACTCCTCCTCATTCCCCCCCACCACGGCTCCCTTCCAGACCCTGCACTTGGACGTTTGGGGCCCCTCCCCTGTCCTTGGCCCACGTCAGGAACGCTACTTCCTGATTGTGGTGGACGACTATTCCCGCTACACCACGGTTTTCCCCTTGCGACGGAAGGCCGACGTGCCTACCGTCCTCAAGCCGTGGCTCCTAGCGTGGGGTGGCGCCCAGGGCTTATGTGGGCTTCGCCTACACTCGGACCGTGGTGGTGAGTTCTCTTCCACTCGCCTAGAGACGTTCTGTCAGAGTCGGGGAGTCATTCATTCGTGCACGCTACCAGCCTCACCGCAGCAGAACGGGGTAGCCGAGCGTGGCATCGGCCTGGTCATGGAGGTTGCCCGGACCTCCATGTGCCATGCCGGTGCCCCTTAGTTCTTGTGGCCTCAGGCAGTCCGCTACGCCGCGCACCAGCTGAACCTGTGGCCCAGTGACGCACGGCCACGGGTGACGCCGGTCTCTCTCTGGTCAGGTTTACAGGGCGTAGCAGCTGACTTCCGGGTCTTGGGTTGTCTGGCCCACGTTCGCGCCGCTGGCGCAAACAAGTTGTCTCCGCGCACTCGTGCCTGCGTCTTTCTTGGCTTCCCTTTGGACGCCTCCGGCTGGTGGAGGTGCTGCTTATGGTAGTGTTGGAGCTGGAGGCACGGGCACTATGGCGCCTACACCTCGCATTGTACGTTTCCTGACCCGTGAGCAGCGTCTCCTCCGGTTAGAGAGGGAGGAGCGTGAGAGGTTTGAGAGGGCACAGCAGCAGTAGGAGCAGCAGCAGCAGCACCAGCAGCGGCAGCAGGAGCAGCAGCAGCAGCACCAGCAGCTACAGCAGCAGGAGAGAGTAGAGGAGGAGTCACAGCAGCAGCACGAGAGGGTAGAGCAGGAGTCTCGGCCGCAGCAGCGGGTGCAGCTGCAGCCGCAGCAGGAGAGGGTAGAGGAGGAGTCACGGCCGCACCAGGAGAGGGTAGAGCAGGAGTCCAGCCTGCACCAGCAGGTGCAGTTACAGACCCACCAGAAGAGAGTATAGGAGGAGTCACGGCCACACCAGGAGAGGGTAGAGCAGGAGCCCCACCCGCAGCAGCAGGTGCAGTTACAGGCCCCGCGGGAGAGGGTAGCGTAGGAGTCCCGCTCGCAGCAGCGGGTGCAGCTGCAGTCGCAGCAGGAGAGGGCAGAGGCGGAGCCACAGGAGCAGCAGCAGGGGCCGGTGCCGTCGCAGCAGACGCTAGAGGAGGCAGAGCAGCACCGACTGCGACTAAACGACCTCCCCGACCCAGCACCTGCACGCTTTGTTCGTGGTCCCCTACCATCCCCTCCTGTTCCCCCTGTTGAGTCCTTGTCCTCGTCCAAGTGGACTCGTCGTTCTCCCCTCAGTCGTGCTGTGTCCCCAGAGCGTCGTCGGTCCCGTTACCGTGCAGACGGGCCGTTCCACCTTGTTCTTTGCTCTCGTGTTCCACCTCCTCCTGTCCTTCCACAGCCCCCTGAGTCGTTCCTCACTGTGCTTCACGACCCGTTGTCCGACTACCTCCGTGCCTCCCGTCCTTTTGTCTCCCGTGTTTTGTCCGCGTTGGTCACTCACCAGACTGCACCTCTATCGTCTGTTTTGGCACTTGTTACCACTGTCGCTGGCTTTGCCTCTTCCCACCACCTTGACTACGCTGCTCACTTGGTGAGTGGCCCTGCTCGTTCTCCGTTCTCTGGGGGTGCTCCTGTTTTTCCCCTAGAGGTCCTCGAGGACAGGCAGTTCGAGCTTGGTTTTCTTGTAGCCGCTGCTCCTCATCTCTGCGCCATGTTGCTTGCCCCTGAGGGGGATCCAGACGCTCTTGACATCCCGATCCCTCGCACTCACGCCGAGGCGGTCTCGGGACACTGGGCTTCTTACTGGGTAGCAGCTGAGGAGGCAGAGATGGCATCTTATAGGTCCACAGGCACTTACGTTGACGCAGTTCCACCACCAGGGACGAACGTTGTCAGTGGCCGATGGCTCTACAAGTTGAAGCGGCCGCCTGGATCACCACCTGTCATCAAGGTGCGCTATGTGGCGAGAGGCTTCAGTCAGCGAGAGGGGGTGGACTTCTTCCAGACCTTCGCTCCCACCCCGAAGATGAGTACTCTTCGGGTGTTGCTGCATATTGCAGCCCAGCGCGACTACGAGTTGCACTCCTTGGACTTCTCCACCGCGTTCCTTCAAGGGAGCCTGCACGAGCAGATCTGGCTGCGTCGCCCGCCTGGCTTCACCGGCTCTTTCCCACCTGGGACCCAGTGGCAGCTGCATCGACCAGTCTACGGCCTGCGTCAGGCTCCACGTGAGTGGCACAACACACTTCACTCGACCCTTGCAGCGCATGACTTCTTTCCGTCGTCTGCTGACCCGTCATTGTTCGTTCGCCGTGGCTCGACCCCGTTCTTTGTATTGGTCTACGTCGGCAACCTGGTGTTCGCCACTCCCGACCGACGCGCGCTGGCTTCTGTGAAGGAGGAACTGCAGAGGAGACACACTTGCACTGACCTTGGTGAGCTGCAGCACTACCTTGGCCTGCAGATCACCAGGGACAGGGCAGCTCGCACCATTACGCTGACTCAGTCGCATATGGTCGAGCAGATCCTCACGCGGTTTCGCTTCCCGTTCTCCAAGGTACAGCTCACCCCTCTTGGTGTGGATCATGGGCTCACGGATCCACCTTCGGACGAGTCATTTGAGTCCAGTGGTCCATATCCTGAGCTGGTGGGTTGTCTCATGTACCTGATGACCTGTACTCGCCCAGACCTAGCTTACCCTCTTAGCGTACTTGTGCGCTTTGTTGCGCCTGGGAGACACCGACCATCCCACTGGTACGCTGCTAAGAGGGTGGCGAAGTATGTGGCGAGTACATCAGGCATGGGGCTTGTCCTTGGAGGGAAGCAGCCAGTTACACTTACAGGTTACTCGGACTCGTCGTGGGCCGACGACGCGGAGACGCGTCGGTCTACACAGGGGTACTCCTTTAGCCTCGGAGCAGGTGCTGTTTCGTGGCGGTCGACTCGGGCGTCGTCCGTCGCCGGTTCCATCTGTGAGGCAGAGGTGTACGCTGCGGCCATGGCCGCTCAGGAGCTTCGCTGGCTGTCTTTCCTTCTCACCGACCTTGGTGAGCGGCCTCGCTCTCCCCCAGTCTTGTTCGTTGATAACAGGTCTGCCGTCCTGTTGTGTGAGGAGCCCCGACTGGTTGGGAAGGTGAAGCACATCCAGCTTCGTTATTTCCTTTTGCGTGAGCTGCACCAGCGTGGTCAGGCACTCGTACGACGTGTGGTCTCTGAGGCCAACACTGCAGATATCTTCACCAAAGCGTTGCCGCCTTGTGATCACCAGCGTTTCTGCACCCAGCTTGGCCTTGTGCGGGCCCGTCCTCACTTGCTTTGAAGATGCTTTGTCCTTATTGTCTTGTACTCTTGCATCTCAATATATTTGCTATATACCTGTATGTGAACTGGCCTTGTGGCTCTTTTGCTTGCTCTCGGACTGTGTGGTGACTTTGAGCTCCACCCTGAGATTTGTCTTGTTCTTGTGGACTGGTCTTGTGACCCTTGCTTGTTCTTGTTCTTGCTGACTGGTCATGTGACCCTTGTTTGCTCTCAGACTGTGTGTGTCATGGGATATGTGTTGTCTTTCCACAGGGTTACCGTCACCTAGACTATGGGGGTGTGTCAACATATATTTTATATGTGTTGTTTAGGTTAGTCTAGGTGTTACATTTCTACTTCCTTGCATGATTAGGGTTTGCTATATCTGGGGTTGTACTTCACATTTTCTATCAATTTCATTCTTATCTTAACAGGCGATGCGTCGGCGTTCTGTGTTTGGGGATCTCGAGCTTTTGTCCGCGACTTGTCTGTGGACAAGCTGTCCTCCCGTGTTGTTCCCTGCGTCTTCCTTGGCCTCCCCCCTGACGCGCCTGGTTGGCAGTTTTACAACCCCACCTTGCCCCGTGTTCTGTCCTCTCAGGACGTCACGTTTGACGAGTCGGTTCCTTACTACCGTCTCTTCCCCTACCGCACTGCCCCCCTCCCCCCCACCGCCACTCTTCCTCGCGCCAGGTCCTCCCCCGGTAGACCCCCTTCCCCCTCAGGGTCCTACCCCCTCAGGTGTGTCCCAGGTAGACTCAGTCGAGCCTGTCGAGGAAACTGTTGACTCTGGTGCTGCTAGGGGTGCTGAGCCTGCCGGGTGCCGGGTCTGGGGGTGCTGAGCCTGAGCGTGCGGAGCCTGGGGGTGCTGAGTCTGGGGTTGCTGAGCCTGGGGGTGCTGAGTCTTGGGGGTGCTGAGCGTGGGGTTGCTGGGTCTGGGGGTGCGGAGCCTGAGGGTGCTGAGCCTGCGCGTGTGTAGTCTGGAGGTGCTGAGCCTGCAGGTCCTTTGGGTGCTTCGTCCCGGTGGGAGCCACTCTCTCCACAGCAGCTGCGCGAGTGGATTGCTCGGTGCTGGAGCCGTGCTACTGGAGCTGGCGGTGCTACGGGCGCTAGAGGTCCTGCTGCTGGAGCTGCTAGGGGTTCTGGAGCCACTGGTCCTGGAGGTTCTCGTACTGGCGGTACTGGAGCTGTTGGGCCTGGTGGTGCTTCTGGAGCTGGAGTAGCTGGGGCCTCTAGTGGTCCTACTGGAGCTGGAGCTGCTGGAGGTGCTGGAGCTGGAGGTGCTCCTGGAGCCGGTCCTCCTTCGGGTGCTGGAGTTGGCGATACTGGAGCTGCTAGAGGTGCTGCTGGAGCTGGTGGTGCTGCTGGAGTTGGAGCTGACGCTGGGGCTGCTGGTGCTGTCCCTGCTGGTTCTGGAGGCGCGGCGCGGTCGCAGCCGTACTTCGTTCCGCTCTTTCAACAGGTTCTTGGTCTCTCGCCTTCTACTGGTTCTGCTCCTTCCTTAGAGTCTCCACCGCCTATCCAGTCGCAGTCACAGCTACAGCGCACCTCCACACTGCCTGCTCCTTCTCCTTACACTGGTCCAACCGGAGGTCTTGCTGAGTGTCGTCAGCCTGCATCTCGTCTTGCGTCTCGTGTTCGTGCTGCTCGCACTGAACGTCGTGGTTAGTGTCAGCGTCCTCCTCCTATCCCTAGCACGCACCAGGTGGCTCTGCATCCTTCCACAGCTCCGCAGCGTGTTCCTTTGCCGTCTCCTCCTGCGTCCTCCCTTCCTCCCGGTCCAGACCCAGAGTCTGATTCCCTTCGTGCTGCTCAACCTACTGTCATACGTCTCCTAGCCACTGTTGTCACTGACCCTTCCTTTTGAGTCTACTGTTGCGTCGGCTCTTGTAGCTGAGCTTGTCAACTTTGCTGCTCGATGTCGTCTAGACTATGCCGCGAGTCTTGTTGCTGAGTTTGAGTCTGTTTGTCCTCCGCCCGTCGGGGCTGAGTGTGCCTTTAGCACGGACGTCCTTGAGGACAAGCAGGAGGAGTTCTAGTGTTTTGCTGCTTCTTTACCTCATCTCGTGTCCATGCTGCTTGTCCCTGAGGGAGACCCGGATGCACCAAACATCCCGACCCCGCGCTCTTACGCAGAGGCGATAGAGGGTTCCTACTCCTCTTAGTGGCAGACAGCTATGGACGCAGAGATGACTTCCTGGAAGTTCAAAGGCACCTACGTCGAAAAGGTTCCCCCACCTGGGGCGAACATTGTCGATGGCATGTCGATTTTCAGGGTGAAGCAGCCGGCGGGTTCTCCGCCTGTCTTCAATGCGCGATACGTGGCTGGAGGCTTCAGTCAACGGAAGGGATTTGACTTCTTTCAGACCTTCTCTCCCACCCCAAAGATGACCACTCTTCGGGTACTGCTGCACGTCGCCGCTCAGGGTGACTACGAGCTTCACTCTCTTGACTTCAGCATAGCCTTCCTACAGGGCAGCCTGCACGAGGAGATCTGGCTGCGCCGCCCACCTGGCTTCACTAGGTCGTTCCCTCTAGGTACCCAATGGAGCCTCCGGCGGCCAGTCTACGGTCTCCGCCAGGCGCCTCGCGAGTGGCACAACACACTGACGACGACTCTTGCGGCTCTCGGGTTTGCTCCTTCTACTGCTGAACCGTCGTTGTTTCTACGCACCGACACTTCGCTGCCGCCATTCTACATCCTCGTGTATGTCGACGACTTAGTTTTGCCACTGCTGACACTGAGGCACTGACTCTAGTGAATTCGGAGCTGCAGAAGAGACACACGTGCACTGACCTGGGTGATCTACGCAGGTATCTGGGCTTGTTGATCATTCGGGACAGAGCACGCCGCACCATCACCCTGACTTAGTCACACCTTGTGCAGCAGGTCCTACAGCGCTTGGACTTCCAGTACTCCTCGCCACAGTCCACTCCTCTGCCTACCGGTCACTCGCTCTCAGCTCTGCCTTCGGATGAGTCCATAGAGCCGAGTGGCCCGTATCGAGAGCTTGTGGGCTGCTCCATGTACCTGATGACCTGCACTCGTCCTGACCTTGCTTACCCTCTTAGCATCCTGGCACGCTACGTTGCATCCGGGAGACAGCGACCAGAGCATTGGAAGGCAGCTAAGAGGGTGATGCGCTACTTGTGCTGTACGTCGGGCATGGGGCTCGTGCTTGGGAGACGGGGTCCAGCTGTTCTCACTGGTCACGCAGACGCTTCTTGGGTTGACGATTTGGCTACACAGCGATCGTCACAGGGTTACACCTTCAGCCTTGGCTCCGGTTCTGTCTCGGCGGTCTACCCGCTCATCTTGTGTTCTCAGCTCCAGCTGTGAGGCAGAGATCTACGCAGGGGCCATGGGTGCAGAGGAGCTACGCTTGCTCACCTACCTACTGACCGACCTGGGCGAGGCGCCTCGTTCTCCTCCAGTTGTGTACGTCGACAACAAGGCAACGCTTGCCTTGTGTCGCGAACAGAGACTGGAGCACAGAATGAAGCACATCACTCTTCGCTACTTTCTTGCTCGAGAGTAGCAGCAGCGTGGTCTGCTTCGTCTTGTTTACGTGGCCTCTCAGGCCAACACGGCTGATATCTTCACCAAGGCACTTCAGCCTTGTGATCATCAGCGGTTATGTATTGTTCTAGGCCTTGTCCCCACTTGGCCTCACTTGCTCACTTCTTGACTTTGCTTGTACTGTGATCTCTATATATATACCTGCATGTTTACACTTGCTAGGTTGTGATCACTGTCTTGCATGTTCTGCTTTGTATAACTCTGCGTGTGAACTGACCTTGTGGCTGCTTGCTTGTGCTCGGAATGTGTGGTGACATCATGATCCACCCTAAGCTTGCCTTGCTCTATTTGACTCGTCTTGTGACCTCTTGTTCTCCCCCACTTTGCCTAAGGGAAAGTGTCAAACTTGTATGCTCTAGTCTGTGTAGGCTATAGTGGGGTAGATAATACGGGATACAACACTTCTAGGTTCACTACTTGTTCCCACTTGTTTCCTAGTCCATTTCATTGCCTCGTACTATTCTCACATTGAATTCTTACAGACCTTCTCCCCTACCCCGAAGATGACCACTCTTCGGGTGCTGCTGCACGTTGCCGCTCAGCGTGACTAAGAGCTTCACTCTCTTGACTTCAACACAGCTTTCCTACATGGCAGTCTGCACGAGGAGATCTGGCTGCGCCGTCCACCTGACTTCACTGGGTCGTTTCCTGCAGGTACCCAGTGGAGCCTCCGATGGCCTGTCTACGGTCTCCGCCAGACGCCTCGTGAGTGGCACGAGACACTGAGGACGACGTTTGCGGCACTTGGGTTTGCGCCTTTGACTGCAGATCCGTCGCTAATTCTCCGCACCGACACTTCGGTGCCGCCATTCTACATCCTCGTGTACGTCGACGACTTGGTTTTTGCCACCGCTGACACTGAGGCACTCGCTCTTGTGAAGTCGGGGCTGTAGAAGAGATACACGTGCACAGACCTGGGTGAACTGCGCAGGTATCTTGGCTTGCAGATCACTCGGGATAGAGCACGCCGCACCAACACCCTGACTCAGTCACACATGATGCAGCAGGTCCTTCAGCGCTTCGGCTTCACTTGGTCCTCGCCACAGTCGAGTCACACATGATGCAGCAGGTCCTTCAGCGCTTCGGCTTCACTTGGTCCTCGCCACAGTCGACTCCTCTGGCTATCAGTCACTTGCTCTCAGCTCCACCTTCGGACGAGTTCGTAGAGCCGAGTGGCCCGTACCCAAAGCTAGTGGGCTGCCTCATGTACCTGATGACTTGCATTCGTCTGACCTTGCGTACCCTCGTGGCTTTCTAGCACGCTACGTGGCTCCTGGTAGGCACCGAAAGGTGCACAGGGATGCTGCGAAGAGGGTACTGCGTTACTTGTGTTGCATCGGGCATGGGGCTCGTGCTTGGAGGGCGGGGTCTAGTTGTCCTCACGAGACACTCAGGCGCTTCGTGGGTTGATGACCTGACTACGTAGCGGTCGTCTCAGGGTTACACGTTCAGCCTTGGCTCCGCCTCTGTTTCTTGGCGGTCTACCCGGTCATCTTCTGTTCCTAGCTCCAGTTGTGAGGCTGAGATCTACGCGATAGCCATGGCTGCATAGGAGTTACGCTGGCTCACTTACCTGCTGACTCACTTGGGAGAGTGGCCTCCTCCTCTTTTAATTTTGTACGTAGACAACAAGACTGCAATTGCCTTGTGTTAGGAGCACAGACTGGAGCACAGAACAAAGCACATTGCTCTGCGTTACGTCCTTGCTCGAGAGTTGCAGAAGCGTGGTCAGCTTCGTCTTGCTTACGTGGCCACTCGGGCCAACACTGCTGATATATTCACGAAGGTAGTTCAGCCTTGTGATCATCAGCGCTTCTGTAGTTTGTTGGACCTTGTGCCTGTTTTGCCTCACTTGCTCTCTGTTTGACTTTGCTTGTACTGTGACCTATATATATACATGCATGCTTATTCTTGCTAGATAGTGATCACTGTACTGTTTGCTGTCTTTTATATAACTCTGCATGTGGACCGGCCTTGTAGCCATTTGCCTGTGCTCAGAGTGTGTGGTGACTTCGTGATCCACCCTGAGCTTGCTTTTGCTTTGTTCTTCTCTTGACTGGTCTTGTGACCATTGTTTGCTCTAGCTATCCCCCACTTCGCCTATGGGGGTGTGTTAAATTATATGTGTATTAAATTGTCTACCCTATATAGGGGCTAGTCTCAGGGGGTACAGTTCTCATCTTGACACTCTTGTTTGTACCCCACCCCATCCTAGACCTAATCAATCACCTTTTCACCTAACTCTCTCGACACCAATCACAGTTCTCATCATCGCACCCTATGACCCGCCAAGTGTACATCTGTGTCAAATGTTGTAGCCTGTAGTGAGGTTTGTCTTAGGGGGTACAGAAGTTAGGGTTTGTTATATGTACCCCAACCAACATCAATGGCATCATGATTCCTCATTCTGACATGGTATCAGCTAGGTTAGGATCCTGTGGGATCCCGTTCCTCCGTTCTCCGTTCGTCCCTCCCGAGCCTGATCATACCTCTCGTTCGTACCGGTTCCGTTGTTACCGCGCCTAGTACCGAGCCTAGCGCCCTCTCCCCCGTCGCTTAGCGCCCTTTCTCCCCGTCGCCTAGCGCCCTTCCCCCCCCCCCCCGTCGCGTCGCGCCCTTTCCCCCCGTCGCCTAGCGCTCTTTCCCCCCGTCGCGTCGCGCCCGTTCCCCCCGTCACGTCGTGCCCGCCCTTTCCCCCCCGTCCCGTCGCCCTGTCCCGTCGCGTCGCCCTGCCCCGTCCCGTCGCCCTGCCCCGTCGCGTCGCTCTGCCCCGTCCCGTCACCCTGCCCCGTCGCGTCGCCCTGCCCCGTCGCGTCGCCCTGCCCCGTCCCGTCACCCTGCCCCATCGCGCCGCCCTGCCCCGTCGCGTCGCCCTGTCCCGTCCCCCTGGCCCGTCGCCCTACCCTACGCCCTGGCCCGTCGCCCTACCCTACGCCCTGGCCCGTCGCCCTACCCTACGCCCTGGCCCGTCGCCCTACCCTACGCCCTGGCCCGTCGCCCTACCCTACGCCCTGGCCCGTCGCCCTACCCTACGCCCTGGCCCGTCGCCCTACCCTACGCCCTAGCCCGTCGCCCTACCCTACGCCCTGGCCCGTCGCCCTAGCCCGCTCTTCCGCTGCGACTGAGTCCCCTTCCCACCTGAACCCTAATTTGCCTCTTCTCCCCGGTTGTTACTCGCCTGTTCGTTCGCGTTAGTTCTCACTATGGCGACTCCGCGAGTTCTTCGTTTCGACGCTGACGGTAGACCACTTGACTTTTCCGTCTGGCTTCTTCGCGCTCGCCGTCTGTTAGAGAGTCAGGTCCAGGGGGGCGAGACCCTCTGGTCGCACGCTACTGGTGACCTCCCCGAGCCCCCCGAGCCTACAGCTTTAGGCTCTGCCCCTGACGACGCTGCTACGGCTCGCTTTGCCCGTCAGCGCGCTGACCGGACGGCTTGGACGTCGCGTGACGCTGCGGCCTGCATCGCACTCAGCAGCCTCCTCCCTGAGTCAGAGGAGGTCCACTTTACTCAGGTTCGCACCGCTGCTGCGTACCTCACTGCGATTAAGGCCCGCTACTCTACTCCCGCTACTGTCTCTCTTGGCCGTCTTTTCCTCCCGTTCCTGTTTCCTGATCTCGCCTCGTTTGAGCGCTCTGCTGACTTGATCGCTCACCTCCGCTCGCTCGACGCTAGTTACCGCGCTGCTTGCACTGAGGCACAGCTTGCACTGCTTCCTCCCCCTATGGCGATTACTGTCTATTTCATCGCCACTAGCCTCCCTGACCGCCTAGCCTCCGTTCGTGACGCGCTTCTGCTGAAACACCCTAGTGAGCTGACTATCGAGGTCCTTGAGTCTGCACTCAAGGACGTCGAGAGCAACCTTCGCTCGGTAGCTGCCGCCTCTGGTACTGTGTCCCCCCCACTCTTCCACGGGTGCACAGTCCCGCAGTTACCCACCTTCACTGCCTCTCTCGCCACTGCCGCTACTGACGCGACTGCGGCTGTTGTTACGACTGCGTCGCGGTCCCGCGGCAAGGGTGGCAAGAAAGGTAGTTCTGGTGGAGGTGGAGGTGGAGGTAGCGGAGGTAGTGGGGGTGCAGTTGCGACTGGCGGTGGTGGGAGTGCAGCGTCTGGAGAGACCCCTCGTGCAGCGGCTGGTGACTCCACTGCGCCTGCTGGTGGCGGCGACCCCCGAGCTCGTCAGTCGCCTCCTGTACTGCCGACCCCGCTAGGTGGAGCAGCGGCGTGGTACCAGGCTCAGCGTCAGCAGCACCTTCAGCAGCAGCAGCAGCCCCTTTCCTCCTGCCAGCCTCAGCAGCAGCAGCGTCAGCAGCTGGCTCCGGGGTCGGGGCTGCGTCAGCCCCAGCGCGGTGCTTCTTACCCTCCCTGCACCTATCAGGTTCTGACAGGTCCTCGTCGGGGCCACCCTTGTGGCCGCTTTCACCCCCCTGGTCAGTGCTTTGCTCAGCTCACTGACACGGTCCGGTTGGCCTACGGGGTTGGCGGTCCTGCTCTTGACTGGCTTCCTCTGGTTCAGCGCTACGGCTCCGCTCTGTGGGGCATGTCTGCTGAGCAGTTAGTTGATCTGATTGGTGCTCCTCATGCTATGTATGCTGTTGTTGACTCTAGTGTTTCTGACTCTGTTTACTCTGGTGTTGTTAGCTTAGGTGCTAGTCTTGCTCAGTTGCCTGTTGCTAGTGTAGGTTCTTGTGTAGACTCTAGACCAGCGACTACCTCAGAGGACGCTTCGCTGTCGTTCACGCTGGACTCTGGAGCCTCACACTGCTTCTTCCGGGACAGCACGACACTTACACCACTTCCTGCGCCTGTTTCTGTGGCTTTGGCTGATCCCACTACGAGACCAGTCACTGCACGTCACACTACCACTTTACCGTGTCCTGCTGCTCCCTCCGGGTCTCTCACTGGGTTTCACGTCCCCTCGTTCTCCCGGAACTTGGTGGGCGTGCGACCCCTCGTGAGTCAGCACGTGGGTGTGTGGTTTGAGCCTTCTGGAGAGACTGCGGTGTGTGTTGACGGAGACTCTTACCAGCCTCTTGCTACCTTTACTGCTGAGCCGGGCTCAGGTCTCTACACTCTTCACACTGGCCCGCGTGCGCCGCAGCAGCAGCAGCCGCAGCAGCAGCAGCAGCAGCTGCACCAGCGGTCGCACCAGCAGCCGCCCCTACTGCCACTGCCCCCGGTTCCCCCCCCCGTTCGGGTCCCCGCGTCTCACCAGGTTGCTTCGTCCCCCCAGGTGTCTGTGTCGTGTCAGGTTCCTACGTCTGCTCCAGTCGCTGCGTCGTGCTCCTGCCGGTCGCTTGCCCACCCCACCGTTCTGTGGCACCACCGGATGGGGCACCCGTCCCTTCCTCGTCTGCGCGCTATGTCTAGTCAGCGTCTTGTCCTAGGCCTCCCACGTGTCTTGCCGTCGCTGCCGCCTTCGCTTGCGCCGCCGTGTGGTCCCTGCGTCGAGGGTCGGCTGCGCGCCGCCCCTCACTCCTCCTCCCTTCGTCCGGCCACCGAGCCTTTTGAGACGCTTCACTTGGACGTCTGGGGCCCCGCCCCTCGTCTAGGCCCTGAGCGTGAGCTCTACTTTCTGGTGGTCGTTGACGACTTCTCCCGCTACACCACAGTGTTCCCTCTGGCGAAGAAGTCTGAGGTGACTTCTACGCTGATCAGGTGGTTGCTCACCACCGAGGACACTCGTGGTCGTCGTGTCAGCTGCCTCCACTCCGACCGTGGGGGTGAGTTTCGCTCCGGCATTCTCGCTGGATTCTGTCGCGAGCAGGGCATTCGTCAGTCCTGGACGCTTCCAGAGTCCCCACAGCAGAATGGGGTTGCTGAGCGCCGCATAGGCCTGGTCATGGAGATCGCCCGCACCTCCCTGACTCACGCCTGTGCCCCCCATTTTCTGTGGCCCTACGCGGTCAGGTACGCCGCGCACCAGCTGAACCTCTGGCCACGTGTCTCTTGACCAGAGGTTTCACCGACCAGTCTTTGGACAGGGTCCCCTGGTGTTGCGTCGCGGTTTCGTGTCTGGGGGTGCTTGGCTCTTGTCCGCGACACCTCCGCGGACAAGCTCTCGCCTCGTGCCGTCCCCTGTGTCTTCCTTGGTTTCCCTGAGGACTCCTCTGACTTCACCTTTTACCACCCTCCCTCTCATCGGTTCTTTGACTCCCGTGACGTCCGTTTCGAGGAGTCCACTCCGTACTACGTCAGGTACCCCAGTCGAGGTCTCCAGGTTCCTCCTCCCCCCCTCTTCCTGATTGCCGCTCCCCCTCCTGTTCCCCCGGTACAGCCTCCCCCCCCTGGTCCAGCCCCGTCGGGTGTGTCCCAGGCTACCCCTCCTCCTTCAGTAGCCTCTCCGGTACAGCCTCCCTCCCCACAGTCCTCCTCGCAGCGTGCCGCAGGTGCTAGCTCTCGAGAGGTTGGTGCTGCGCCTGTTCCTGTACCGGTTTCTGGTTCTGGGGGTGGTGGGGTTGGAGCTGGAGTTGGAGCTGGAGTTTCAGGTTCTGGAGTTGGAGCTGACCCGGTGGGTGCAGAGGACTCTTGTCGTCCGGGAGCTGGTGCTGGTCGGGCGGACACTGGGGGTGAGAGTGCGCCTCCTTCGGGTTCTGGCGAGCCTGGGTCTGGAGCTGGTGTTAGTGCTGCCTCTGGGGGTGGTGCGCCTGGTTCTTCGGGGGTGGACTCTGGAGCTACCGCTGCTTCGGACACTACTCCGCCCCCCCACCCCTACCCGACTAGGCACCAGGCTCGTGTTCGCCGTGCCCGTGACGAGCAGCTGGCGTTGGAGAGAGAGGAGAGGGAGTTACAGCGGCTGGAGGAGCAGCAGCAGCAGCTGGAGCCGCAGGAGCAGCAGCAGCAGCAGCAGCAGCAGCAGCTGGACCCGCAGGAGCAGCAGTCCCAGCAGCAGCCGCTTCCGCAGCAGCAGCAGTCGCAGCAGCAGCAGCAGCAGCCGCTTCCTCCTCCTGTCTCGGGTCTTCGGACCCTTGGTCTCCCCTCCCCTTCTCCTCCCTCCTCCGCCTCTCCTCCTGTCTACGGTCCCACGTTTCCTCCTCCTGACTCCTCCCCCGCTGTTTTCCCCAGTTCTCCGCCTTTGTCCTCTCCTCCTCCGTCTTGTTCTTGGGCTACTTGTCAAATTATATGATCTATATAATTTAGGTTTAGGTTTTGTAGGGGTGTTTCTTAGGGGGTACAACTTTTCTCTCGTCACTTTTGTACCCCATGCCCCAAACTAGTCGACATCATTCCTCTCTCACCTTGACATGGTATAGAGCAGGAAGGTTCCTAGGAAGGGCCCACCACGTTTAAGAAATTTTTTCTGCCCGGAGCGCGCTTTGCGTTTCCCCTAGTCGCGCCACGGGCGCTTTCTCCTCGACGGCCAGTTGCGGCCGTTTCTTTCTTCGTTTTTCCCGGCCCCTTTGTTGGCCCCGCGCGACTCTCTCACGGCCTCCCCCCCTCCCTTTTTTTTTCCACGGCCGTGTCGTGACTCTGTCGCGCCTTTTGCGGCGTCGCTGCCGCCCGGCCGCGGCCTCGTCGCCGCCGATTCGCGGCCTTGTTGCCGCCGGTTTGCGGCCTGGTCGCCACTGCAGCTGCAGCAACAGCAGCCGCCGCGCCATCTGCAGCAGCCGCCGCTACATCTCCAGCAGCAGCCGCAGCCACACCTTCTGCAGCGGCCGCCGCGTCATTTCCTGCAGCATCCACGGCCGCATTGTCTGCAGCAGCCGCCGCTGCATTTTCAGCAGCAGCAACTGCCGCTTCTTCTGCAGCAACTGCCGCTGCATTTCCAGCAGCAGCAACTACTGCACCCTCTTCAGCGGCAACTGCCGCATCTTCAGCAGCAGCCGCCGCTGCATCTACAACAGCAGCAGCTGCTGCATCTTCTCCAGCGGCTCCTTCCGCATCTTCAGCAGCAGCCGCCGCAGCATCTCCTGCAGCAGCAGCTGCCGCATATTCATCAGCAGCCGCCGCAGCATCTACTGCAGCAGCAGCTGCCGCATCTTCATCAGCAGCCGCCGCAGCATCTACTGCAGCAGCAGCTGCCGCATCTTCAGCAGCAGCCGCCGCAGCATCTACTGCAGCAGCAGCTGCCGCATCTTCAGCAGCAGCCGCCGCAGCATCTACTGCAGCAGCAGCTGCCGCATCTTCAGCAGCAGCCGCCGCAGCATCTACTGCAGCAGCAGCTGCCGCATCTTCTCCAGCAGCCGCCGCAGCATCTACTGCAGCAGCAGCTGCCGCATCTTCAGCAGCAGCCGCCGCAGCATCTACTGCAGTAGCAGCTGCCGCATCTTCAGCAGCAGCCGCCGCAGCATCTACTGCAGCAGCAGCTGCCGCATCTTCAGCAGCAGCCGCCGCAGCATCTACTGCAGCAGCAGCTGCCGCATCTTCAGCAGCAGCCGCCGCAGCATCTACTGCAGCAGCAGCTGCCGCATCTTCAGCAGCAGCCGCCGCAGCATCTACTGCAGCAGCAGCTGCCGCATCTTCAGCAGCAGCCGCCGCAGCATCTACTGCAGCAGCAGCTGCCGCATCTTCAGCAGCAGCCGCCGCAGCATCTCCTGCAGCAGCAGCTGCCGCACCTTCTGCAGCAGCAGCCGCCGCCACCTCCTGCAGCGACAACTGCCGCATCTACTGTAGCAGCAGCCGCCGCCACATCCTACAGCGGAAACTGCCGCATCTTCACCAGCAGCCGCCGCAGCATCTACTGCAGCAGCAGCTGCCACATCTTCTGCAGCAGCAGCCGCCGCTATCTCCTGCAGCGGCCGCCGTAGCTACATCAGCATCAGCCGCCGCTGCCTCTGCAGCAGTGGCCGCCGCCAACCCAGCAACGACCGCCTCCACATCTCCAGCAGCGGCAACAGCCGCACCTCCTGCAGCAGCTGCCGTCGCCGACTCAACTGCAGCAACTGCCGCAGCTGTCCCAACTGCTGCTGTTCCTGTTATCCTTCCATTTTTTACTGTTCCTCCTCCTGCTATCATGGCTAGCGCTCCTGTCCTAGCCTTCGATGCTGAGGGTCGCCCAGTGAAATTTGACACCTGGCTTGAGGATCTCCACCTCTTCCTACAGCTCACTGCCAAGGAAGACATCTCCCTGTATGATCATGCCCTCGGCCATGCTACTGCCCCTGACTCCTCTGCTGCCAGCACGCTACGCTCCCAGTGGAAGACCCGCGACGCGCATGCTCGCTTTGCTATCCGCAACTCGCTACCGCTAGATGAGCGCGAGCACTTCGGCCAGTGCAAGACTGCTCAGGACCTGTACACAGCCGTCGTTGCCCGCTACTCCTCGCCTGCGTCTGCCACCCTAGGCCGCCTCACCCTACCCTACCTCTTCCCTGACCTGGCCTCTTTTCAGACCGTTGCCGATCTCATTACTCACCTTAAGACCAGTGAGGCCCGCTTTCGCGCTGCTATGCCTGCCGAGTTCCTCGCCAGCAACCCCCCACCGCTCTGGCTCACGCTCTACCACATTGTCACCCGCCTCCCTGACTCACTGCGCGCAGTCAGGGACTCTCTTCTTGCTCGCTCCCCTACTGAGCTCACCATCGCCATCCTTGAGAAGGATCTACTTGCAGCTGAGGCGAGCATCGTCGCCGTAGGTGCCTCTCGTGGCGAGCCCCGCCACCCCTTCTTTGAGGGGTGTTCCCCTTCCCCCCTTCTCCCCTCTGTCGCCACTGCTGCTGCTGTCGACCTCCTTGGTGCTGAGAAGGTCGGGGCTGCGTCTGCCTCGAGCGGGCGTCGCAAGAGCAGGGGGGGCAAGGGTGGCGGTGGGGGTGGCGGCAGTGGGGGTGGCGGTGGGTCTGGAGACACTGGTGGTGGCAGTGGGGGTGGTGACAGCGGCGGCGGGAGTAGTGGCGGCAGCGGCGGTAGTAGCGGCGGCGGTGGTGGTCGTGGTCGCGGCAGGGGTGGAGGTGGCCGAGGCGGTGGCGGTGGCGGTGGTGGTCGTGGAGACGCTGGTGGTGGCCAGGGTCAGCAGCACGCCCCGACCCTCCAGGCCGCCCGTGAGTGGTACGCACAGCGTGGTTCCACTTGCACGTACGTCCACCGCACTGGTGACCGCAAGGGCCTGCCGTGTGGGAGGCCGCACCCCACGCAGCGCTGCTACCAGCGCCTTACTGACGCGTGGCGCGCCCAGTTTCCTGGGGGTGCTGAGCTGCCCCACTGGCCTGAGCTGGAAAGGAAGGGTGTTGATATTTGGGCTTTAGACTTTGACGCTATTCTCACTGCCATGTATGCGATGTCTATTAGTGGAGAGAGTGCTCAGTACCTGCGTGTTCCGCCCGACCCGGGCATTGTGACTTGTCAGGCTCCCGCTCTCAGTACTTGTGAGACTGCTGTCCCAGGTTCTGGTGAGGCTGCTGCTCTAGGTGCTAGTGAGGCTGCTGCCCTAGGTACTAGTGTGTCTGCTGCCCCAGGTCCTGGTGAGGCTGCTGCCCTAGGTACTAGTGTGTCTGCTGCCCCAGGTCCTGGTGAGGCTACTGCCCTAGGTGCTATAGCCCCAGTCGCCCCTGGTACTGAGCCGACCGCCGCACTCCACACCTTCACTCTTGACTCAGGTGCTTCCCGCTCCTTCTTTCGTGACCGCACTGTCCTTGAGCCTCTTGCTCGGCCGGTTGCAGTCTCGCTAGCTGACCCCACTGGGGGTCCAGTCGTTGCGACTCACTCCACTGTCCTCCCTTGTCCTGCAGTCCCGTCCGGCACGCTGTCGGGTCTCTACCTCCCCTCGTTCTCTACGAACTTGGTGGCAGGATGTGAGCTACAGGATGGGGGTGTTCACCAGACCACCCCTGCCTACGAGCGAGTGACCCACTGCACGTGTGCCCGGACGGGTCGCCACCTGGCTACCTTTACTCGGGAGCCGGGGTCGGACCTGTACACACTGACCACTGAGTCCCCTCAGGTAGCTGCGTCCGCGTCTGCGTCGGCGTCAGGTCAGCTGTCCGCCCCCTGCTCGTGTCGCTCTCTGGCGCACGACACTGTCCTCTGGCACCACCGACTTGGCCACCCGTCTGTGCAGCGCCTTCGTGCCATGCACAAGCGGCAGCTTGTCTCTGGTCTCCCTCGGGTTCTCCCTCCCCTCCCCCCCTCACCTGCTCCCGACTGCATTCCCTGTGTTGAGGGGCGGCAGCGCGCCGCTCCCCACTCCTCCTCCTTCCCCCCGACGACTGCTCCTTTGCAGACGCTACACATGGACGTGTGGGGCCCAGCCCGCGTCCGTGGTCAGGGTCAGGAGCGGTACTTCCTGATAGTTGTTGACGACTACTCGCGCTACACCACGGTCTTCCCCTTGCGCAGCAAGGGTGACGTCCCTGATGTCTTGATCCCCTGGATCAGCCGAGCCCGTCTCCAGCTAGGCAAGCGCTTTCGCTCGGACTTTCCAGTCCTACGCCTGCACTCTGACAGAGGTGGTGAGTTCGCCTCCGAACTCTTGGCAGCCTACTGTGCTGAGCACGGCATCGAGCAGTCGTTCACGCTTCCGGCCTCTCCACAGCAGAATGGGGTCGCTGAGCGCCGCATTGGCTTGGTCATGGAGGTCGCTCGTACCTCCCTGACCCATGCGGCTGCTCCCCACTTTCTGTGGCCGTTTGCGGTCCGTTACGCAACGCATCAGCTCAACCTCTGGCCCCGTGTCTCCTTCCCGGAGACTTCCCCGACTCTGCGGTGGACGGGAGAGGTTGGTGATGCGTCGCGTTTCCGGGTGTGGGGATCCCGAGCCTTTGTCCGCGATACGTCTGCGGACAAGATCTCGCGTCGCGCTGTTCCCTGTGTCTTTCTTGGCTTTGTCCCCGACGCGCCTGGCTGGCAGTTTTACCACGTCGCCTCGCGCCGGGTTCTGGCCTCTCAGGACGTCACTTTTGACGAGTCTGTCCCCTTCTACCGCCTCTTCCCCTACCGCACTGCCCCACTCCCCCCACCGCCGCTCTTCCTCGCACCAGGTGCTGCTGTGGTAGACCCCCTCCCCCCTCAGGGTGCCGCTCCCTCAGGTGTGTCCCAGGTAGACCCGGTTGATCCTGTTGAGATAGCTGTCGAGTCCCGCCCTGCCAGAGGTGCTGAGCCTGAGAGTGCGGAGCCTGACAGTCCCGAGCCTGGGGGTGCGGAGCCTGGGGGTACTGAGCCTGGGGGTGCGGAGCCTGGGGGTGTGGCGACTGGGGGTGCTGCGTCTGGGGGTGTTGAGCCTGAGCGCACTACGTCTGGAGGAGCTCTCTCCTCCCAGCAGCTGCAGGAGAGGTACCTACAGTACTGTCGCCTCCGGAGCGGAGCTTCTGGAGCTCGTCCCAGTACTTCCCCTCCTGCCCGGGAGCTCCCCCCCATTCAGCAGATCCGAGAGTGGTACGCGCGGCGCTGCAGTCTCCGGAGTGGTGCCCCTGGTGCTGAGGACCTGGACGTTGGCGTTGTCGCTGGTGCTGAGGACCCGGGCGTTGGAGCTGCTGCTGGTGCTGCGGACCCGGACGCTGGTGTTGTCACTGGTGCTGCGGACCCGGGCGTTGGAGCTGCTGCTGGTGCTGCGGACCCGGACACTGGCGTTGTCGCTGGTGCTGAGGACCCGGACGTTGGCGTTGTCGCTGGTGCTGAGGACCCGGGTGTTGGAGCTGCTGCTGGTGCTGAGGACCCGGACGTTGGCGTTGTCGCTGGTGCTGAGGACCCGGGCGTTGGAGCTGCTGCTGGTGCTGCGGACCCGGACGTTGGCGTTGTCGCTGGTGCTGAGGACCCCGCCGCTGCTGTCTCTACTGGTTCTGGAGCCGCTACGCGGCCGCGACCCTACTTTGTCCCGCTCCTTCAGCAGGTTCTTGGTCTCACGCCAGTCCAGTCGCAGTCACAGTTACCGCCCGCCTCCCCTCTCCCTGGTCCCTCTCCCTACACTGGTCCCACGGGAGGCCTTACTGAGCGTCGTGCGCCTGAGTCACGTCCAGCGTCGCCTGTCCGTGCTGCACGCACCGGTCGTCGTGCCCCGCGTGAGCGTCCTCCTCCTGTCCCGGGCACTCACTACATGACTCTGCGTCCCTCCACTGCTCCGCAGCGTGTCCCGCTGCCGTCTCCTCCTGAGTCTTCGCTGCCTACTCTTCCTGACCCGGAGTCTGACTCCCGTCGTGCTGCCAGTCCCACTGTCACACGTTTTCTCGCTACTATCGTCACTGACCCGTCTTTTGAGTCCGCTGCTGCGTCTGCTCTGGTCGCTGAGCTGGTTGACTTTGCTTCTCGCTGTCGCCTGGACTACGCTGCTAGCCTAGTTGCTGAGTCTCAGTCTGCCTGTCCTCCGTCCGTCGGGGGTGAGTGTGCTCTTGGCACGGACGTCCTTGAGGACAGACAGGAGGAGTTTCACTGCTTTGCTGCTGCTGTGCCTCATCTCGTGTCCATGCTTGTTGCCCCTGAGGGAGACCCGGATGCACCAGACATCCCGACCCCGCGCTCCTACACTGAGGCGATGGCGGGTCCCTACTCCTCTCAGTGGCAGACAGCCATGGACGCAGAGATGGCTTCCTGGAAGTCCACTGGCACTTACGTCGACGAGGTTCCCCCTCCTGGGGCGAACATCGTCAGTGGCATGTGGATTTTCAGGGTGAAGCGACCGCCGGGTTCTCCGCCTGTCTTCAAGGCGCGCTACGTGGCTAGGGGCTTCAGTCAGCGAGAGGGAGTCGACTTCTTTCAGACCTTCTCCCCCACCCCGAAGATGACTACTCTTCGCGTGCTGCTGCACATAGCCGCTCAGCGCGACTACGAGCTTCACTCTCTTGACTTCAGCACAGCTTTCTTGCAGGGCAGCCTGCACGAGGAGATCTGGCTGCGCCGCCCTCCTGGCTTCACTGGGTCGGTTCCCCCTGGCACCCAGTGGAGGCTTCAGCGGCCGGTCTACGGTCTCCGCCAGGCACCGCGTGAGTGGCACGACACACTGAGCACGACACTTGCGGCTCTTGGGTTTGCTCCCTCTACTGCTGACCCGTCGCTGTTTCTACGCACCGACACCTCGCTGCCGCCGTTCTACATTCTCGTGTACGTCGACGACTTGGTCTTTGCCACAGCGGACAGAGCTGGTCTCGCCCACGTGAAGTTGGAGCTGCAGAAGAGACACACGTGCACAGACCTGGGTGAACTGACAAGCTACCTTGGCTTGCGGATCACCCGGGACAGAGCACGGCGCACCATCACCCTGACTCAGTCACACATGGTGCAGCAGGTCCTTCAGCGCTTCCGCTTCACGTACTCCTCGCCTCAGGCCACTCCTCTGCCTACGGGACACTCGCTCTCAGCTCTGCCTTCGAATGAGTCCGTAGAGCCGAGTGGCCCGTATCCAGAGCTTGTGGGTTGCCTCATGTACCTGATGACCTGCACTCGACCTGACCTTGCATACCCTCTTAGCATCCTTGCACGCTATGTCGCTCCTGGCCGTCACCGGAAGGAGCACATGGATGCAGCTAAGAGGGTGTTGCGCTACTTGTGCAGTACGTCGGGCATGGGGCTAGTGCTTGGAGGGCGAGACCGGCCTGTTCTCACAGGGCACTCAGACGCTTCTTGGGCAGACGACCAGGCTACTCAGCGGTCGTCACAGGGTTACACCTTCAGCCTTGGCTCAGGCTCAGTTTCCTGGCGTTCTACACGCTCTTCTTCTGTTCTCAGCTCCAGTTGTGAGGCTGAGATCTACGCCACAGCCATGGCTGCCCAGGAGCTACGCTGGCTGACCTACCTGCTGACCGACCTTGGAGAGCGGCCTGGTTCTCCTCCAGTGTTGTACGTCGACAACAAGGCTGCCATTGCCTTGTGTCAGGAGCACAGACTGGAGCACAGAACGAAGCACATTGCTCTGCGGTACTTTCTTGCTCGAGAGCTGCAGCAGCGTGGTCAGCTTTGTCTGCGTTACGTGGCCACTGAGGCCAACACTGCTGATGTGTTCACCAAGGCGCTTCCGCCTGTTGACCATCAGCGCTTTTGCACTCTGCTAGGCCTTGTACCTACTGGACCTCACTTGCTTACTTCTTGACCCTGCTTGTACTGTGATCACTATATATATATATATATGCCTGCATGTTTACTTTTGCTAGGATGTGATCACTGTATCTCTTGCTGTGTTATAAACCTGCATGTGAACTGGTCTTGTGACCCCTGTTAGGTTTGGCTATCCCCCTACTTCACCTATGGGGGTGTGTCAAATTATATGATCTATATAATTTAGGTTTAGGTTTTGTAGGGGTGTTTCTTAGGGGGTACAACTTTTCTCTCGTCACTTTTGTACCCCATGCCCCAAACTAGTCGACATCATTCCTCTCTCACCTTGACACTACTCGTCGCTCCCCTCGTGCTCGTCCCTCGTCTCCTGTTCCCTTCACTGACCTTCGTACTGCCTTCCTTCTTTCTAGTCCACCTCGTCCGTCTCAGTCTGTGCTTCCGTCTCCTCCTGAGTCGGCCCTCACTGTGTCGCTCCCTACTCCTGTCACTGACTACTACCGCACGTACCGTCATGTTCTCTCTCGTGTTCTCGCCTCTCTTGTTACTTACCCTCGTGCCTCTGTGTCCTCTGTGTCCGCTCTTACTGCCGCAGTTACTGACTTTGCCTCTACCCGCCGCCTTGACTACGCCACCACGCTTGTGGCTGCTCCTCCTACCAGTCCTCTGGCCGTCGGGGGTGTGTCTGCCCTTGGCTGTGACGCCCTAGAGGACAGGCAGTTTGAGCTAGAGTTCCTGGCGGCCGCTTCCCCTCATCTCTGTGCCATGCTCCTCGCCCCTGAGGGTGACCCCGACGCCCTTGACATTCCGACTCCTCGCACTTACGCTGAGGCAGTGTCAAGGCCTTGGGCCTCTCAGTGGAGAGCTGCCATGGACGCAGAGATGGCCTCCTACAGATCCACAGGCACCTACGTCGATGAGGTTCCCCCCCCTGGGGCGAACGTAGTCGACGGCATGTGGATCTACAGGGTGAAGTGGCCACCGGGATCTCCCCCGGTCTTCAAGGCGCGCTACGTGGCTAGAGATTTCAGTCAGCGCAAGGGAGTTGACTTCTTTCAGACCTTCGCACCTACCCCGAAGATGACCACTCTTCGGGTGTTACTACACGTAGCAGCACAGAGAGACTACGAGTTACACTCTCTCGACTTCTCCACTGCTTTCCTTCAGGGCAGCCTACACGAGGAGGTCTGGTTGCGTCGTCCCTCGGCCTTCACTGGCACCTTCCCTCCTGGGACCCAGTGGAGGCTGAGGCGACCTGTTTACGGTCTTTGCCAGGCCCCTCGTGAGTGGCACGACACTCTGCGTTCTACCCTCTCTGACCTTGGGTTCCAGCCGTCTTCTGCCGACCCGTCGCTGTTCGTTCGTCGTGGCTCCACACCGTTCTTTGTTCTGGTTTACGTCGACGACCTCGTTTTCGCCACTCCGGACAGGGTTGCTTTGGCAGACGTGAAGTCCGAATTGCAGAAGAGACACACGTGCACTGATCTTGGTGAGCTGCGCCACTACCTTGGCCTGCAGATCACCAGGGACAGAGCCGCTCGCACCATTACACTCTCACAGTCACACATGGTGCAGCAGGTCCTTCAGCGGTTCGGGCTTCAGCACTCCACCGTACAGCGCACACCTCTCGCTGTTGACCACAGACTCACTGGTCCCTTTCCTGACGAGCCGTTTGAGCCTAGTGGTCCCTACGCAGAGCTTGTGGGTTGCCTCATGTACCTGATGACTTGTACTCGCCCGGACCTCGCCTTCCCTCTCAGCATCCTTGCGCGCTTTGTTGCGCCAGGGAGACACCGTCCTGTTCACTGGACAGCAGCTGTGAGGGTGGCGAAGTACCTAGCGACTACATCAGGCGTGGGGCTAGTTCTTGGAGGGCAGCAGTCTGTCGTACTCACTGGTCACTGTGACTCCTCTTACGCTGACGACGCTGAGACTCACAGGTCTACTCAGGGGTACTGTTTCAGTCTGGGTTCTGGAGCTGTTTCCTGGCGTTCCACGCGCTCCTCTTCTGTCTCGACCTCTACAGCTGAGGCTGAGATTTACGCTGGTGCCATGGCGGCACAGGAGTTGCGTTGGTTGACCTTCTTGCTCGCCGACCTTGGTGAGCGGCCGAGCTCTGCACCGACCTTGTTCACTGACAACAAGGCGTCGATCCTCCTCTGTCGTGAGCCGCGACTGGAGAGCAAAGTGAAGCACATTCACGTCAGGTACTTTCTTCTGCGAGAGTTGCAGAGACGTGGACAGGCTCGCTTCGAGTTTGTGGAGTCCGAGGCCAACACTGCAGACATCTTCACCAAGGCGCTTCCGCCTCGTGACCACAAGAGGTGTTGTGTGCAGTTAGGCCTTGTTGACACAGGTTCTAGTCATGTGTAGGCTTGAGTTTATTGCCTGCTTCGTCTGTACTCTTGCTATATATACTTGTGATCTCTTGGACTGGCCTTGTGGCCACTGTTGCTTGTGCTCAGAGAATGTGGTGACGTTGTGATCCACCCTGAGCTTTGTTTTCTTTTGGACTGGTCTTGTGACCGTACTCTTTTTATTTTGCTAGACACCCCTCACTTAGGCTATGGGGGTGTGTCAAATGTTGTAGCCTGTAGTGAGGTTTGTCTTAGGGGGTAGAGAAGTTAGGGTTTGTTATATGTACCCCAACCAACATCAATGGCATCATCATTCCTCATTCTGACAATCTGCACCCTCGCACCAATGAAAATCGCGCGCGAACAAACGACTGCGACCTCTTCGACTTGAACAAGCCAGGGGGGCGCACCCTTGAAAATATTCCTTTGCTGTATCAACAATCCTCGCGTACATGGGGTATGCAGTCCCAAATTCCGTACCATCACAAACACCCACTAGCTACTTCAATGCAACCATCTCTCTGGATTTTTTTTTCCTATAGCCCAACTGGTTTTGGCCTTCGTTTTGGTGTTTACAACTGCATCATTACATTTTACGTTGTTTGAATTACACTTTTGAACACCCCTCGTCGCACAGCCGTACATTGGGAGTCCAGGTTCGTTTTGGTGGGCTGCCTTGTTGAAGGCATGTGGCCCCAGCCCTCAGACGTCTAGACGTTTGGCCTTTGGCCACCCCAGGAATGCCATCTTAGCTTCCCTATGTACATTATGTAGTTTCAGTTTTCGTAGATAATGCTAATGTACATTGATTGTGGCAGTATGGCGAATATACACGTCCTGAAACGGGTGTGTGATATTTCTGGGGTGGATGAGCGGCTCGGATGGTAGCGGTGCTTTTTGCCTAGGGTTCTGACAGATTGATCCGCGCTGAATGGGCAACCCCAAGGCCGACCCAACGGCTCGTCGTCATGCCAGCACATATGCATCCAATCCACCCACTTCAGCAGCATCCACAATCCCACACGCAAGCAAGGCCAGCTGCTGACAACCTCGAGGAGGCAGTGTTTTCAGGAATCCATGTTGAAGGCTTTTATTTTAGGAGGATGGTATGATCTTTGTGACCATCACCAGCTCGTTTTATTTTGTTTCTGTGATACGGCGGTCGTCTTAAACTTTCCTGGCCATGGCGATACATCGCTATTAACTCATACTAGTGTTGTGCAGATCAGCAACATACAGCCATTAGACTTTCCTTTCTTCACTGCTTCTTTGGTCTCGGCGAGGATCTTCAGAAGTTTTTCATAAGTAGTCCATTGAGCTGGTGGTTTGTTTTCAATAATAAATTTGCTACCAGAAGGGCTTCTGGCCAACGGTCAATAGAATCCTGTTAAGAGCAGATTACTTGCCACCATGGTGGACAGTAGTGCTTGTCCTCGCTCATGTTACATGAATGCCACATCAGACGGCGTCTGGACTGGCGAAAAGCCCATTGATTACGCTTTGCCGCTGCTAATCATCCAGTTATGCTTGATTGTCATATTTTCCCGTGCCTTCGCTATCGTTCTGAAGCCACTGCGACAACCACGAGTTATCGCAGAAATGATGGTAAGCATGCCTACCTTTTCTGTTGCAAAATATATAGAATCAGCTGCAGCTCTCCGTGACTTACATCCCTGGTGTCTACATTTTTCGTCCATTGATATAAAGAGCCCGCGTACTCTCTTTTACTGCCGTTAATCCCTCTACAGGTGATTCTCATATTTTGTTCCTCGTATGCAGGGAGGTATCGTCCTTGGAAGTTCATGCATGGGCTACATCCCAGGATTCACGGAGGCCATATTTCCAAAAGACAGTCTCACGGTGCTGACGACGGTGGCCAACGTCGGCCTGCTTTACTTCCTCTTCACCGTCGGCCTCGAGCTCGACATGCGCTCCGTTGCTAAGACGGGCCGCGCTGCCCTGCTTATTGCGGTTGTTGGGATTACGCTGCCTTTTGCCCTGGGCATTGGGACGTCCTTCGCACTCCGTGCGGTTCTTACTGTAAAATCCTCGTTTGGTCCTTTCGTCATCTTTATGGGCGTCGCCATGTCCATCACTGCCTTCCCCGTTCTTGCTCGAATCCTTGCTGAGCGCAAGCTTCTGACAACTGATGTTGGCCAAATGGCCATGTCCGCTGCCGCTGTCAATGATGTTGCTGCCTGGATTCTCCTTGCCCTCGCCGTTGCGCTCTCCACTCCTGGCGCGAGCGCGGCTGTGGCAGCGTATATTTTGCTGTGCGGAGTGGCGTTTGTGGTGGTGATGTTTGTGGCGGTGCGGCCCTTGATGGCGTGGATAGCTCGCCGTGTGACCCCTGACGAGCCAGTCCCGGAGTGGATAGTGGGAGTGGTGCTGGTGGGCGTGCTGCTGTGCGGGTTCGTGACGGACACCATCGGCATTCACGGCATCTTCGGCGCTTTCATCTTCGGCCTCGTGCTGCCCAAGGACGGCCCGCTGCCATCGCTGGTGATTGAGAAGATTGAGGACTTCACGTCCATCATCCTCCTCCCGCTTTACTTCGCCTCCAGTGGCCTCGCCGTCCAATTCCAGTCCATCTCCGGTGCTGGAGCTGTCGGCATGATCTTCCTTGTCATTGGCACGGCATGCGTGGGCAAGATTGGCGGGAGTATGGCTTCTGCAATGATGGCGGGTTTGCCGTTGCGCAAGTCGTTGGTGCTTGGTGTGCTGATGAACACCAAGGGGCTGGTGGAGCTCATTGTGCTCAACATCGGGCTAGCCAAGGAGGTGAGCACCGTGCAGTAGGAGAATGGGTTTCATTATATAACCATCCTCACACTTAGCTTGTCTGGCTTTGTTTGTTTGTTTGTTTTTTTTTTTGCACTTGGTCCGTGTCACAGTTCATGTCCCCACGTCTCACACCACGTTGGTGGCACACAATCTCATATTTGTTTCCTGCACTTTCAGGTGATCACAGAGGAAATCTACTCCATCATGGTGATAATGGCGCTGGTGACGACGTTCATGACGACGCCGCTGGTGATGATGCTGTACAAGCCGGCGCGCAGGAAGCTGCCGCACACAACCAAGGTGGAGGAGCTGGCGATGGTGAACGGAGAGCTGCGCCTGCTCGTGTGCGTGCATGGCATGAAGAACCTGCCCGCCATGCTCAACCTCACCGAGGTGTCGCGC